>NW_004624750.1:26246654-26271340 GCF_000247695.1 Heterocephalus glaber | reverse complement strand
AGAAATGGAAAAAATGGAAATAAAGTCTTTGTAAATAGGGAAGGGTGGAGGGTGTGAAGGGAGGGCTAGGAATGGGAGAAAAATAAGAACCAAGATGCATTATGTCAAGGTACAATTCCCAGTGAGAAATGCAATTGTGTTGTATACCTAAAATATACCAATAAAAGAATTTAATACAAATAAAAAGAAAGATGAAATATAATTAGTATTTCAGGTTGAGAAAGAATTGGTATGCCCAATGAAGGAGCATATATGCCGTAAGTACTAAGAAATGTGATCATTCGACTACTTGAAATGTAAAAGAGGTCACTGAAGGGTTTTAAGTAGGGTGGTGATTCGGCAAGTTGTGTATTTTTGATATATGTCAGCTGCCACTTAAAAGGCAGGCCTAAAAGGACAAGACTGGTAGCAGGCAGCCACAGAGTTGAGAGATCAATTTCAGATGGCTGGTTTGGAAATAGCAAGAGCCTACAACAGAGCACAGTAAGGAGGAAGAAAGAAGGGATAGGTAAGGAGGATGAAAAAGGGAAGATGACTTGGATAGTAGCCAACCCTTTATTGAGAGGAAGATGGTGGTAGCATTAACTAGAAACTGGATCTACAGAAAAAGAAACAAGTTTGGAACAGTTTGGAAATAATTATGTCCATGTTGGAGATGTTACACTCCTATAAAGTTGCTAGGAGATATACCCAAAAGGAAATTGGTTACATGACTCTGAAATTTAGGAGAGGTTTTGACTAAAAGTATGGATTTGGGGAGATTATGGGCATCTGAGTGGCATTTAAACCCACGAAAGGAAGTAATAGCCTCCAAGAAGAAAAGGTAGAGATTGAAGAGTTTTGGGCCAAGATCAAAGCTCCAGAGAACACCAACATTTAGAGAGCAAATAAATAGGGCTGGGTATACAGCTCAGTGGCACCGCACCTGCCTGGCAAGCACAAGGTACTGAGTTTGATCCCCGGGACTGCAACAAACGAATAAACAAAAACAAAGAGAGTAGATAAAATAAAATCTCACAAAATAAATGTGCACAAGTCACAAGTCTGCACATTTGTAAAGTAGAAAGATTGGGAAAATATAAAAAGAATCTCGAGAGAATAAATGACTTGGAAACCAATGCAGTATAGAGTTTCAGAAAAGAGCAGCCCAGTGAGTCAAATGTTCATTAGCTTTGGCAATCTGGAGGCTGCTCCTCCTTGACAAGAGCAGTTTCACGGTAGTGGTGGGGATGAAGCCTCTGTCCTGTGGGTTGGAGAGGGAAGGAAAAGTGAAGACTGTGAATGTAAACTAGCAACAATTCCAATTTGAATGAGAAGATTGAGTCACAACTAAAGGAGTGAGACTAAAAGATCTTGCATTTTGTTCCAGTACTGAATAACGTTTGACCATATTTGTATGTTGAAAAGGAAGATGAGAAAATTGGAATTATTCATGATATGTCTTAGCTCCAACTGCTGTAGCAATTTAGCATAGACTGCCTAATTTAAACAACAATTTCTCCCAGATCTAGAGGCTTGGAAGTCCAAGATCAAAGTACCAGTAGATCCAGTATCTGTTAAGTCTGCTTCTCAATTTTCAGATGGCATTCTTCTCATTGTATCTTCACGTGGCAATCAGCAGAGATCTCTCATATCTGTTCTTATAAGAACACTAATGCCATCATTAAGGCTCCACCTACACGACTGAATTACCTCCCAAATGCTTCATCTCCAAACACCATTACTGTAAGGATTAAGAGTTTAATATAAGAATTTGGGAGGAGCACATTCAATTCATAAAATGGAGTAATGTGCTGTAGCATGCTAAAAGGTATAGGACCCCTGAGGAAGGCTGAACAAGAAATGTCTAGTTTAGTAAGCAGGGGACAAAGGAGAATAAGAATTTGACCTACTTCATCTTTGGTGGTCCAAAGAATCCTGTATTTCCATGAAGTAAGACAGAAGAGGTCTCATAGGCATGATGGTGGGAGTGGTTGTTGATTAAGAGATTTGAGGCAACTAGTAAAGATTGGCAACAGTTCCCATGGGAGTAAGTAGAGCAATAACAAATAACAGGATTGTGCAGCAGTGTTGAGAACCCACAAAGACCATGAATTTATAGTCACAAGTCTGCACATTTGTCAGTTTTTCATTTCTAGCAGCACTCAGTACCCTGGAATAGTAACAGAGAACATGAATTATAGTGTTTTTCCAGAGGTGGAATTTTCTCAGGAGAGTGAAACAAATATGAGGAATAAGGAGTTCAGGGTGTTGGAGAAACAGTGATCCAGGTGAAAACATGTGACCTGAGCTAAATGGTTAGACTGAGACAAGTCTTTGATACTGGAAGTATCAAACGACTAAGATGGAGAGATAGAAATGTGTCAGAAACACGGGGGTCAGTTGAACTAGACCTTGAATAGTCTAGTTAGGTCTAGGTTATCACGGAGCAGTAATTTGGAAATGGAGAGGATAATGCATTCTAGGGAAAGAGCATCACAAACATAAAGACAGATGCAAAGGGTAACAGCAAGAATTTCCCTGTAACTGGTGTATACATTTCAAGGAGCAATGTAGCATAAGGTTAGAATGATGACATACAATATTAAGCCAGGCTGTGAAAGACTGTCTTCACTTGGCTGCAGTGGGGCAAGTTGTGTCCTGCACAAAAGGCCCTCCTTTGGGCTGAATTCTGGGCCAAACTCTATTTACCAAGCCATTCACCTTCCTCCACACTGGCTCCAGGGAAGAAAATTCCTTTCTGTAATTCTTCACAGACCCCTCCCAGGAGAAGAGCCATTCCCCTGAGGGAAGCATTTTTATTGGCTAGTAGTGGTTCTGACCAGAATGTTGATCAAGTGGACTGCTCCAGGCAACTTCTCTGCCTATAATATAGAAGATAATCTGGAATGAGGAGACCTATCCAGTAAGGAGAGAAAGTTAACAGCATAACAAGGTCCTGACCTAAGCAGCCAAGAACAGAAAGGATCAGATCCAGAAGTGACCTCTGTGATAGAACTAACACTTACATGGATGGTTTCTGGACATAAGGATGATGGAATAGGGAAGAGGTGAAAATGATTCAGATTCATGCTTTATTATAATCCTAGAATAAAATCTTACCACAATTAATGTTCAATTTGCATTTATCAAATGAAAAAATAGAGCTGCAAGTAACAAAAACATTTTCATTCTGCTGGGCTGGAATCCATAGGAACTCGTAGGAAACAGTACCTTCAATCATCTTAAGCCTGCAAAATGTTAAGTGAGTTGCTAAGTTAAAAGAACTCACCTAGAATTTAAGTTACTGCTGTGCAGTAGTTTTCAGCCTTGGCTGAACATGCAAATCACCCAAGAAGCTTGTAAAATTCCCAGTGCCCATCGTGAGTCAATTAACTCAGAAACTCTGGGATGAGACCCAGGCATCAACATGTTTTTTTAAAGCTCCCATGATGATCCCAATATATACCCAATTGGCCCAAAGGAATTTTGCAAGCATTTTTCCAGATATCTAGACATAATCGTTAACATGGAGGACAAGAGATATAGCAGAATGGTTTTTTTAATCTGTTTGACCATCTGGTCACAATTGAATCTTTCATTTCTTATGAAATCTTTTCACATCATGACTAGTTCTTCAAAATTAATTCCTACTTCTTAGCAAAAGATGAAAAAATTTAAGAAACCCATTGTATGGCTTCGCTGACTTTAGGAAGTTGAACTGTGGGTAAAATACGGTTAAAATAGGTCTATTTTAAAAGAATAACTTAAATAATGACTTTTCAACAAACTAACATTGCTAGTTCATAGAAATACTTGCATAAAAATTTGAAATTATTAATTACTTGACTCTTTATCTAAACATACTAGAAAAACACTTTTTTTTGGTACCAGGGATCCAACTCAGGACCTTGTGCTTGTGAGGCAGGTGCCAGAACCACTGAGCTAAATCCCCAACACCTGAAAAACACATTTTTTAATAATGTGAACAGTACAAATGTTTAAGTCTATATTGATGACAATGTTTAGTTTTAGGTTGAGAATATAGCACTTACTTTGTTTTATTATTATACTCTAATGGATTAACAGTATGTAATTCTGGTTTAGTTTGGGAGGGTGCCATACTCTAAAACATTTAGCAAAACATTTTAATCTCCTTGAACATGACTGTGACTTTTGAAAAGCAGAAAACAGAAAATGAACAATCCTTCAATTCCTAGCATCACTGATTTTAAATTAACATTTGATAAGCTATAGACATTGAAATCAGCTGGATAAGTGCAATGGGTGTGTCCACTTTAATAACAGGAATAACTGAGATTGGAAAAAAAGCTCACCTTTTTTTAAGATAAATTTTAATTATGGAAACCTGACCTGAGATTACCATGACATTAGTTTTAAATCTTCAGGGTAGAGGCAACAAGTCATTTCTTAAAGTGAATCTGCAACTAACGATATGAAGTCTGCATCTGTCTTGATTAAAATATGAACAGCCATAAAACTTGGCCTCCGAGATATAGATGGCATATACCAGGGATGCTGTAGGATATGTGAGAGACAGTAGAGAAATAGAGAAATAAAAACAGAATAAAATCTAATTACACAGAGTTTCGCTTAAAACAAAAATTGATTGAGTTTTGCCCAAAGTGGCTTGTTGTTTCCTGTGCCAGGAACTACTGTGCAGGCCCAGCAGGAAGTGTGCTACAGAGCAGGATCACCTTACACCCTCGTTTTATGGTTCATTTCATTTATTTAATGCAATCTGAGAACCTGCAAAAGGAGCATGTTTGAAGGAAGGAATAGGCTTTTTGTCTTGTTTTGTTTTAAGTTTCTTTGAATCAAAACATTTGTTTTTACAAGTTGCATAAAATCCCAGAGAAACAGAACTTCTAGAGTTGCATGGTGAAGACATTTGTCTTTGTCACAAAATTTAAAGCAAGACACAAAGTTGAGTTATGTCTGTTTCCTTTGCTCTTCTACTCACATGATTTTAAACATGAAGAATTATAACTGTACCCATGAATGGCCTAAATCATTGTGAATTCCTTGCAGGCTTCTCCTAGGGTCTCTAATTTGATAGAGCACACACAATTTTGCAAGAAGGGGGTCGGATATATTTAAAATGGAAAATCACAATTTATTTGCAAGCTGAGGAATGAGTTCATTTTACTGTATTGCTCAGAAATGTCTGAATGGAACAGCTGGATTTCCTTGTGGTGGCATATGCCCCTCCTCACACACTCTGTCTTCCCCTCCAGAGACCTCAGCATGAACAACATCAGTCAGCTGCCCCTGAGTCCCCTGCACAGCCTCCGCTTCCTAGAGGAGTTGTAAGTATCACTGTAGTCTTGATGTGTCTAGTCAACACTGAATACATTCTTGTGTTTGTCTCTCATACTTGCTGTGGGAACCAGATAAAACAAGGCAGAGAAGCTGTCAGCACCAACCACTTTGGCACATGAGGAAACACTTAGTTGGAGGGGTGAGGGGATCACTTATGATTCTAGAAATCAACTTATAAAAGCATTTACCATGAGGCTACAACTTTCTAAGGTGAGACTGAGCCAAACAAATTAAAATTTTAAAACAAAGCCTGTTTAAAAGAGCTGGATAGCTCTTTGGAAATAGTTAAGCAGCAGGATATTAAAAGTTTGAATACTGGTTCATGTTTATTAAAATAGCAAGTAAAGCCATAAAATCAAAACCAAAAACTGCTGCTTGGTTCAGCTTATAACTGGGGGAATTGAGTCCACATTGCATAGTACCAAAACTTCTTTCCCTAATCACTTTTAATTACTATTTCCCTACTTTTAAATTTAGCTTCCCTCAAGGCTTCAACACAAGAAATCCACAGAGAACTAAAAACCGGGCTTTCCTAAATTTACTATAAAAAAATAAGGAATAAAAAAAGAGAAGCTTAAATTAGTTAATGATATACAGAGGAACCTTGATTAAGTATAGTAATCACTTTACAGAAGATGAAAAAGAACTGTATAAACCCAAAAATTTGCATTTAAACATTCATTTGATCCTCTTGCCCTGTTGAGTGACGGCAGTGATACACCCTCATGGCCCTGTGGAGAACATTTGGCACCACCAGTTGAGTCAGTCCTCTGATTGTTGATTAAAGGAATTATTTAGACAGTGACCTCTTTTGAAAATACTTTCTTTATAAATCCTAAAGTCAGGGCCCAATTTGGAGAGTGATTTAAATTGTTGATGCACCACATGATCCACCATGGGAGGTGGAAAGGATTTTTCATAGTAGCCAAATTACATTACATTGATCCTTCAAGAGGATAATAGTCTCAAATTTCCCCATGCTAGAAATTTACTTATATTTCTGTTTGATGACATGTTTTTAAAGAAATGCTCTGGTTTTTACTATTTAAATCAGTAGAAAATGACCAATTTGATATCAAGGAGTATGCAGGAAAACTCAGATTATTAAATTGTACAGCGAGTTTTCATTATTTAAGGAATGGATACTCACTTTAGGTTCCAGGCTTCTCTTTCTCCCTCTTCTCTTCCTCTCAGGTCATTTCCATTCGTAGGACTTAACCTTCATAAAGATTGGGACCATGTCTGTCTTAGCCACAGCTGGCATATGATAAATAATGAATAAATTTTTGATGAGTGAAGTAATGAAAAAGTAAAACATAAAAAGAGCTTCTTATACATGTTAACTGTACTGTGTGTGTGTGTGTGTGTGTGTGTGTGTGTGTGTGTTTAACTGGGATTGAACAGAGGGGCTCTGTACCACTGAGATATATCCTAGCCCCTTTTAGTTTTCTTATTTTGAAACAGTATCTCTCTAAGTTGTCCTTGAACTTCCAACCCTCCTGCCTGGGATTATAGGCATGCACCATCACATCTGGCTTATTAGTTAATATTTTTAACAATTATTTTAAATAAATTTCAAACGAGATATTTTTTCTTAATTACATCCTTCTTATTCTCCTTCCCCTGCCACAATTAATATATAACAGTCTTACTTATCCCCATATTTCTAAAGCATCCATATTTCTAAGGTATACTTTTCTCTTTAATTTCCTTCTAATATCCCATGGCAAAATGCTTCTCTTCTCTCCCAACACATACTTCAGCTCTCGACCACAAACTGAAACAATAAGCAATTCACTTCCCCAAGGATTTTGTTTAATAGAGGTCTTCCCTGTTTGACCCAACTCATTCAAAATAACTCCTCTTTCCTTATGAGGTGAACGTTAATTCTGTTTCAAGGCCAGTTTTTCAAAAGATAACTGAAAACAAATCAGACTAAGGGGAGAGGAGAAGGAGCTACTGTTTGAAAAATGCTACCTTTTTTATTGTCTTATTTTTATCTCTCTGGAAACTCCATCCACTATCTTGACCATAGAAACAGATTTCAGAAATAGAGGGGACACTTTAAAGGCTAATTATCCTATTCCTTCCTGTTCTAGAATTCTTTCTGCTGGGTTGGCCAACTTGACAAATTTAAAATCAAGACTGCTTTCCCATATATAATGGTGTGTTGCATCTAAATGATGTTTGGAAGACATCATTATTCATTTAGTGGCAAGGGGGAGTAGTATTGATAGAATCTGAAAAATGATTATCTCTGCTTGGTTAATTCCTTTGTTCCCAAGGCTAAATTTGGGGACAGTATGTTATTGTTGTTCATAAAAAATACACCCTCCTTAGCAGAGCATTTTGATTATGTCTTCATTACACTGCTAATTGTTTCTATTAGATTTAGCTATATTTAAGGCTATATTTTCTTATTGGAACATAAAATCTTCAAAATTAATATAATTATAATAATAACTTACTCTGTGCTAGTTCCTGTTCAAAGTGCTTCACATATACATCATCTCCCTGAATTCTTTTAACAACCCATAAAAGTAGATATTATTTATTATTCTCAGCTAACAGATAAGAAAACTGAAGTACAGAGAAAATAAAGAACTTATCCAAGATAATGAATAGTAAATGTCAGAGCTAAGATTCAAGCCCAGGTCAAGGCTAAGACTCAAATGACTTTTAAAGCTGTGCTTGAAAAGTAGAGGGCGAGTAAGGAATTGTGCATGGTCTTTTCCCTTAGAGTACCTAGTAGAGTAGCTTGCACTCAAATAAACTAAAGTCCTATAATGATAAGTGTGTGTGTGTGTGTGTGTGTGTCCATGTCTGTACCTTTGTGAGAGGATGAAAAAGAATAAGAAAAGGGTATGAAAAGAGTTTTCTACCCAGGAGGCAGAGATCACACATTCAAGTTATTAATCCACTACCCTGGCTGTGAGTAAAGCATTATCAGAATTTTCAGGTGTAGAGTTTCACCAACCTAGCATTGTTCAGCAGCCTGAAAACTTTAGTTAAAATTTCTACCTGTGTAATATATATGTAAACACCATGTTTTATGTAGTATTTTATTTGAAATAACAAGTGAACATCCATACAGCTAGATATAGATGTTTAGATATCTGTGTGTGTGTGTTTTATTGCAATTAGGGCACTGTTTAAAATTAAGTCTTCTATTAAGCTTATTCAGCTCATTTTATGTCTTATCTCTTTATACATTAAATAGGAGAGTGCTGCTAATACTATGAAGAATAGTAATAAAACCACATCACCAAACTCAGTCTTTAAAAAAAAAAATCACTATTAATAAAGCCAGGTCCCCATTCTTTCCCCTTTGTTCTAATTACCCACTGTATCATTTCCTTAGTTTATTTCATTTAACTATGTTATAAACTGTGTAGACAGCTGTTGTTCACCCCTCATCCATCTTTAAAGCTTAACAAAGGTGCTGTAGTTCAAAAACTGGTAAAAAAAAAATCCATAAAGCCCTAGAGATATTCATGGAGTTAATGTTTAAAAAATATAACTGGATAAAGTGACTATCTGCAGCAAATATTTAAGAAGAATAAAAGCCATCAGAGAAAATGGTCTCCTCTCCTTAACATTCTGGAGTATTTAATACCTGTGCCACAAGTTTTGGCACACTCGGGTCTTGTTTGTTATTGGTTATTTATTTCTTTTTATGACTCTGCAAGGTTAACAGGTGTGCATACATTCTAACACAAAGAGAAAAGCCTCCTTTTCTGAAGAAATAAACAACAAGTTTATACATAGAGAGGCTGTGCTGCATGGAGAGAAGAAAATAGCATTTGGATCCAGAAGCCCAGAACTTCCTGTCTGACCCTGCCACTTATTAGTGGCACTTACCTGGCTGAGCCTGGGAGGATTACAGTAAGAACCACCCACCTCTCTTTCAGGATATTTCTCTGGATCAAATGAAGCTATGTTGGAAAAATGTTAGTAACTATAATTTACATATTGTGTTTTATTAGTAAAGTGAAAACATCTTCAGAAGATTCTAACCATTTCCTTTCCTAGTTTAGAGCCGGTTTTGTAGGATTTCTAGGAATGTAACACTTGTAAAGGAAAAGTTATTTCCAGTTCTGAGCCTTAATGCATATATAGACAATGATTACAGGTAGTGCTTTACCAAATTTTAACAATCTGAGCAATCATTGCATTTCTCTCCAGTAGTCCCTGCTGTATGAATTCAATCATGCTAAGGACTTCATGTTCTTACTTTGTGGACGAATAAAAGAGCCTATGTTTGGTGCTTCAGAGTATGGTCCAGGCATTAGGAGCTAATGGCTGATGATGCCTACTGCTGGCATCTACAAGTATAGCAAACTTAGACTGGCAGTCTGACTAAACTGGGGAGGAAGGATAAGTTGTTTCCTTTATTTCCAAATGGCATTTAAAAATCTTCCCAGATTTTAGTGCTATCAGAATCAAATGCTCATTTTAGGAAAGAAACTTGAGAAGCTCTGGGGAGATCTGTTTCTAAGTTACTATTGTTCCCTGGAACTGTTTGTTCATATTATGGTTGGCCTTGAAGAATCTCTATATAAATAGTAGATATCTATCATTACAGATGAAATTTGTAGTGAGAGACCACCAAACTTCCTGAAAGTGTAATCCATGCTTATTACTTGTACTTCCTTGCAACATTATTGAAAATGGCAAGAACTGTCCTGCCTGTCTTTTAAGATATTTTCCCCCTAAGGATCAAATGAAATGATGATGAAAACATTGCTAACCTATTGTGCATGTATTGGGTTGTGTTCATAATGTGCTAACACTCCCTGCCCATGAATAATCTCCATGTTCCTTGGTCTTTTCACAGTGGTTGGTCTCTTGACTTCATAGATCTGGCAGTTGCTCATAAATGCTACCTTCTTGAAACACCAGTGTTATTCATGGCAACGATTTTGACTCTCTTCCAAATGATCACCCACATAGCTAGATGTATTTAGTTATCTGTTATTCTGTGCGTGTGTCTTTTTTTGATAACTAAGCCCTGTTTTGAAAGTGCCCTCTCTGCCTCCTCTTTCTTTTTAGCATTCCTTTCTCCCTTATTCTCAGTTCCTATAAAATGTAGACATTCCCCAAATTTCTCCACTTAATTTTATTGTTCCCTTTCTCAGTACTTTTTATGTCCTCCATTCAAGATGTATTTATGGATCCACTGGGAGCATAAAAGTGAATAGGACTTAGTGTTAGGGGTCATTCAGAAAGCCCTTGCCCTTGAGGAACTTAAACATAGGGTATTTGTTAATTGTAACAACAGTAGTGAAGAACACAAGCATGACTTAGATAAAGAATAAACAAGGATGAAGAACACTGAAACTAAGATCAGGAGTTGAGGAGGAGTTAGTGGTACCAGAGTGTTTCAGGAAGGGGGACAGTATGAGCAGAGGTCCAGAGGTAAGAAAGAATACGATGTGTTTTTGAATCTGCCATAAAAGATCAGTATGACTGGAGAAGAGAGATGCGAGAGAGAGAGAGAGAGAGAGAGAGAGAGAGAGAGAGAGAGAGAATATGATATGGAATGAGATTGGAGAGGAAAGCAAAGCCCAGATCATTCAGAACCAATCAGAATTCAGTAGGAGCAATGGGAAGCAGCTAGTGAAACATGTGATTTATATGGTTTACAATTTTAAAAGACTTTCTGACTCTGCAGACAAAATAGATTAGAGAATTATGGAAGCAGAGAAACTCTGCTTAGTAGATTACTAGTTATCTGATAAGAAATCCAAGACTTAACTGTATTTCTCCTGTATAGTTGACTTCCAAATCTCTGTTTCTAGTCCAGATCTCTTTTTTCATTAACTGCTAGACCACTGGTTTCCAATGTATAATCCCTACACATCAATATTATCACTCTTTTGTTATTTATTCTTACTATAAACTTATTTTTATCTTTGCTTGCTAGAAATGCAAATTTATGTGCACCACCCGAACCTCTAAACTGGAAACTCTGGGGATTGGGCCCAGGAAATTACCTTTAACAGGATTTCCTGGTGACTCTGATGCCTGGTGAAGTTTGAGGACCACTGCTCTTAGCTAGTGGTTCTCAGAACTTAGAGACATCAAAATTACATATGGAGCTTTTTAAACTACACATTGCTAGACCCCAACACAGAGTTTCTTCAGCCATTTGTAGGTTGGGAGAACTTTAAGAATTTGCATTTATAGGAAGTTGCCGGGTGATGCTGATACTGCTAATTTAGCCACCGCACATTGAGAAGTCCCAACTACCTAGTGACAACCCCATCGACTATCCCACCAATAATTAAAAACTCAACATGTGTAGAACCAGATTATTCATGTATCAGCCCCCCCACAAACTTTTTCTTCCTCTTTTCCTGCTTGCCACCCCCTTATCATCTATGTCTGTCACTCCTTTTCTGTCTCATTCCTTCTCTCTCCCCCCCATTGGTAGCCAATTCCCAAAAGTTCATCATTCCACATTGTCTCTCCTATTCTCTACTTCATTACCACCAAGTTTTGGTTCTTGTTGCCTCACCTGCTTGTCTTATTCACTTTCTCACTGCTGGAGAAAATACCAAACACTCATATCTTAAAGGAGAAAAGGCTTAGACCTCTAGGTCTCAGAGATTCAATCCATAGTTGCCTGGCTCCAAGACAGAAATATCATGGCTGAAGGACCTAGCAGAGAAAAGCTGCTCATCTCAAGTCAACAAGGAAGCAGAGGGAGAAGAGAGAGAGAGCGCTGGTACAAGAATACACCCTTCCCAGTCATGCAACCAGTGACCCACCTCTATCCAAGGCCCACCTCCTGACAGCACACTCAGCAGTGAGCTCATCAATGATTAATCAATGTATTAATATGTCCCCATGATCCAATCACCTTCCAAAATCCCCACCTCTAAATAATATATGAGACTTTTGGTAAATATTTTAGATCTAAGCTGTGATACTGAGTTAACTGGCAAAATCCATTAGCTAATCACCTCTCTTCATTCTCCCAACAATGAATGACTGGATCATTGTGTCTGAGGATGAGCATCATGGAGATTTTCAGCAGATTTTATAAATATTAACTGTTGAGACTATTTCAAAGTTTCCCATCCCTGAATTATTATTACCTGGAACATTTTTTAGAACTAGTAATGACCAGTGCTTATCCCTCAGAGATTCTGATTTGTAGGATGTTGGCGGGGACCCAGACATCATTTTTTTAAAGCTCTCTCTCTCTCTCTGTGGTGTTAGAATCACTGGCATATATGGAAGCATTACAGCAGGGAAAGACCGTCAGGGACTTAGCAGCTGATTGAATGTAGGGACTAAAGGAGAGGTTCAAAGGTGAAAGAAGACTTTGCCTAAGATTAGGTGCTGGAAGAATGATACGACACAGAAAAAAGAAATTCAAAGAGAGAATAACTGATTTGGAACAAAAGATGTATTCTACATAAGGTTCCAGCAGAATATCCAAATAGGAATGTGAGTAATGCTATTGGAATATAAGTCAAGAGCAAGAAGAGTCTGTTCTAGAAACAATGACTGGGGAGTGTTTTACAAAGAGGTGATGATTGAAGGTGCTGGAGTCGATGAGGACTTTATGCTCCGTGTTTCCCAGAGTGGTTCTCTACTTTCATTAAAATCACCAGCACTACTTATTAAAAATGCACATTCCTAAATCCACCCCTCAGAAGTTCTGATTCACTGTGTCAGGGTTGGGGCCTAGGGTTCTGAGTTTTTATCCTCCAAAGGTGACGGCAGTGCACACTAAAATCTGAGAGTCAATACATGGAGATGAGGGGTAAAAGTATGAGAACAAAAACTTGAGGGACATCTGTATTTGGAGAATGAAAACTGAAAGAAGGCTACCAAGAAAAAGAAAGAAAAGAACAGTCATAGTAGTGACAATATAAGATTGTACTGGATCTGGTAAGCGATGAGAGGAGTTTAAGGAGTAGGCAATAGTTTTCTAATAGTCAGTACCTTGAGTGATACAGCCATTATGTGCTTGTATTTTTCCTGTTTTAGGTTAGTTGTCCTGAGCAACTTGCCTTTAACCAAAGTATAGCTAAAGGCCCAAATTTTGAAGATGAAATATTATGTTTAAACCAAATTCTCTTGTGTGAACTTTTCAATGAAAACATTACCGAACAACTTCTCATGGCCCACTTTGCCATCTGTAAAAGGGCATTTGTTTAAAAGGATTGTTACAATAATTAAATAGCAGCATGGATAGTGCTTAATGTTGTACCTAGCATTTGTGGTTTAATAAATGATAGCTACTGTTTGTATGCCCAAAACCCCTATACAAGGCATACTGAGAGTGCTCACAAAAATTACTGAATTTAAATTTGATTTATAATAAAAAATATTCTTCAGCTATTTCTAATCTGATTATATAATTACTGACAACCTTGGAATCATTATACAGGACTTGAAGAAACTGCAGCACTATGGCCACCTGTCTTTGGAAATAATGTCAAATGATCAATCAATAAATATTAATTGGGCCGGGATTTAGCTCTGTGGTTCTGCCGCCTGCCTTGCAAGTGCAAGGTCCCGAGTTCGATCCCTGGTACCAAATAAATAAATAAACAAATATTAATTGTGCTCCTTGTTCTATATAGGCAAGAGGATTCTTGACCTTAGAAGTCAATTGCCCGAAAGTGTAAAATAGGAAGAAAAGGTCCAAAGGGGTAGGGGTAGTGGGAGGGGCAGGGGAAACGAAAGAAGGGAAAGGAAAAATGATGAGAGATGGAAAAAATGGAAATAAATTCTTTGTAAATAGGGAAGGGTGGAGGGTGTGAAGGGAGGGCTAGGAATGGGGAAAAAATAAGAACCAACATGCATTATGTAAAGGTACAATTCCCAATGAGAAATGTAATTGTGTTGTATACCTACAATGTACCAATGAAAGAATTAATAAAAAAAAAAAGTCGATTACCTAATCAGGTAGACTACACATAAAAGGGTAGAAAATGAACCACTAAAGGCAGCATAGTATAAAAATATCTTATAGAAAAGCTGACCATGTAAAAAAGTGATTAAAAAAAATTTCACAAAGGAATTGAAATACAGTTAATCTCAGGGTAAGAAACCACAGGTCTTTATAACAAGATCTCTCTGTTTGCCTGAGAGAGTTTATTTATTCAGTCCAGTGGTCTTAGCCCTGGCACCTTAAATCTCAATATTCTTGACCCGATTTAATAATGAAAGCAAAATGCACAGTTTGAGAAAGGAAGTTTTTTGGCTCAATTTGGCAACAAAAGATAATTAGTCAATAGAAATAATCAATGAATATTAATTTCAATTGGCTATTATATTGATTTCATTGCTCATTTCTCTTTGAAAATCACTAATTACAGTATTGTCATAGTTTTAAGCCAACTTTATTTGGAGACAATATTTTTAATGAAAATATATCGACATTTCATAAGGGAATAAGAGTGTACAAATTTCACTTTTTTATTAGTACATGTTTGCAGTACATGGTGATTACATTCAACTTAGGGAGTTGGAACATGTACATAGCACATTCTTAATTATTTTTACTTCCCCTTCCACTCCCCGCCCTCTACTTCTTGGTCCCCTTTCTACTTGCAAAAGAAAAACTTTTCCTGTTTCCTATTATCTATCTTATATTTTGCTCTTTAATTTATTTACAATTTGGGTTTCCCATATAAGAGAACTCATGTGATACTTAAGCTTATGTGTTTGATCTATTTCATTTAACATTATGGTCTGAAGGTTCATCCATTTTCCTACAAATGACTCAAAATTATCATCCTTTATGGCAGCGTAGTACCCAACTAGCTCCAAAATGCTTCTTGGCCAAGTAAGTCCATGTAGAACAGTGGTGTTTTGAATAGTAATTTCCCAAGGGTCCCAGAGAACAGGTCAAATGTCTCCTTCCATTCTCAGAATTAACCCCATGTTATACACATACTTCTCCCTCTCTCTCCAGACCACTGTACAGAGAGAAAAGATTAGACTTCCATTTTACAAAATGAGGCTACCAAAAAGAAATCCTTTAGATTTCTTTAAGGGTTCAAATGATTTAACAATTCAAAGAAACTCACAAATTCTCAGAAATATTTTAGTTGAATGTTTATAATACTAATAATATTAGTAACATAATTTTAGTAATATTTTTACTAAAACATCTACTAACTTAATTTAACAGAAGAGAAATGTGTGAATTGAGTATCATAAGTTAATGGAGATTTTCTGTGGAGTTTTTAAATTTTTTTATTTATTTACTTTTTGCAGCAACTAAGTCAGTAAAACTAGCAATATTGTGATAAGTCCTATATATGGAGCAATGTCTTCAGGATAAAAAAAACTTTCTTAATAGCACATAAAAAGATATATCTTTTTTTTTTTTTTTTTGAGACAATATCTTGCTATGTATTCCAGGCTGACCTTGAACTTACTATGTAGCTGAGGCCGGCCTTGAATTTGCAGTGATCCTCCTGCCTTTTCCTCCCAAGTGCTGAGATTAGAGTTGTGTACCACCATGTAAAGCTAAAAATATAGACAATTTTTAAGTATTATTTTATTGTAGAAATGAAGATAATGGAAAAAGATATTTCCATGAAATAACAATTATAGAAAGAGATTTTTTTTTAATTCAGCCATATGGTATGTGAGTCACTAGTATTTGAAAATGGTCCCTCAGAGAGCTGTTAGCCCAAATCATCACAGGAAAGAAAAGTCTGTGTATGAATCTTAATCTTTATATACTGCTTACACATTTGAAAGTCTGTTTTTTTCCTATAGTTTCTATGTATTTAAGTTTTTAAATTACTAAAACCACCACACATGGTAAACAAATAAGAGGAATGATTTTCTGAAATTGTTTTTTGTCAATGAAACAGATGTGCTACCAGCCCAGCAAACACCTAATAGCACATCATAAATTATTTGTTTTAAGACAGAGCCCCTGATAACAAAGGTCAGCGGTTCCACAGATTCCTTCTGAATACAAACTCAGGGACAGTGAAAGTCCCTACCCAGAAAAGAAAAGCAATTTCTGTGAAGTGACTTGCAGGAAATGTAATAGAAGAGTATTGAGCAATAGTTTAAAAGGCTGAAAATAAAAAGTTTTATTTTCTCTTTTTTGTTTTCAAAGTCAGTAACCCCAAAACCATCAAGCTACCTGATGATGGTATAGAAGTAGTAGGAACTAAAGAGCACTTACTTGAAGTCTGTGAGCTAGAACTCAAAAATGTCCTGTTGAAGATATGACTGTGAATAGAATATTTAGGGACATTTTGACTGAAATAATAGTTACTAATCAGTTTAGGCTGATCAGTGCAGCTTTCTGTCATAGCCAACCAAACCTGAGTGTGTCTTTTTTTTTGGTACCGGGGATCGAACTTGAGATCTTGTGATTGAAGGCAGACAGCAGAACCACTGAGCTAAATCCCCAGCCCCCTGAGTGTGTCTTAATTCAATAAACTACTCTTGTGTTATATACAATTCATTTACTTCAGTATTTACATATAGTACTTTGGATAACTAATTAAATGCATATGGGTTGCACAGAATATAAAATGTTGCTTTTTTTAACTGTATACATGCCACCTGGACCCCAGTGGTATGTCAGGTTAGATTTTCTTCTACACCAAACTGTACCACTCCTTGCCACCTCCATCACTGCTACACTACAGCAGGCTCTCATGTCTGAATACTCCATTGTCATCTGCTCTCCATAGTCTGTTCTTCTCTTCAAAAGGGCTGATCAGAAGCACCCTTAAAAAAACACATCTGAGTACATTGGTCTCCAGCTCAAAGACCTCACTGAGCCTCCAAGCCCTGTATGGAGACCCTCTATACCTCTCTGACCTCCCCTTCTGTCAGGCTCCTCCTTGGCCATTCCGTTCCAGTCTTGCTGCCTTCTGTGCAGCTTCTAGACCACACAAGGCACATTCCATCACAGACTTTTTACTTTCCTGTTCTCTTCATTCCAACCTGCATGGCTCAGACCTCTGCTGAAATGCCCTCTTAGCAGACAGGTTTCCCTGACCATCTTATCTAAATCACCCTCCACAACAACCACCCATTGCTCTCTATTCCTTTGCCTTGGTTTTTCTTTCTTCAGAGCATGTTTTATGTTATACTATTCACTTATCTTTTAATTTAATGACTATATACCTTCATGAGAATGGAAATTTTATGAGGTCAGGGGCTTTATCAGTCCAGTATTCACTGTTGTAGCACAGGCACCTAAGCAGAGAAGGCCCCCAATAAATGCTTGTTGGATATAAAAGATAGCATGAAAGAATGACAAAGGACATTCTTTCCCTAATTAGAGTGACTGTTAGGAGAACAACACTATGCAAGGCCTGTGATAGTTCAGGTGTGTCAATTGCAAGCTAACAGCACAAAGATGAAAGGGAAATAAAGCTAAGACAGTGAAATGTTGAGATTGGAACAGCTTTGCAAACATGATTCCTTGAGGCCAGCATCTAGGCAGGTGTGAAACAGCCTTGCCAGCTAAGTAATCCTTCAATCACAGACTTGTTTGCAGAAGATAACACACGGATCCATACAGATTCAGTTATTCATCCAAAACAGACTTCAGGGCCGGGGGCAATTCAGCTCTGCAAAATCACCCAGCCGCTTAGGTTACTTCTGTCATTTTTGTTGTTCCCGTTTTTTCCTCCCATGGAATGTTCTCCACGCCAAAATCACTGATGCTGTCTCACCAGTATCACTTCTACAGGAAAAGAGAAATAAAGGAAATTGGAGACCATTTTCCTTCTAAGGAGGTAGCACAGAAGCATCACATAGCACTTTGGATCAAAGTCAAACTTAGTCATATAATATGTATTGAATGCAAAAAAGACTAGAAAATGAGACAGTAGCTGAGTGGCCATGTACTCAGCTAAAGCATTGGGTGGTTAAATTATTCTAGAAGAAGAGGGGAATGGATACTGGGGATCAGTTAGTGGTCTCTATTTAAATGATTAGTTGAGTGTTACTTAGGTAAGCTATGTTTCAGACACTATTCAAGGCCCTATAATAGATACAAAGATAATCCCCAGGTTTTACGTGTCCTAGAGAAGACACATACTGTAACACAATACAGACACAAAATGCTATCAAAAAATTTCAGGGTAGAGGGGCAAGGGAAGGAAAGGGGATGAAAAAGGAATTAAGACATGTTATATACATGTACCAACTTCCCATAAGGAATGGGAATATTATGTACTAATAAACTTTTAAAAGAAGGCTTCAGGGTAGAAAGACCAAAAAGCTTAGAAATAAGATTATTTTGAAAGACAGGAAGGGAATGGGGAAAGAGAATTTAAGATGAAGCAAAGGACTGTATGGGAGAAAGTAGAGGATGTGTCTAAGAAAAGCAAGCTTCATAGTCTGGATTAGCTCCCACATAAAAAGAGGTGTGAGAGAAGAGGCCAGGACTTCTTTTCATTTCTTTTCACATGGTGTGGGATCTGTCAAAGGGTTTTGGAGCAGGGAAATGTATGATCAGAGATGGCTGTGAATAACCACCAGTGAATATAGAGTGAGTGGGAGAGGGGAGATCCTGAGTATAGAGAGACCAGATGGAATCTCAAAGTGTTTTCTTATAAGACAGCATAATAGGAAATAAAAAATACCCCTGAAAGCACCTTGGTCAAATAGCAAACTGAATTACATGTATTAACATATTTTTTTAATCCCTGCCATGGTTAGGCCATGGCTCCCTGACTTTTCTGACCAATAAGAAGAAACAAAATTCTTTCCCTCAGTCCATTTTCCCAAATATATGTGGAAACAAAGTTATATAAAACAATACTTTAGACAAGGCATTCTCTTTCTCTATGGCACTATGAAGAAGCTGGAAATAATATGGCATAAGAGTTATCTTAGTTTTCTAAAATATTGTATCAGTTAAGAAAAATACAAATAACCACAACAGAATAGAGAAATCATGGAATTTTGGAGCTAGAAGGAAACTGAGAAGCCATATTACCTTTCTATTACATGTAATTAGTAAGAAAATGAAGCACAGAAAAATTACTAACTTAACAGCACAATTAAGTTCTCCAGATGCAAGACAAACAGGGCCTCCTGGGGGGTCTGAGTCCCTTCTTATATAATTAAACTATTTTTAAAGCAGGATTATAAAAATCATGGTATATATAATTTGTAGCAAGCAAATAGTGCTTTTCATAAAAACGCTATTCAGAGGTCCTATTCATGATTGCAGTATTTATGTAAATATTCACTTACAGTCTATTATCAGGTGTGTGGACTGGCAGTGGGACGTATATGTAAAGTTGTATGGTGAATTCATCAAATCAGTGACTTCACTGACTGAATTATCTCCCCTTTGAAGATACAACAAAAATATTAAGTCCTTGAGGAAAAAGTATATTCTTCTCTAGCCTCCAACTACATCCATGAAAGACTGAAGTATCTTGATTTTCACTTCTACCCACCCATCCCAGAATATGACTAGCTCCTCAAAAAAAAACAAAATTTTTTTTGTGCTCTTCTGAAGTGACATTGTCACCTTGGGTTTTCTGGACTATTTAACATTTCAGATTGTGGCTTTGACGTGGCTACTTGAATAAGTACTGCACCAGATGTTAGAGCTACATGCTTTATTGATCTTTTTCCATATTTTCTCACCTTGTTTTCCCACTTAGAAAAATATTATAAAGGGAACTTTTTAAAAAGTTACCAATAATGATGTCAAAACTTTTCACTAAATAACAAATGTTAATGTCTTCCATTCTAAACTCTGTTTTCCATATTTTAAGGCATTTCTCAATTAAAACATGTTAAATTGGGCCAGGGATTTAGCTCAGTGGTTCTGGCACCTGCCTTGCAAGCGCAAGGTCCAGAGTTTGATCCCTGGTACAAAAGCAAAACATGTTAAATTAATTAACCTACTCTATCTTTTTCTGGTTTAGAAAAAATGATTTTGATAGTCTACATATTTCCACACAGTTTAATATTTCACAGGTTTACTAAGAGAGTATGGTTGTGATGTAGTTACATAACCAAAATATTCTTATTCTTACTGTTTTATTCATGCTTATAAAGAATCACTGTAATCCATAATAGTCACATTTTGACATTATGATTTTTTGAAAATTACTATATGGTGTTTAACATTGGTTTAAGAAATTTTAAGGTCATATATATGTACACATACATATGTAGTATAAGCTATTAATGATTTAGCATGAATTAGGTAATTTATTGCCTTTCTCCTTAGCTATTCTTTCTGCCAACATTTTGATTAGAAACTTATAGAAATTTTTCACATGCGCAAAAAAAAGGTTCTTTACAGTTGCTTTTGGCATTTGTGGTTGGAACAAAATTGCAGTGTGTGTAACAACTAAATGAATTTCACATGAAGATAGCCAAGCTCACTCTCTCTCCTCTCCATTGAAACCCACAGACGTCTTGCCGGAAACGCTTTGACATACATTCCCAAGGGAGCATTCGCTGGCCTTTACAGTCTTAAAGTTCTGTAAGTAAACAAGTGTTATTGCACATATGTCTGATTTTAGTGTCACACGGCTGCTGAGTAACTTGAAAAGTATGAGTTCCTCTAATAAACTATTTAGATCCTTTAGATCCTTTCAACTCAAATCTACCTTCATTGGGGAGGCAGAATCATAATGTATTTGGCTAAACTTGCATATAAAAAGAACTCACCTTTTCTTTTCTAACTTTGATATAAAACTGTTGGCTTCTAAATAACCACCTTACCAATTCAAACTTCTAAGAGTATTTCTGTTTTCCTTTATGTTAGGAAGTTGGGGGGCATGTCTCCAATGATTATGATCAGCAATGCTGATTTTGATCACTGAGATGCTGACATAATGAGATCATAGATTTGTTTCCCTATAGTGCACTGAATAAGGACCCGCTAAAACATATCAAGTTTGTGCTCCATCTGCACATAGATGTGGAAAAGCCTAGCAAGTACACTAATTGTTTAATTAAAATATTAATTTACCATGAAGTATATGTCCAACTTCTCAATTTGTTTATTAGGAAACATCGTATTGATGACCTCCTTCTTCTGGTGCCCACTGTTTAATTTTCTTTTAGTTTGCTCTAAGAAGAAAAAAATCAATAATGCAAGTTGAAAGTCATTCTAAGAAAATTTTATCTCAGAAAAAAAAATTCGTATTTTATTTTCTTTCTTTGACATAAAAGTCATTAACTCTAAAAATAAAAGCATTTGAATTATTTCTGTTTAATGAAAATTACATTTTACCAGACTGAGGGATATGTAAGTTTAAAAAAACAGTTAAATTTAATAATTTGCTAAAAGCTAAATTCGATAGCAGAACTACTGTTTGGCCTGCCTAAGTGTTTGGGTTTGGTTTCCCTTTTCCTGTTTGGATCATTTTTTCTATTAAGCAGAAATATTTTTAAATAGTCATAGTGTCAAATCCTAACTTTAATTCTTTATGTAGTAAAACTCTAAATTGTAGTACCAGGTCCAGTGCGCCTACATCTTCACCAGCCCAGCAAAATATTTGTAACCATTTGCATCCCAAAAGCCAAGTTTAGATAAGACATCTAAAGTGATTTTTTTCTTCTCTCAAGCTATATACCATGAAGCACTTTGATGCTTATTAAATAAATTATACTATAATCAATTATTTTAATTCACTTCACAAAATGAAAATTGGGTGTATGAGCTAGTGCATGTGTATATATAAGTGTATCTCCAGCCATCATAATTTCATTTAAAATACAGATATATAATATTAATGTATATAAATAATATATGAATTAGATAGAAATGTAATTTTAAATCTTTAGATTCTCATGATATGGACTTCTACCTGAAAACAAGCTTTATTTACCCAGAATGTGTCTGTACATACTTTCCTGTGTCCTATGGTGTCTTTTGCCTGAAATCCTACAAAGTATTAGCTTAATGATTGAAAAATACAAAGCACAGGTGCTATGGTTTGCATATAGTTTGAGCCTGCCCACCAAAAGTGCATGTGCTAGACTTGGTTCTAGTGAGGAGTTGTTGAGGTGGTGAGGACCTTTAAGAGTTGGGGCCTAGTGGAAGGACACTTCATCACTGGGGTTACCAGTCTCAGAAGGAATTAATGTAATTGTCACCAGGACACTGTATTGATCACATTCCTGTTGCTGGAGGAAAAGAATATCCAACACCCACAACTTAAAGAAGGAAAAGTTTATTTTGGTTGACAGTTTTCAGAGGATTCAGCCCATGATTGGATGAGTCCAGTGCAGAAAAATATCGTGGAAGGACATGGCAGAAGAATGCTGCTCACCTCGTGGCAGCCAGGAAAGAAAAGGGGGGGAGGTAGTTAGGAACAGAATAAACTCTTCCAGGTCACACCCCCATTGTGACCCAGACAGGTCCCATCACCTAAGAGCAAGTCAGCTATAGACCCCTATGATCCAGTTACCTTAGAAACGTGAGACATGTAGGGAACATTTTAGATCTAAACCATAACACCCTGCTTAGTTTTGAAGAGAGAAAATCATTATAAAAAGAACAAGCCTGGCCCCTAAATCTCTCTCATTTCCTATCTCACTATGTTATTGCTTTTGTACCCACCCACTTCTACCATTATGCTACCCTTCCAGATACCTCCCCAGAGGCTAATGAGGCACTCAATTTTGGACTTTCAATTTCCCAAACTGTGAGCTAAATAAACCTTTTTCTTTATAAATTTCCCAGTGTCCAATATTTTGTTACAGCTACAGAAAACAGGCTAAGACAATAGGTTTTCTCTCAAGCTTACTATTTAAATGTGCCTTTTCACCAGAAAAAAGAAAAGTGAAATTAAGATGCTTTTTTATCCATTCCTAAATAACCAATGCTTCTTGTCCTTTATACAGTCAGAGAGTGGCCCTTCTGGTGCACTGGGGAGTACAGCAGTCTCATATACATTCAGAGATTCAGCAAAGTCTAATGAGTGTAATATTCAAAATGGCATTAAACAAATTATTGCTGGAAATACAAAGATCCATTAAGTTCTGGGACAGATTATGGGATCAAGATTGTGAAACCCAGACAGTCATATAGATCATCTCTGATTCCTAGGGAAATTATGTCTAGAAATGTGTGCAACACACTATGGAATGTGGAGGCTGGTAGCATTTAGTTTCATCCTCAGGCTTGGCTAAGGACTTGGCTCAGACTTGACTTCCTAAGAGAGAAAGGATTTTTCAGAGAGATAATGAGCCAGAAGCTGAACTGTGAAGCACAACTTGGAATTAGCAACCCAAATAAGATGACAGACTGAGTGGATAATATACTCAGAGACAGAGAGGCAAAAAAGATGTGAGATGAAAAGGTGTTCCAAGAAGGCTAGTGTGCCAGCATTCAGAAGACAAGGTGGAACATATTTGAAGAAAAACCTGGAGAAACAGAAAAGGATCCTGGTTGCAGGATCCCATATATCATGTCAAAAAAGAAAGAAAAGGACATTACTGTGTCTAAGCACGACAAGGAACAAGATGTAAGAAAAGAAATGGCATGTTTATTCTGCAATTCAGCTAGATCACCATCAGTGTGAGGAGAGTCCAAGAAGAACAACATCCTGCTAGGAAGTGTGTTCACTCTTTTAGATGCTGTCTTAAAGACTAACATTCAATGAATAGACTTGAACTGTGAAATATCTTAAAACTATATATTGTGGCATTAGAGCAATGGTTTCTCAACCACGGTGGTTCTGCTCGCTACATAGTGTTTTGAAAAATCTCTGGGTGTATATTCAGTTGTCTAGATGATTGACACATAGTAAACTGCATGTGATGTGCTACATAACTCAGTTAAAGAGAATTCTCCCACATCCTACTTGACTTCTAACTGTTCCTCCACACCAAATATAAATCAATAGTACTTCAGTGCACAATTGTACTGAAAGGTTTTACAAGAAGTTCTCCATAAGTCTAATAATGTATACAGGGAAGATTAAATAGAATAAATATATTCTTTCCAAATCATTGAATAATTAACTCAGTATGTTCATCTCCCCTATTCTTGGTACTGTAAAATTTAGTTTAAAATAGTGTTAATGCTATAGTATTACCACAAAAGCCACAAAACATATTAAAAATAAATAACCCTGTAAGTGCAAAAATATCTTTGAAATAAGTATCATTAAATAAAAAGAAAAACAACAAGCACAGGGATTTCATTGAATTTCACCAACAAAGTTTGCTTTATAAATATTTCATATTGCTGCCTTTTAAAATATTTGTGGCACAAGCATACAAAATGTATGTAGCTGCATTTATGATAAAAATTCTACAAAAAATTGGAATAGATGGTCTCTACCTCAAACTGATGAAAGCCATCTATGAAAAACCAACAGCCAATATCATACAAATTGTCAAAAACTGAAATCCTTCACACT
>NW_004624750.1:26115642-26244499 GCF_000247695.1 Heterocephalus glaber | reverse complement strand
TGAAGGGAGGGCTAGGAATGGGGAAAAAATAAGAACCAAGATGCATCATGTGAAAGTACAATTCCCAATGAGAAATGTGATTGTGTTGTATACCTAAAATGTATCAATAAAAGAATTTAACAAAATGTATGTTGCGACAATTAAATAATGATTTATTTACTTGTGAGTGATTTATTGATTTTTTTAAATCTTTTTTACTACCTCCCAAGTCTACCCCCAAATTTCTATGAAGTCAGTTTGTGACAGTTTCTATTCCCCAACCAACCTTGACTCCTCATTTCCTATGGAGGACCTTCTAAAATACTGTGAAATTTTCAAGCAGGATAAATGTTTCTCTGGAATTTTAACACTATCTTGCCCTAGAACATAGGAAATATTTTGGCATTACTCTTATCTATAAGGAACACTCATTTGTGAGACTATGATACTTGTAAGTATCACTTCATTTTCCATACTATAATTTTTGCAATTTGTCTTGGTATATTTATTTTAATAAAGGTTATTCCCTTCTTTCTCTTATAATATATAAGTATGGTCTATTATTACATATCTGAACTAGTTTTTATTGTAGTTTACATCTAGACTTCTAGTCTCATGCTCTTATTTTTGCCTGGAATTGCTTCTGACCGTGTTATTTTGCTTACACCCACTCTTACTCATTTAAAGTAAAGGCAAGCATCTGACTCGTTTATATAAATATCTTATAGGGTAGTTACATAATTTACTATAAATTTGCTATTAATTACATTTTATATATATTTCCTTTGTAATACAGTTAGGGTAGTACATTATATTGACTTTTTTCCCTAAAAAGTATATACAGATAGCCTATATTCTCATGAATTTCATTTAAGTATAGTAGAAAAGGCATTATAAAATATTTTTTATTAAAGGAAGCATTGACTCCAATAGAGTTGAGGACTATAGCAATAAAGGTAAAGTAATGAACAAGAGAGATCACCCTATTCTCATGCAAACTCAAATGTTTTATAAAGTTCAGAAGTGTCTGGGAATAAAACAAAAACTACTTATATTGCAATATGATGAGAAAGATAATACAAAAGTAATATTCATTTTGTGTCCTGACCTGGATAAGGAGGGTAAGGAAAAGATATGGTAAAAGAAGAAAAAAACAGGGATCCAGTCCATTAACACAGAGAATGAAGTTGGCAACAGCTATCATTGGATAGACCTGTTTTCTGTCTAAAATCTTAATACTACGAACTCTGAAAGATCACTAATATTTGAGATTATTATTGTATTAGTCAGCTTCCCATTGCTGTGACAAAATACCTGAGAACAGTAATTTAACAAACACAAAAAAAGATTTATTTTGCCTCATAACTTCAGAGATTGCACCCAGTGGTCACTTGGCCTCATCATGTTGGGCCTATGGCAAGGCAGAATGTCATGGCAGGGAGCTCATGGTAGAGCAAAGCTCACCTCATGATGGCCAGGAAGGAAGAGAAGGAGTAAGAGAAGGAAGGACGGAGGGAGAGGCAGCAAGGGACCAGGGTCCCAGTATCCTATTCAAAAGCACATCCCTGGCCAGGGATTTAGCTCAGTGGTTCCTCCTCTGCCTCCCTTGCAAGCACAAGGTCCCACATTCAATCCCTGGTACCAAAAAAAAGCACATCCCCAGTGACAACTTCCTTCTACCAGGCCCCTCCTTCTAAAGAGTCCACCATCTCCTACACCACCACAGCCTGATGACTAAGCCATACAAGAGACTTTCGAGGTCTTTGCCGATCCAAATCATAACAATTTTCCCTATAAATATTGGACCTAGTAAAAAATAAGTTATTGGTTCTATATCACAGAATTCTCAATCCGATGAAATTCTGGACCAGCCAGTCTTCAATAAAGGTTCACTTTTTTGTGTAAGCCATTTAGTCAAGGAATGGCTCCTCCTCCTACCACCCAGCATGGAGACCAAAACCACATGGAGGAGTTGGGTGAAAAGAACCATAGAAAAATCACACGTAGCCAAAATGCCCCCCATTCCCAGGTAAGCCGAGATATAGAGACTTGATAGTTATCTGATATATTTACAAAGGACAATTAAGCAGAGGTAATACCTAAGAATTGGTCCAATGGTCACTAAGTCTCCATTCCTTTCTGTCTTTTTCATTGTACTTCTTTTTATTTAGTCCTGTTGGCAGAGAAAAAGAAAGAAAAGAAAAGGATTTAAAAATTGTACAGGTAGAAAAGCATAGGAATGTTGTATGAAATAGTAAATATTTTAAAGAAATAAAGTATGAAGTCATCCTTTGTCTCTAGATAAAGTGAATTATTTTCTTTCCTTATTCATATGTGAATGACAAAAGTGAAGTTATACCTACACTCATATTCAGGATATGGTACATTCTACCTGCATTTTCTGTATTCAGTAATGAGTATTTGCAAAGAGATTAGCAGCGATGTGAATGCTTTCTGATTTAATTGCACTCTGTAGCACTATAAATCCTTTAATTGTTTTGTCTCCCACTGAATATCTCAAACAAAAACAGAATTTTCTAATTAACTCATTGGAGACTTATAAGAATGTAATGGAGATAACTTATTCCTGTTTTGTCATTTGAAAGTAATTAAACAACAGTTCTTTGTTTAGAAAAGGTCAGGGTTCGTTATATTTTTTAAAAGTTATATTTGTGGTATTTTACTGGTACTAGTAGTTGAAAAATTAAATCACTGGGGGGGGTAGCTTGGAGGTGTGAAGCTTTAAAAGTTATCATTATTAAAGTTCATTTAGGTACTGTTTTCTGAAGGCAGATATATAAAGCAACCTAGAAATTCTGTAACTATTCAGTAAAGGAAAACTATTTAAATATCTCTTATCCTCTACTCCAGTTTTCCAGGGATCTTATAAAAACTACATTTTAAGAGTTTCATTGTTTATTTAGCAAAATACAGAAGGACAATTTGATACATACTTTGTACCAATAATATATTACTTATAAAGTTTAGACTTCAGTTAATTTTTTTCCGCCCCCCCCATTAACTTTATTGGTACATTTTAGGTATAAAATACAGTTACATTCATCATTGGGATCTTGTACCATTACATGAGTCTCTTGGTTCTTTTTTTTTCCCCCTTCCCTTGCCCTCCCTTCACCTCCTCCACCCTTCCCTATTTGCGAAGAACTTGTTTCCATTTTTTTCCTCTTCTCATATTTTTTCCTTTCCCCTTTTTCCCATCCCCTACCCCTCCCAATTCCCCTGCTCTTTTAGACCTTTTCTTCCTGTTACACAATATCAGTTATACATTTTTTAAATTACAATAATAAGATCTAGGAGACATTACCACAGATTTTACAGAATTTAAAAGGATATAGAAAGCATATTACATCTTTTTTGAAATAAATTTGACAACTTCTAAGAAGTAACTTAGAAGACAAATTAATGAAACTAACTCTGGAGGAAATACAAAATTTGAATAGCACCTATCAAAGAAAGTATATTCCTAGCTTGAAAACCTACCTATACGACAACAGCAGGCTCATAAACGTTTTAACTGATAAATTATATCAAACATTTAAAGCAGAAAAAAGAAGGAACACTTCTCCCCTCATTTTAGGAACTCAACATTGTGCTAATCCTAAAACTGGATAAAGATAATAGAAGAAAAAAGTATGAACATAGATAGAAATTTGTTTAACAAAACAAACTCTTAGAAGTCAGATCTGGCAGTATGTAGAAAGTGGTTTTGTTATAGGGATGGCAGTGTTGGTTCAGCATTGGAAGATCCACCCCCAAAAGTAATCATTTTAACAGAGGAAAGGAGAAAGCCATATGATGCTGTCACTAGTTGGAGAAAGAGTATTGGACTAAATTCTACAGCTGTTCATGGTCAAAGCTATCAGGAGAGTAGAAGTAGAACAGAACCTTCTCAACAGATCAAAGACATGTACTCCATACTTCCAACAAAAACTCCTTCTATGAATGGAGACGATACAATGCTTTCTCCCTAAAGTGGGGAACAAGGGCCTACTCTTCATCTGTCCATTAGACTTTGAAACATAGTAGACTTCAGTTAATTTCATTAGCTGTATCTTATTTATATTTATCACAAATTAGTTAATTACTCAGAAAAAAGTTTTCTTAACTTAAAATTAGGTAATAAAACTGCTTGGAATGATACAAAATAATAAAAATATAAACTTTTACTATTCAGCTAAATTATGCAAATTAGGGAACTCAAGTTGCAATTTTCTCAATTCCCTAATTGTCAAGAGAAGGGTGAGATCTCTTTAAAACTTAATTTTATTTATAATGAACCAATATACTTGAGACATTTGATTTATAAAACTTTAGTTGAATTCAAATTTAACATAATGAAATTAATGAAGTAAAACTGTTGGAATACAAATGACAGCTATGTTCCTTAGAAAATAGAATCACAGGCATAAAACATAAATTTTATGATCTCCAAATATGTTTCTATCTTATTGGTCTGTGAGCCTGTATTTATATATGTGAAAGTATCATAAATACATGCATATTTTAATCTTCAAACATCTTTTCCATAATATAATATTATTCTCATTATACAGATAAAACACTAAGAAGGGAGTTAAATGGGTTTGGTTCCCAAGACTCCAAGCTTAGGCCTTATCTCCAAGTCCAAATGTAGCCTCAGGTTCAGGTGAAAATATTCTATTAGCAGTAACATAGCATGGGCGTTTCTTAACATATGATGCCCAGCTCAGCCTTAGTGGCATCATATGAGAGCTTAGAAATTCAGGTTCTTGGGCCCCACCCAAAAAGGTAAGGGGAGGAGGGGTAAGGCTCAGCAGTCTATAGTCTAACAAGATTTCCAATGGATTCAAATGGACCCTAAAGTTTGAGAACAAGTGTTACAGAGTTTTTTCTCTGATTCAATTAAAATGTTACATACAGTGCAATCTCAGTGTGTCATCAAGTTTTTGTTATTGTTGTTGTCTGAGGAGGAGAGAGTTTGGCTTTTGTTTGTTTCCAGTACTGGGATTGAAACCAGGACTTTGCTCATGCAAATCCTCCACAACTGATCTACATTTCCAGCTATGTCACCACTTTTGAGTAAGGGTTTGTTAAGGTATATAAAAAAGACCAGCCATTATTGAAGGTTTACCATGTAGCAAGTATTGTTCTATGCACTTTCACTCCCTGAGTCATCAAATAAACCCCATGAGATTAGTCTCCCTACTCTTCACTGAGGCTTGGAGAGCTTGGGTGAGTTCCCTGAGGGTCTATGGGGCTAGGGGTAATGTATCAGTTACTTTCTTGTTGCTGAGACACAGTACCTAACACCCACAGCTCTAAGGAGGAAAGGTTTATTTTGACTCACAGTTTGCAGAAGTTTCAGTCCATAGTCAGCTATGGCAGGGCAGCATAGCAGAGGGACATGGCAGAGGAGAAAGCTCATGGCATGGGAGTGGGAAGCAGAGAGAGCAATCAAGAGAAAGGGGAGACAGACCCTTCCAGCCCATGCCTTCACCCTGTTACCTACCTCTTCCAACCAGGCTTCACCTCCCAAATCACATTTAGCTATAAATTCATCAGTGGACCAATCCACTGATGAGTATCATGCCCTCATGACCCAATCACCTCCCAAAAGCCCCACCTATGAGGACCTGCACCTTTGGAGGAACATCTATTCATAAACCACAATAGGTAAGGAAAAGGAAGAAGTGGAATTTGAGAACTCACACACTTATGCATTCCATATATCATAGGATCTGAGGATTCATGCACAGAGCAAGTATTAATTAAGAGAACACTGCCCGGTACAATGGGAAATGCATCAAGCATCAGAGTTAGACATACCTGGAGGTGAATCAACCAGTTACTCAATAAAAATAAATTTCAGTTGTGGAAGTGAGAGACTAAGCAAATGGTTTCTGGAATCCAAATGTATGTTTGTAACCTAGTAAGTTGAAATGTTTCTTTAAAATTTGTTTCCTGAGGAAGAAAAAAGTTTGTTTCCTGAAATAGTCTTCTGCCTCAGGCTTACCTGGAACATGAAATACTAAGGAAAAATATGCTGCAAGATTATTATGTTATAAACATTTATGTAAAAGGTAGCAAAATATAAGAAATCTAATTGGAATTTTTCCATGCTATTTTCCCACTAGCAATGATATATTTTTATTTCATTGTTGCCAGGTGTTTTCATTCTGTAGTCTCCATCTTCTGAAAAACACTTTCACTTAGGAGAACAAAAGCACAGATACTTCACAAAAAAAAATTTAGTTCATATCAAAATATGGCCATCCACAAGAAAGGAGACAGTCTTTAATACTCTCTTATTCTTATCCTTATTTTCATTTTATTTTAGCTACACAATCACCATAGTGAGCCTTTAAAATATATAAAAGATAGATATTAGGAAGTAGGGAGGTTAATTTTCCTCAAATGAGAAGGTGATCAAGAGATGCAGGGGAAGGGGATGAAAAAGAAATTAAGATGTGGGGCCGGGGATTTAGCTCAGTGGTTCCGGTGCCTGCCTCGAAAGCACAAGGTCCCAAGTTCGATCCCCGGTACCAAACAAACAAACAAGAATTAAGATGTATTATGTACCTGTAACAACTTCCCACAAGGAATAAAATCATTATGTACTGCAAACATGTACTAATAAAAAAAAATAAAAACTGGAGAAAAAAACATATATAAGATCAAATCACTTCTTTAATTAAATCTCTCGATAGAGGTTTCTCATCACACTTAAAATAAAACTTTATCATTGTCTGCAATGGAAACGGTCTCAGGTCCTCTCTCTCTGTCTCATCTTCTTGCCCTTACTCCTTCCTCCTCAGCTCTTACTGATTCTTTGCTGCTTCTTTAACAGGTCAAGCAAGTTATAGCCTCAGGCCTTCTGCACTTGCTCTTCCTGCTTACTCAGTAACTCTTTACCATCTATCCCAAATCTATGTTTTTCTTTCTACCCTTAGGACTTTCACTTGTCTCCTGTTATATTTTCATTTGTTTATTTTTAATTATCTGTACTCCCTAAGGGAATATAACCTCCCTAGGAACCAAGACATTGATACTATGCTATTTTTCTTACACCTGGAACAATGCATGGCACTGCTATATTATAATCAGTTATTGTTAATTATTATTAATTTCTTTAACATCTTTATTTGTTTTAATATTCAGTATGCTGCAGAATAATCAGCTGAGACAGGTACCTGCAGAAGCTCTGCAGAATTTGCGAAGCCTTCAATCCCTGTAAGTATTGTTGAAATTGCAGAACATTCAAATTTGATTTGGGTAGGGACATGGAATTGTCTAATTGATTATTTCACTTGTCTCTTGGTTGATGGGAACACCCAAATAAACTGTGAGAGTCCATCACAGCAACAATTCTTCATGTTCTTGTTAATCACTATATATGAGGGGCCCCCGTCCTGGAGTTTGAAGTTTGGGGGCAGAGACTCGATCACAACACCTGCGATCAAAAGCCACATTTATGTATATTGGTGTCTCAGGGCAAAATGTCACTTCCTTAATCTTGTCCAATGGTCCCCTTAATATTTTTTGTTTCTGGATTCAAATGAGAAATAATACTTTTACCCAGAAAAATGGATATCACATCTAGATATCTTGGTACCTTACGTTTCTTTTGGTTTTAAGTTATCTGAGCTGATTTGTGACCAAATTTTGCTGAGTCAAATAAGGACTGAATATTTTACATTTTGCACATACATTAGGGATCTTCAAATCAGGAAACTAAGATCTCTTGGCATTTTCTGAAGCATTTATACTGAATAATTCTCCAAGAGCTTCCCCATCACCTTAACAAGTCACACAGTCACAAATAATCTCACAGTCCTCACGTAACTTAAATTCACATACCAAATAACACATACACACACACACACACACACACACACACACACACAGTATTTTATATGATGTTGATGTCCCCTACTTTGAATCCAGGCCTTTTCCAGAGGTTTCCATCCCACCACCAACACAATGGTTATATCACTGAAAAAATGAAAATAAGTTATTCCTCACAAAAAGATCATTCTAGGCAGCTAGATATTTTGGAACCTTAATTGTTTAAGGTTCAATTGGAGCAATTGTTTTTGGTGATTACTTGGCAGGTCCATGCCACAGCTATTTTGTCAGGAAATCTTCTCATCAGAACTTATGTGTTTACAACACATTGCAAGATTTCCGATATACACAAGTGCTCTCATATGCTCTAATATTACTTACACTTGAGGTTGTCAGTCAAACAAAATATTATTCCTTGGTCTTGAATGATCAGGGAGATAAATACATTTTAAAAAGGCAAATGAACATTGCAGATTGTAGTTGAAAATCTCCATAAAGAATCCATCAGTTAAAAAAAAAAAGAAGAAGAAGATGCCATCGGTTAAGAATCACATACAATTTGCTTAATGCTTTTTACTGGGGTGACTCAAGAGAAGGGAGAACATGAGATTTGACGATGATACTTTCGTTCTTTGATTTTTTTTTTTAATGAAAGGAAATCTGTGCTTGAGATCATTTTAAGCTTTTATACTCAAGTCAGACAAAGTAACTTCCTACGTTTTCAGCCATCTATAGATAAACAAGCCCACAAGAGCCCCTTTGTGGCATGGGATGGGCCTGTTGCATTTTCAGGAGCTCCTTAATGACATGACAGTATCGCTCCTCTTTTGTTGAAAAAACCTTTACCTGAAGGAAAGAAGCAGCCGCTGAGAAGTAAAATAGCCTCAAGTTGGGTTGTCTGTAAGGGCACAGGTTTCTAGTGGCTAAACAGACATTGAGATAATGGCAGTAGCCAATAAGAACTTTAAACAGCTGGGAAGCAGGCAGTAGATAGAAGGATAAGAGTTTGTAACTAAAGCCCCTATCAGCTGAAAGAAGATCACAAACAGAAGTGAACTCTTTGAGAAAGAGAAAACCATGACTCTTTTGTTCACTTGAATTGGGTGGTACTTCTCTGATAAAGGTGTTCAGATTTAGTTTCTTGCAGTCTAGATATTTACTGTTCACCAGGTGTTTCCTCCATTTGGTTTCTGGTTCACAAAAAAAGAGTGTGTCTTGAAACCTTATAAATATATAAATATAAATATATAAATGTGTGTTCCCTGTGAAAAGCATCAAGAGCTTATTGTCTAGTGTGATACCACATCCAAACTGAAACAGCCAGAGAGACACCCAGCTCCCAGTTGATACTGGATTGTCTCAAGTGGGTTATGTAATGTTTGTCAGGATTCCCTTTGTCCAGAGCACAGACAACTAGTTTGAGGTATGAGGTGTTGGCAGCTTGTGCTGGTGTGCCACTTTTTCTCACTCTCTACTTTGATACAAGAATTAACACTTGTCAAAAAACAGTAGACTGAAGATGCATCCATTTTCCTACAAATGACTCAAATGTATCTTTCTTTATAGCAGAGTAGCACTCCATTGTGTATAACACTACTTTTTAATTTATCCATTCATCTATTGGTGATAAATTTGAGTCATTTTTAAGAAAATGGATGCACTTTGAGACTACAGTGTTAATTAAAATAAATCAGACACACAAGCTTAAAAAACCCATGATTCCCTTTATATGAGAAACCCAGCATATAAATAAATTAAAGACCAAATAAAAGATAGATTATAAGAAACAGGAAGATAGACTTTTTGCAAATGGGAAGGGGACCGAGCAATGCAGGGAAGGGAGAAAGGAAGAGGAAAGGGATGTAAAAAGAATTGAAATGTGTTATGCACATGTAGCAATTCCCCAAGAATGCAATCATTATTTACTGCAAATATGTACTAATAAAAATAAATTTGAAAAAAACCTTTTTAAGTATTATAAACATAGACTTAATCACAAACCCTGTAGACCGTATGTGCCAGTGGAGGGTGCCTCCTGCCCTGGGCACACAGCAAGCCCCTTTAAAGTTGCACCATTATCTCAGGTTTAAAATGTTTCATTGTATTTTTCCTGCCTCCTTTAACCAGTTCCAAAAGAAAAACATTAGTTTGGACTCTAATTGTCATCACAAACATGTATTCCATATCCATACTCCATGAATATTCCAGGCTACTCTTTAGCCTTTGTGCTTCTTCTGCATCAGTAAGATAATAACAAGGGTAACATCTGTCTCCCCACCTCCGCTACCTGGGAAGCCTCTATTCGCCCGCCTTTCTCATCTTGGACTAAGGTCAACACTTAGATTGTCACTTAGCCTTTTTACTGCATAGTTCCTCTTTTTTTTCCATTTTCTTGAATTCACTCTATTTTCCCCTTCTGTATTCTTTTCCTTATGTTGTATATTTACTCTGTAAAAAGCACTATGCGTTCGACAGGGTCTGTATGCTCAGTGCCCCCATACATAGCTGGTCTTGTAACCTCCAGGGGTGCTTCTCAACGTTGGCTATAAATAATCATCTAGCAAGTCCCAAAACTTCGGCTGCACCCCCAGAACAATTACAATCAAAATCTCAGAGGGTGGGACCCAACATTGGTGTTTTCTTGGCTTCGCTGTATAGATATATATGTTTCTTAAAGTGAAGATTAGGAAAATGAATGTCCTGCAGCATTCTCTCTGATGATCTACAACCTATTCTCCTGAATTTTTTTCAAACCTGAAATAGTAACAAAATTCATACTTTGCATGAGCTAATAATAAAGTCGGGTATTGCCTTGTTTGTTTATAATTGAAAACAGCTCACATCTGCCCATTAATACTAGTGATAATCTAGGGAAGATAAAGAGGTCACATGCTACATGATACTGCTATTGAAATGTGACCTGTGGACCAGCCACATCAGCACCACCTGAGCTATGCAGAACCTGGGGCTCAGGTTGGTCTGTCTTAATTTTAAAAAAAATCTTCATTTTAACAAAATCCTAGGTGATTTTCAGGTAAAAATGAATTTACAAAATTAAAATTTTAGGGTTATGTTGCATTAACAAGTGACCAATAAACTAAAAATGGAGAACTGCTGAAAAAGTCACTTGCATTCTTTGCTCCATGCATATAGACTTGACTTCATTGAATTTTAAGAAACTTGATATATTGCAACTGGTAATGTTGCTGTGAGGAAGAGACAAATTGTACTCAAGTTTCAAAGGATGTAATTTTCCTTTGATTCCGTGTAAACAAAAAATGTTCATGATGAAAACACACAGGTACATTTGTGTGGTTTTTTTTAACTGTCTCCTGATCCTTGCAAATTGCTCAGCTAAAGAATAAGGGCACAGGCCCATGTGCCAGAGCCCAGCAGCCCAAAGCCTGCACATATACAATATGTGCACTTGGCTTCTGACATGGTAATGACTGCCCAGACACCAATTGGATATTTTGTAATGAAATCAAATGTAACCTAATTTTCTTTCTGTTTTTGGACAGGAATGGGGAATGTAATCATAATTCACAGTGAGTTATATTACACCAAGAAACCTTTGGCATTGTAGACATTTAAGGACTAGGGTCAGATTACAGTGATTTGATGAAAACTCAAAACTTAACCCTCCTATACCCTCTCACCCTTATATTAATAGTTAAAAAGTCAGTCTATGAAAAATAACTGCCTGATATGTGATGGTCATTAATAAACTGCAAGCATCTCACTATCATTTGTGAAGTTCAAGATGACCAAACAGAATTACACATTCATGATTGTCCAATTAACCAAAGTATTATTGGTTTTAATTCAAGTGTGCACTAGCGAAGCTAATTATGAAATGTCCACAATCACAAAGATAATGGATAGGTAAATAGAAAATGAAAGGAGAATTGAATATATCTTAATTATTGTCTCTATTTTCCAATTAGCAAATATGCATCTTCAGAATGCAAGACCATATTTAAAACCCAAGTGGAATGTGTAAGTCTTGCCTAGAGCATGATCTGCTCAAGCATCTTGTAATATCATCACCAGGACTACAGATTTCACCCTGAACCCTGTGAAATGTCAATAAATTCATCTAAACTCTTCACAGCAGATTTTTTCTTAAATATAAGCCAAAAAGAGAGTAAGCAAGAGGTAGGGATCACAGTATGGGGCAGAAATACATCAAGCCTAGAATCAGCAGCAATTTTCTCCTGTTAATTTCCAAGAATCTATTGGATTTCAGACCGAGGATATAGAATGGGAAGGGCGTAACAGAAGACAAGGAAATGTAAGCAGGCAAAAAGAAAAGATGAGATAACCAAGAGGATAAGATTAAAGGATTAGTGGAGCTTTAAAAAAATATATTTGGGCTGGGGATATTACTCAGTGGTAGAGTGCTTGCCTAGCATGCGTGATTCCCTGAGTTCAATCCCCAATACTATAAAGCACAAATAAAAAATGTTTCCACTATTGGTGACATTATTCCTTCTACTAAAATAATCTCCAGAAAGAAAAGTCACACCCTACACAATAAAAATTTACTGTACTGGCCAGGGATTTAGCTCAGTGGTTTCGCCGCCTATTGCGCAGGCACAAGGACCCAAGTTCGATATCCAGTACAAAAAAAAAAATTACTGTACTATTAGTTTGTTTTGTTTTTCTAGTACTTGATTGAAACAGGAGGCTTCAGCCTTTTTTTTTTTCTTTTGAGACAGGGTTTTGCTAAATTATTAAGTTCCCCAGGCTCAAACTCACCATCTTTCTGTCTCAGCTTCCCAGAGTACTGAGATTGCAGGGATGAGCACCACGCCTAGTATGTTTTTTTTTCTTCATAAAAATGCCAGGCTATTAGGTACAATACATTGAGATGGAAGTGGACTTGGAAGTACAAAAGACCAAGCAGTTTGTCCTTTGCACTACTAAGAATTCGTTTCATAGAGCCATGTACAAATCAGCACCCAGTGAATTCTTAGGGAAAATTTGTGCCCTGCCTTCCTCTATTTAAACATAGGAGAAAGGCAAAGCCTTTCCTACATAATGTTCACAAGAAGAAAAGATAAAGTTAGAGCATGATGCTCAGAATCATCTATGAAAAGAAGGTGATAACTTATGCACAAGGCCATTCATGAAAAATTCTTAGATTATCTGCCAGTGCTGTGATAAACTGCATTTATGGCAGTCCTATCAAATAGACAAATAAAGAGAACATGGGTGTTATGACGAGACGAAAATAAACTTTTATTCTTGTGATATAATATGAAGGTTAACTTTGGAAAGCAAATTCGACTCATTGGAGAAGCTATGAGAACAACATCTTGTGAGTGGTACAAAGTGTTTCGGGACAGATGCGGTCTGTGGAGAATTGTGAAAAGTCAGAGTAGGACTATTCAGAGACACAATCAGACTATAGAGTGGATTAAATACTCATGATCAGGAAAGCAGCCAATGTTTACTAGCACACTTACCATCCCATTTCATCCTCACCTTAGGTGGTAGATGTGAGATTAGCCCTTCTTTCCTGATGAGGGAGCAAAACCCTCAAAAGGTTAACTGCCTTCCAAAGTCAGATGGCTTCAAATGGAGTCAGGCTAGAAGTAAGTTTGAGGTAAGAATTCTGGACTGTCAAACCTCCAAATCTGCCTATTTCCTGACCACATTCTCTTACCTTCCTCAAAGAATTGCCTGCAGGGATCAGGCACTGAAGAGATAAAAGGAAGCTTGACAGAAACACTCAGTACCATTAGACAGGTGATTGTGAAGGTTCATAAAAAGAAAGGGAAGTTGTAATGTTGCAGGGCAGAAATAAACACATTCAAGAAGGGAAAAAAACAATATTAACATGTGGGCCAGCCAGCTTTTTTAATGTTTCTCTATTCATTTGGCTGGTCCCTTATTACCTATGAGATAAAAATCACCTCCACTTTCCTCCTGAGGAAACTATAGGTAAGAAACTTAAAGGTATCTTGCCTCCATTGCAAAGTTAAGAGACAAAAGCATGAGAAAAGAACATTCCAGACACAGGAAATTACATATGTAACACCTCGTAGCAGGGAGAAAACAAGTGTCATAGGGAAGAACAGAGAGCAGATCAGTGGCCAAGGCAAGAGGCATGAGGTGAAGCAACAACATGCCAGAAAAACTGGTAAGACAGCTGGGGACCAAACCCTGTGCAAGCCATTTGGGCCACATCAAGGATTCCAGTCTTTATTGCAAAGTGAGAATCTGCTGGAGGGTGCTGAGCAATCCAGAGAGTGATCAGATCTGTAGTTGAAGCAGTGTAGGAAAAAAGAAAAACTTTGTCACAGTGATGGCAGTAAAGATGGAAAAAGGAAGGTGGATTTGAAAAGTATTTAGGAGATAAAATTACCAGTGTTTTGGTAATGCATTGGCAATGAGGAATGAAGGAGAAAAATGTAAAGAGGATGAATTTTTAGTTTCTGGATTATGCAACCATGTGCTTAATGAAGCAAATGACCAGGATAAACACTGATAGAAGACTATATTTGGGGAGGAGGGATAATGAGTTTAGTCTTGAATATTTGTATTTGAGGAGAAACAACTAAGTAGAGATGCACGTAGCTTTAAATCCAGATCTGATCTGCACTTTTTAAAAACCTGAAACCTAAATTAGGTCCCCTTGCCATGCATTCCTTTTCACCTAACACTTCACTACAATGACTTCTGACTACCCTTTTGAAAAATATGTGCTCTATAAGGGTTGGGGCCATGTCTGCCTGGTTTACTTCTAGATGTCCTATACCAGGCACAGTTCCTAGGATAAAGACAACCAACCCTCAGGAAGCACTTGTTGAAATGAACTAAAGACCCAAACTCTAAGTGGTGGGCTAGTCAGCTACCCAGGAGTCAGCTCCTCAGTTTGACTCTAAATCTACATTCACCTATCTCCCTGATCCCAAACTCTAATCTGTGTACCCTAGCTTTGCTCACATGCCTTCCCAGGGCTGCAAATTGAACTCAGAATTCCTGTTGAGATTTTGGAGTTCATCTATCTTCCAGAATTAGTTTTCCCATTGTCTCCACACTTCAAAAGTAAAAATGTGGAAAGACCAGATGATGCAAAGTCTTGGAAGATTGATGAGATTAGGACAAGCAGCCGGATGCCCTGAACACAAATGGATGCTCATAAATGCAAAGCCCAGAGTAAATGTAGGAAAGATCTAGAAACAGACTTGACTGGACCAAGAAATAGGAGAAAAGTTTTCCCAAATAAGGTGGATAGATAACTTTGAATATCAGGGAAAGTTTGGATTGAAAGTAATGGTAATGTGAAAGAACTAAAGGTTCCTAACAAGGGAATGACATAAAGCATAATTTTAGGGAAATTAATCTCTGCAGAAGCCTACAGGATTAATTGAAGAGATAAGAGGTCAAAGGCAAAAGGACCACGTCAGAGACTGCTGCAGTAATGCAGGTGTGAAGAGATAAAAGACAATTGAAATGGAGAGTCATGGAGAGGAAAATAAATGGAGAGAACTTGATGACTTATTGTCTGAAAAGCAATGGAAGAGTCAAAAATTAGCCCTAATTTCAAATCCTGATGGTACATGGGAGACTATGGCCCTAACAAAAAGGTCTTTGTTTTCAGTGGAGAAAAATGAAACTGAAGAAGTTACTGCTCACATCACTTTGCCTATAGGTCATCTCCTTGCCGCAGAATTCACAGCAGTGGTGACTTCTGAGAAACTGAGCAATTTAATGTAACTTGACTTTCTATTCTTTCCTGGAACTGTGGATGTAGCTCAGTTGTAGAATGCCTGCTTGCCTAGCAGGCACAAGGCATTGGGTTCTGTCCCAAGCACTGTTCTTCACTGGAGTCTTGCACTCTTTTAACAGTGCCAGGGAGATGGAAGTTGGTTCCTTTAAACATTTTTCATCCAGGTCCTAGTCAAGATATCTGACTGTTGTACTTCAATGAACCTGTAGACCATCTCGCCCCAAGCTGGAGACATGGAAAAAGAATTGTTACCTTTTCAGAGATAGTTGTAAAACAATAATTTTCTTCCAAGAAGCCATATTAAGTTTACCAGTAAATCATATGGAAAAAAAGAAATGCAAAAGTAGAAATTTTCTTTCTAAGCTATCACGGTCTTTACATGAATTCATAAGCTTAATTATCTTCTGAGATTATAGGAAATTTCCCATTCGTATGGGAAATTCATTAAAAGGTGGAATCTCACATTGTAGTTGCTCCACAAATATTTAAAAGTAGCAACCACAATAACAAAAGTGATTCTGATATTATTGTGAATTTACTTAAATTAGTATTAATTCAATCTTTAAGGGTCTATATGAATAAAATTCTAATTCTATCTTTATAGTGTTAATATAATGATCTTGTGAAAAAAATAAGCTCTAATAATTCACTGACTCCAGTGCAATAAAACTTTAAAATGGTGAAATTTTATCAAACAGAAGCTTTTTGTACTTTGTTAAATTTTAGTATACATAGACTTGGAACTATATGAGCTTTATTTTACCTAAAAAGTCAAATAATAATTGAGAATAATTTTATTTCTAAAAATTTGTAAATTAAATCTCTATAGTCCTCCAACAATTCATAACTTTTTCAAAATGGTCTCACAGGGCCGGGAATTTAGCTCAGTGGCTCCATGCCTGCCTTGCAAGCGCAAGGTCCTGAGTTCGATCCCCAATACCAAAAACAAAAACAAAACTGGTCACACAAATGTACGCACTATGTGACAGCAATGGTCATTTTTTTAAAACTTATGAAGGAAAAATACTCATCTAAACATAAAAGAGCAATGTCAGTCCTAAAACTGCCATGTTTTGTAATTCTGCCTATTATATGAATTCCCATAAGGTGTATAATGCAGCTGCAACATTCTTCACACTTTTGGCTTTTTTTCCCTTCCACTCATCCATGTTAATAATTGACATTATTACAATCATCTCAGTATGGAATTAGCCAAGATCAATGGCTTATCTTCTGACTAACGTTTTCTTCCTTATAGTTAATAGCTCATCAAAGATAGCCTCAAACAAAGATGTACACTTATGTGACATTGGCAAGGTGTCATATACAAGATTATAAAGGACTATTTTCTGGGACAGCAGCAGCAAGAGCAATCTTCTAGAGCCTCTAATCTCTACAATAATGCCATTCATAAATCAAAAATTTCACCTAAGAGTATGAAGCAGATTGGCCAAATGTTTCTTTTAAAAGAGGAAATTGCACTGTTAACTTTTTATGCATAAAACCATTAAGAAAAACACTTTAAATGGGAAAAAAATGAACTTGCCATTGCTATACATAAAGATTAAAATTTTGTCTGTTATCCTCTAGCTCTTTGCTACATAGAACACACTGATTTTACAGAATTACTTTCATAGTTCTGGTTTTTTTTATTCTACGTAATACTGAGTGATATTCACCCATCTTTTTGCATGGTCTCCATCCATCCATTGCCCAGTCCAGAATCCTAAGTCATAGTAGCTCCTTGCTTCACTTTCTGGCCACACCTGGTGAATCACCAAGTTCTGTCAAGTTTATTTATTTGACAACCCACAAATTAGGCCCTTCCTCTTTTCTACAGTTCTTCTAGGCATTCATCTCTCTCACCCTGATAACTGCAGTGGCCTCCAATATTTACTTTCCCACTCATCCCTTCTACCCTATCAGAGTGACAATTCCACAGCACCATCTATTCTTAGGGCATCTGGTCAGGAAGCAGTGCAACATCCCCACTCCAGAGAAACATTTTTTTGCAGACCTGGAACATTTATTGTGGAAGACGGAAAATTTCTCATAGGAATAGAACCCAGATGTCTTCTGGGAGTGAAGTTATCCTGACTCCAAACACCTTGTATACTCAAAGCTCCTCAGACCTGTCCTGTGAACTAGGTGGTCTTGCCCAGGTCCCAGTAGTGAGGCGAAGCAACACAAGTCCCATGAAAAACAGTCCCCTTAGCCAAGCAGCTTGAGTAACACAATCTTTTTGGCAGTTGTGGAGCTCTCCAATGCCAGGTCCTTCCTCCAGAGAAATGAGCTATTTCAGCATCAGCTCAAAAGTCATGACAAAGGCATTTCTCATCAGTTGTAGATTTCTAAGTAACTTTGCAGGGATTCATACAGAGCATTCTGCTCTTGCACTAGATATTATCATATTTCTCCTCAGCCATTCTAGCCTTTTAGGCCTCAATTTTCCTTTGGCTGGCCTACCGTGGAAGATTTGTCCATCTCCTTTTCTCTGTGAGGGAAGTCTTGCTGTAACACTCAACAAAACATGCAGCTTAGCTACTGAACATACATATTAAGGGATGTTGCGTGAGTAGAGAATCAGCAGCACCTCTAGTCCATATGCAATAGAAATGGTCAGTCTCCTACAGAGAAATATGAAATTATAAAGGGGTAACAAACTACAAAAAGAATAAAGAAAAATTTTCAAGAGAAATAAATTATACCAATCCCTAAATCTGAAGTTTTTTACTTAAATAATAAAGCCTATCATTTATAGAATGCTTTATTGTTTCAAAAACATGTCCAAATCTATTTTCTCACTTAATTCCCACAGTAATTCTGTGACATGTTCAGATTCTACTTTATAGAAGTAAAAATTGACCCACAGAGAGATTAACCAATAAATAGATCCCCAAATCGAAAAAAAAGTGGCAATCTTATCTTAAATTTGTTTTAATTATCCTAATTCAGTCTGCTTTCCAGTTTACTGTGTGGCTATTACCTAGGTGGTTGTAGATAATGTAGGAGAAAGATGAAACCTATGATTTCACCATAAACTCTTGGTAACATGAGCAAAAAATGGGTGCCATTTCAGATTGTATTTCAAAATCATAATAAAGAAGTTTTATTTGTCAGAATTGAAAGCAGGGCCAATTCCACTGTGTTTAAGTATTTCATTTTGTTGTGCATAACTGCATAGCAGTTCTGCCTCTGTCAATATCTTAGTTTCTTTTCTCATTGCTGAGACAAAATACCCAACACCTAAAGTTAAAGGGGGAAAGGTTTATTTAGCTCACAGTTTCTATAGGTTTCAGTCTGTAATTGGCTGGCTCCAAAGCAAGGTGGCAGAGGGGCAACAGTTCATGGCAACAGGCAAACAGCAACAGCAACAAGGGACCTAAATGGCTTCTTACTTCTCCTTTTATCTTATTCAGACTATTTAGGGTGGGTAGCACTCACCCCTTTAATCCTAGTGCCCTTGAGTCTAGCACTGCACCATGAATCAATTCCACTGTCACACACTCTAGATCCAGCCACCTCCAAAAAAGCCCCACCTCATTCTCATGTGTCTTTGGGGGGGACATCTAAACATAAGCCATAACATTCTGCCCCTGGCCCCTCAAAGACTCATGCAGATCCTTCTATGCAAAAGTCATTTAGTCCATCTCCCAGAGTTGCCAAATCTGAATAGTTTCAGCATTGCTAAAAAGTCCAAGTCTCCTTTGAGATTTAAGGCAAACTCTTAGCTGCAAGCCCCTGTACAAATGAAAAGAAAGTTAAACATTTTCAACCTTCAATGGCACAAGAGACATTTCTATTCCAAAAGCTACAAATGGGAATACATAGGAATGGGACCAAAGCAAGTCCAAAATCCAGCAGGGCAAACATTCCCACAGCTCCGTTTCCAACATCTCTGGCAATCTGTGGCAAGTTGTAAACTCCAAAGTGTTTGGCTGGCTCTGCCCCTATAGCACTTCTGGCGGTGGTAGCTCCCATGGCTTCTCTCTTGGGCTGGCTCTGCTCCTCTCTCCTTGCAGATTTCCTCGGACGATCCACTGGCTTCTACAAACTTCTGAAATCTCCACTGCATCTTTGGCTTCATACTCACAGCTTCACAAACTGTCTTCTCAAGGGCACACTCCCTGGCCTCCTGGCCTTCTTCTGAAATCTGGGTGGAAGCCTTCCTGACCCCACAACTCTTGTATCTTGCATGTGCCTAAAACTAGCACCATGTGGATGATGTCAAGGTCTGCGGCCAGCTGGAGCAAGTAGCCAGGCTTCCTTCTCTCTTGACTGTAGGAGTCCAGTGCTTATGAAGCAAATTCCAAGGAACAACTTCCCTAAGATATTGCCATACTGGAACATGGTGCTCTGGGGCTCTCTTCTCAAAGCAAAATCTCTCACTTTTGCAATTTTGAGGCTCCAAAGGGTAGGATCCTGCTGCTTCTTGTGATGCCCTCATGTCATTTTTCTATTCTCCTATTCCTTCTCAGCAATCAGGATCTCCTCTGCTCTATTTTTGCAGTCCACAGCTTTATTGGAGCTTCCTTTCTGGTCAAACTCAAAATGTTTTAAATCATTCTCCCGTGCTCTTTGCTCTTAATTCTCAACATAAATCTGACTAAAAGCCCCCAACAGTAGCCATGTTACCACCTTAACATTAGACTGCCTTGAAATTTCTTCTGCCAGATTAATTGGTCCATTGCCCTTAATCTCAGTCTCAGGCAAAGTCTGTGGACATAAGCAAAATGCAGACAAACTTTCTGCCAAGGCATAGCACACATAGTCTGGAGTCGAGCAGCCAATGCAATCCTTCTTCCTAGCAGAAACCTCCTGAGCCTGGTCTTTACTGGCAGGATTTCTATTAGTTTTCTGGTCTTCTGAGCTCTGACCAGAATTTCCCATACAGCACCACCTAAAGTGTTCCAGCTCTACTTTTTCAGCCAGCATCTCTGAACCTTTTGTAACTCTTCCCTTTCCACAAGCCAGTTCCAAAGGCTCTTGAGCCACATGGCCAGGTAATGTCACAACAACAGCCCCACTCCCAGTACCAAATTTCTGTTTTAGTTGCTTCTCTTGTTGCGAAGACAAAATATCCAACACCCAAAGTTAAAGGGGCAAAGGTTTATTTAGCTCACAGTTTCTGAAGATTTCAATCCACAATCAGGTGGCTCCAAGGCAAGGCGGCACATGGCAGAGGGGCAACAGTTCATGGCTGGAGGAAGACAGCAAGAGAAACAAGGGATCTTAGCAGCTCCTTTCTGCCCCTTTTATCTTATCCAGACTACTTAAAGCAAGTAGCACTCACACCCTTAATCCTAGTGCCCTTGAGCCTAGCATTGTACCATGAATCAATTCCAGTGTCACATACTCTAGATCCAGCCACCTCCAAAAAAGCCCCATTTCATTCACATGAGGCTTTCGGGGCACATCTAAACACAAACCATAACAGTCACACTGTGAGGCACACATAAATGTTAAGATTATTGCTAGGAACTTTCTCTGAGAATGTGCCATCTATCACACATCAACCACTTTTCCTTTCCCTTCAGAATGAAGATGTTCTATTCTTCATATGACAATTTTGCCTGGTTATATAATGTGCATGTGTGTACACAAATACAGTGGTACCTCAGTTCATGAACTTAATTTGTTCCATAATTCTGGGGAAGATGGCCACATTGGTGTTTTTGTGGGGAAGATGGGTGCAGTTGTATTTGTCACCTGATGCAGAGTTTGTGAATGGAAGCAATATTTTGCCAAATGCTCCTGTTTCTAACTGAATTGTTCTGAAACAGAAATGTTGCTGAACCAAGGTATTATGTGCTGTATGTATATACATACACATACACCTACACATATCACAATAATGCTAAAAGCTGAAAAACAAGAGTGATTTCTATTAAGTCTAATTTATTCTTTATAGTAATTGAAATTCATTTTAATATATAAGTAGATATTAATAAAGAAAATATTAAAACAGTTCTATGAAAATAATTTTCATAACAAAAATAATTAGAAAATAACAATGGTAAATATACTGTGTATCATGATCTTAAAAGAATATATTTTCATTTGCTAATCTATCTCTCAATTCATTTCCTAATACTACTATACTGTTTTTGCATAAAACATTTTAATTATTAACAAGGTACCTCATACTCAGTATAATTTTGAACAGTTTCTTTCTATTTCACAATATCTATTATACATTTTGGTCCTTATTTACACTTTCAGCTTCTCACACCAGAAAGACAATGCAATATTTGCACATGTGTGTTCAATTTATTTCACTTAAAAGTATGGTTTCAAGGTCTGGGGATATAACATATTAGTACCTTGGCTGCCTGGCAAGCACAAGGTGCTGAATTTGATTCCCGGTACCAGGGGGAAAAAGAGAATATGGTTTCAATGTCATCCATTTACCTAGAAATGTCTCAAGTTTATCCTTCTTTATGGCTGAATAATGCTCCATTATATTAAAAAAAACCACATCTTCTTTATTCATTCATTGGTTGATGGGCACTTGGGTTGTTTTTGAGATTTAGATATTACAAACTGTACCACTATAAACATGGGTGTGCATATATCACTGCGGTATGATGATTTTAATTCTTTTGGGAAGATAGCAAGAGGAATAGCTGAGTCAAAGGGATCTCTAGTTTTAGTTTATTGAGGAACTCCACACTGATTTCCACAGTGGTTGCACCAGTCTACACTCCCACCAGCAGTGGAGAAGAGTTTCTTTTTCCCCACAACCCCTCCAGCATTTGTTATTGGTTGATTTCTTAATAATAGCCATTCTTTCTGGAGTGAGATGGAATCTCAACATTTTTTAAATTTGCACCTCTCAAATGACCAGTGATGTTGATTTTTTTCATGCATTTATTTGCTGTTTTGAACTTCTTCATCTGAGAAGCATCTTATTTCATATGCCCATTTTTGGATTAGGTCTTTAAATTTTGGTGGGCTGATTTTTTTTTCAATTCTTTATATGTTCTAGATATTTGTCGTTTGTCTGAGGAACCACTGGCTAAAATTTTTTCCCACTCTGTGGGTTGTCTTTTCACTCTGTTGGTGATTTCTCTTGTTGTGCAAAAGCTTTTTAATAAGATGAGATCCCAGTGTTGAATCTTTGTAGTATTTCCCGTGCAGTCTGGGTTTTGTTCATGAAGTCTTTGCCTACTCCTATGTCCTCAAACATTCTACCTATTCTCTCTTCCTTTAGATTTAGTGTTTGTTTTAATATTTAGATCTTTGATCCATTTTGATTTTAGTTTAGTGCACAGTGAGAGACATGGGTCTAGTTTAAGTCTTTGGCATGTAGAAAGCCAGTTTTTCCAGCACAATTTATTAAAGAGGCTATCTTTCTTCCAGGGACCATTTGGCTCCTTTGTCAAAGATAAGGTGGCTGAGTATGTTTGGAGTTGTTTCTGCATCTTCTAATCTGTTCCACTGATCTTCAGGTCTGGTTTTTTTGTTCACTTTTTGTTTTGGGGAGCTTTTTTTTTTTTTTGCCAGTATCATGCTGTTTTTATCACAGTAGCACTGTAGTATAATTTCAAGTCAGGGATTGTGATGCTCCCTGTCTTGCCTTGGTTGCCAAGAATTGTTTTTGCTATTCTAGGTCTCTTCTGATTACAAATGAATTTTAGGAGTGATTTCTCTAGTTCTGTGAGGTATGCTAATGGTATTTGGATTGGCATTGCATCAAATCTGCGTAACAATTTTTGGAATATGGTCATTTTCACAATGTTGGTTCTTCCTACCCAAGAGCAAGGGATATCTTTCCATTTTCTGATATGTCTTCCATCTTTTTCAGAGTACTGTAATTATCAATGTAAAGATCTAATTCTATTTTGAGATTCCTTCCTAAGTACTTCGTTTTTTAAAATGCTATTGTGAAAGGTGTGGTTTCCCTAATATCCCTTTCAGTGAGTTTGTTATTTGTGTACAGGAAAGCTATTGATTTTTGAGTGTTTACTTTGTATCCAGCTATGCTACTGAATTTGATTATTAAACCTAGAAGTTTTTGGGGGGAGTTTTTGGGGTCTTCTATGTAGAATATTATGTCATTTACAAATAATGATAATTTAACTTCTCCTTTTCCTATATTTATTCCTTTTATTTTTTTTCTCTTGTCTAATTACTCTGGTTAACGTTTTTAGGACTATATTGGAGAGGTAATAGTGGACATCCTTGTCTTGTTCCTGATTTTTAGATGAAAGCTTTCAGTTTTTATCCATTTAGTATGATGTTGGCCATTGGTTTGTCATAGATGGCTTTTATCAGATTGCGATAATGACCATCAATTCCAATTTTCTGTAGAGTTTTTATCATGAATGGGTGTTGGACTTCGTCAAATGCTTTTTCTGCATCTATTGAGATGATTATATGGTTTTTGTCCTTGACTCTGTTAATATAGTGTATTACATTTATTGATTTGCATTCCTGTATCCCTGCAATGAATCCTACTTGATCATGGTGTGTAATCTTCTGGGTGATTTGCTGCATTCTGTTTGCTAGTATCTTATTGAAGATTTTTGCATCTGTGTTCATTTGGGAGATTTGCCTGTAGTTCTCCCTTTTGATTTTGTCTTTCTCTGGTTTTGGTATCAGGGTAATACTTGCTTCCAGGAATGATTTTGGAAGTATTGCTTTCCTTTCAATTTCACTGATGAGTTTGAAAAGTAGTGGTATTAGATCTTGTCTAAATTTCTTGTAGAATTCAGTAGTGAAACCATCAGAACCTGGGCTTTTCTCTGTTGATAAGTTTTTAATTACATTTTCAATTTCATTGACTCATATTGGGTTATGTAGAATTTTTATATCTTCATGATTCAGCTTTGGTAATTCATATGTATCTAGGAATCTGTCCATGTCTTCTGTGTTTTACATCTTATTAGAGTACAGGTTTTCAAAGTTGGTATTGATGATCATCTGGATTTCTACAGAATCCATTGTGATTTTACCCTTTTCTTTCCTAATTCCATGAATTTGAGTCTTTTCTTTCTTTTATTGATAAGGTTGGCTAAGGGTTTATTGATTTTATTTAATCTTTCAAAGAACCATCTCTCCAATTCATGGATTCTTTTTCTTGTTTTCTTGGTCTCAATTTCATTAATTTTTGCTCTGATCTTTGTAGTTTCCTCACTCATATGAGTGAGTTTTGGGCTTGACTTGTTCTTCTTTTCCTAGATGTTTGAGATACAACATTAGGTTCTTTATTTGAGCTTGTTCTGTTTTTCTGATGTGGGAATTTACCGTTATAAATTTCTTTCATAGGACTGCTTTCATTGTGTCCCATAAGTTCCAGCATGTTGTGTCGACATTATCATTTAATTGTATATACTGTTTAATTACTTCTTTAGTTTCATCTGTGACCCATTGGTTGTTCAGGAGAGTGTTATTTGATTTCCATGTATTTGTAGAGTCTTTGTGATTTCTTTTGCCATTGATTTCCAATTTCATTGCACTATGGTAAAATAAGATGCATGAGATAATTTCAATTTACTTAAGCGTGTTCTATGGGCTAGTATGTGGTCTATTTTGAAGAACGTCCCATGGACAGCTGATAAGAATATGTATTTGATGTTGTGGGGTGGAACACTCTGTAGACATTCACTAAGTCCATTTGTTCACTGGCTTGGTTCAGTTCTGGTATTTCTTTAGTGATTTTTTGTCTAGTTGATCTGTCTATTTGTGACAATGGGGTATTGAGGTTCCCCATTTTAATTATATTAGTGCTTATTTGATTTTTCATGTCTGTTAATATTTGCTTTACATAGTTGAGTGCACTGGTATTTGGTGCATACATATATTTATGATTGTTATCTCTTCTTCTTGCATTGTTCCCTTTACAAGGATGTAGTGACCTTCTTTGTCTCTTTTGATCAGTCTTGGCTTGAAGTTCACATTGTCTGCAAATAGAATAACTACCCTTGCTTTTTTCCGGGTTCCTGTACCATGGAATATTGTTTTCCATCCTTTGATTTTCAGCCTATAAATTTCTTTTTGAGTTAAATGTGTTTCCTGTATGCAGCAAATTGTTGGATCTTGGGGGTTTTTGTTGGTTTGTTTTTGCTTTTTTGGTACCAGGGATTGAACTCGGGTCCTTGCACTTGTGAGGCAGGTGGCAGAACCACTGAGTTAAATCCCTGGCCCTGGATCCTGTTTCTTTGATCCATTCTGCCAGTCTGTTTCTTTTGATTGGTGAATTGAGACCATTTACATTGATGGTTATTACTGAAATGAATTGGCTTATCCTTGTCATATTATTTTTCTGCTATTGTTTTCTTGTCTTTCCTCCCTGTTTAATTGCTTGCCCTGCCTAATGGCTTCTTTCTATTGGTGTTCTTTGGATTGCGATCTTCATTAGCTCTTTCTAAAATGTCCTTCAGGGAATCTTGTAGAGCTGGCTTTGTGATAATGAATTTCTTCAATTGTTCTCTGCCATGGAAATATCTTCTTTCTCCGCTGAATTTGAAAGATAACTTTGCAGGGTACATCAATCTGGGTTGGAGGTTGTTTTCTTTTAGGGCTTAAAATATTTCGCTCCAGGCTCTCCTTGCCTTAACAATTTGTTTTGAGAAGTCTGCTATAATTCTGATGGACTTTCCTTCATAGGTGATTTGTTTCTTTTCTCTCTAACAGCTTTTAATATTTTGTTCTTGTGCTGAATTTCTGGACTTTTGATTATTATATGCCTTGGTGTGGATTTATTTTGGTCATGGCTATTGGGGTTCTATATGCATCATTTATTTGTGTGTCAAATTTTTTTCACATTTGAGAAGTTTTCTGCCATTACTTCTTTGAACAGCTTTTGCATGGTATTTGCTCTGTCTCCAGCATTTTCGTTGACTCCAATCAATCTTATATTATTTTTCTTTGCAACATCTTGGAATTGTTGGATTGATTTTTCATGGTCTCTTTCTTTTTTAAGAAATCTTTCTTTTCATGGTCAATAATTGCAGTCCTGTCTTCTAGATGTGAAATTCTATCCTCACCTTGGTTCAAATGATTGTGAGTACTTTCTATGGTTTTTAATCTCCTGGATATCTGTTTGAATCTGTTTTGTGGATTCCATTTCTTTCCTGTGTTCGACATTCATGGTTTCCATCAATTTCCTAAGCCCTTTATTTTTTTATGTGTCTACTCTAGCTTCATTGAGGATATCTTTCATTTTAATGGTCATTTCTTTTTTTAACTGAAAGATTATTTTCTCTATAGCCTCATCTGTTTTTTCACTTCTGCTATGATCATTTCAGAAAGTTCCAATAGGTGGCTTCTGATTTCCTCTATCTCATTGTTCCCTGGACTTATACTTGTTGAGCTGGAGGTCTAGGGTTGCATTTTGCTTCTGCATCTTGTCATTTTCTAGTTTTCAAATTTTATTTTGTTTTCTGAGTTGTTGCTTGTAGATTTCTTATGGTAGATAGCTTTATCACTAATATTGAGGTTTCTCTAGGAAATGACTATTCCTCAGAGATTTCTTCTATGTATAGGTGGTCCTTGGTTTTTGTGTCTATCCCAAGATGCTACTTTTCCAATTTGTTAAGGATGCAAGGTTGCTATCTATTTAGTTCAGCAACCAGTCCTTTGGTACTGGACTATGGTGATGGTTATACCCTAAACAATCACAGTGTTGTCAGATAATGGAGAACAACTGATTACAACAGGTAGGACATCCTGCTTAAAGTAATACAATTAGCAATAACAACAAGCAGAGCCTAGCAAATGACAAACTGTGGTAACTGTTAGTTTAGTACCTTTAACCATATAAGCAAGCTCTGCTGTTATATATAACAGTATATATAAATCCAATAAAAAACAAGACTTTTTATGCAATGAGTTTCTCCTTAATAGAGTGTGTGTGGAGTGTGTGTGGATTTGGGGATGGGGTAAGAGGGATAGGAGACAAAATAGAGAGATAAGTAAAAAAGAAATATAGTAGAAGCAAGGTTGGAAGGCACAGGCTAAACATCCAGGCTTTGGGAGACTGGAGAATAGGGCAGGAGAGAAACAGTGAAGGAGAAGGCAATAGAATATTGAAGCAAACCAGAAAGATAAGAAACTATTCACTCATATGAAAATGTAAAATCAATAGAGATAGTTGTGGAAAGAGAAGGAGAACAAATAGGACAGAACAAAAATTAAGGTAAAAAACCCTAAACAACTCCCCCCCCACACACACACACAACCGAAGAGATACCAGAAAGTGAATCACGCAAAGAAAAGGGACACTAATAAAATTCCTCTGGTATCCAGAGTTGTGTTGGTGTTCCCGACAGAGACCAAAAATGTGCTGTGTAACCCCTCCAAGGCTGCAGTTCGTGCTCACTGCTGGGCTGATTTAGGCCTCCTGACGCCGGGGCTTGCGGTCAGCCAGCGACTTTCCAGACTCGCTTGGGCAGCTCACACTTGTCTCCCCACCGAGGCCATTTCCTCGCTGCTCTCCCAGCTGTTGTGGTGCCCTCCTGTGGAGCCAGCTCCCAGGTTGGTGCACAGTCCCTCCCGGATCCTGCGGCTTCCTCAGTTCCACTGGGTGGTTATTTTCGTGCACTGGTTGGGAGAGGGGGCTTTGTCCCACGGCTGGCTCAGGTGCCGGTTGCAGGGCAGAGTGGGAGTGTCTCCTTCCCCGGCCGGCCAGTGTTTGCCTGTCCCACGCCTCTGACCGCAGAGCCGGAAGACACCTCTGGTCCTTAGTGGCTAAGGCTGAGCTTCTCAGAAGCATTTCCCTCAATCTGCTATCCAGCTGCCCCCTGTCCATTGTGAGGGAGCTCTTCCCTCTTCCACTTTGAGGAGTTAGCAATGAAGTGGCAGTGAGGCTATTTGGAGCTCAAGCCCCAAGCTTCTTGAAATAAGATGGTGACCTCACCCACCCGCTTCTCCGAGTGACTGTGTGGGGACTCTGTTCCCCCTCACTCACCGATTGCTGACTGTAGGAGGGGCCAATCGGGAAGCAGTGTCTCGTGCTCTCACTGTTGTCTTTGATTACATAAAATTCTTCTAATCCAAGTTCCGTCTCTATTTCACAGTGGACAACAAAATTTTTTTGTTGCCTATACTGGGCAGTCTCTCTGGTCTGCGTTGGTGAGCAATTTCTTTTGTTTTTCCTAAGCCTCCCCCCTTTTATGTATTTATTTTTAATTTTAATAGGATGTTAAGTCACTAAGTTGCCCAGCCTGGCCTCAAACTTGTCATCCTCCTGCCTCAGCCTACCACAGTGCTGGTATTATAGGCATGAGCACCATGCCTGCTAATGGCCTATTTTTGGTGTCCATTTTTTTCAAGGATTTGTGTGCTGCTTCTTTTTTTTTTTTTTTTTTTTGTATATCCTTTTATTGGTACATTGTAGGTGTACATATTAATGACATTCATCATTGGAGATATGCACCTTTACATACTCACTTGGTTCTTATTTTTTCCCCCTTCCCCTGCCCTCCCTTCAACCCCTCCATCCCTCCCTATTTACAGAGACTTTGTTTCCTTTTTTTATTTTCTCATATTAATTCCATTCCCTTCTTTCCTTTCCCCTACCCCTCCCACTGCCCCTTCCCCTTTGCCCTTTTTCTTCCTATTTCACATTATCTATTATACCTTTTAGTCCTTATTTACACTTTCAGTTTCTCACACTAGAGAAACTATTCCATATTTACACATGTGTGTCCTATTTATTTCACTTAAGATTATCGCCTCAATGTGCATCCATTTAGTTATAAATGTCTCTAATTTCTCATTTTTGAAGGCTGAGTAGTACTCCGTTTTATAAAAAACAAACACATTTTATTTATCCAGTCTCCAACTGATGGGCATTTAGGCTGTTTCCAAGTTTTAGCTATTACAAACTGTGCTGCTATGAACATGGATGCACATATATCACTGTGAGCAATTTCTTCTGTAGTAATGGATCCTATTTTCTTCTCTTCTTCTGTCAGTTCCCTCGTAGTTCCGGGTGCCCTTCACTCACTCTGTTACCTCTCCGACTCTGTTACCTTTCCAGACTCTGGGCACTTTGGTCTTGGAGGAGCTGTGTTGCTGGTACTCACAGCTTTGCCATCTTATCTCATTCCCTGTTAAGTCTAATTTAGATATCTCTTAATTATTTCTCTTATAAGGAACAAAACAAACACCCTATTCTTCTCGGAACTGAAATTCACTCATGGTGTAACACTTGTTGTAGCCAACTTTTGCCCCAGCAAATTTGAGTTTACCACTTTTTTCTCAGTAGTTCAGTACTCAAAAGCAAAAACAAAAATTGTTAACCTGCTTCAGATAAAAGTAATTTGTAATCATTATGGCACTTTATATTTATGAGCCCTATTGTATTATTGCCTTTTATCATAAAGAAACCCTATAAGCTAGAGAGAAGTTATCCCCACTTTATAGATGTTAAGGCTGAGGTTTCTTGATTTGTTCATGGTTCTATAGCTGCTGTACTAGCTTGAACCTGAGACTTCCATCTGTATCTCTGTACTAATTCAGATATTAAACTGCCTACACACACATTCCCTTTGTAACTTGCATGAAATGGAAATACTGTAACACTTAAAAAATGAAGCTGTAGAATGTCATTTGTTTTGGCTTTTGATAATAAAGTATATAATTGAACCGTATTTTATGTGTGTTTTCTTGTATTGTATAGTGATGTTTATCTTACACTTCAGTGCTTAAATATTCCATTTTCCAAGCATATGAATAGAGAATTCCAGCTGCCCGAAAAGATGAGATTTACACAATGCAAGGTCTTTGTTTACTCACTGAATGGGCACAACTTGTGCCCTGCCAACTGCTATGTCCACAGTCTTAACCTCGTTCTGTAAGAACCACCTGTATAAGTGATGGGGCTAATTCCATACCCTGGTAGTATAGCCTTGAGATGTTCTGTTAAGATTAAATCAGATACAGAAGAAGACAGTAGAATAATGGTTTCCAGGGCCTGGAAGGTTGACAGAGAGAGGTGCAAAGTCTCAGACAATATTAATAAATTCTGAAGATCTGTTATACAGCATGATGCCTACAATAATTTATTGTATACTTGAAAATTGCTAACAGATTGGATTCCAAACATTCTTACCACAAAAGAATGATTAGCGTGAGAGGTAACAGATATGTTAATTGGCTTGAGTTAATCATTTTACAATGTACACATATATGAAAACATCACATTGTACATAATTTTTATTTGTGAGTTATACTTTAATAAAGCTGGGAGGAGAAGATTAAACCAGCTAATGCCCTTGAGTATGAACAATATTCCACTCTGAATTAGGTTGGGACCTCTGAGGTCAGGTAGATATGGACTTTAAAATACTACATTTAGAAGTATCCTTTATTGCAAGCTTCTTAAATGAAGAAACTCTGTAGTAGAAAGACATTTTAATGCTGGACTCAGTATGCCTGAAGTTCTATGCTGAGGAGTATTAGGTCCAGGAGAATTTATATTTAGAGTTTTAGGGCTGAATAATTGCTCTGACTTACTCATTTCACTTCAGATAGCAATTTTCTGTAAGATAATACTGTGGCGAGAACATATTTCACTCTTTTTTCTGAGGAAAAAAATGTGATTCATAAAAGGAATCCAACCAGGGAGGCCTGGTGATGCACTCCTGTAATCCCAACTACTCGGGAGGATACAACAGAAAGATGGCGATTTCAAGGCCAGTTTGGGCAACTTGGTGAGTCCTTGTCTCAAAATAAAAAATAAATTAAAAGGACTAGAGATGTAGCTTGGCACTCTCAATCTCCAGCACTTCAATAACAACAGCAGAAAAGATATCCGTCCAAAGGAATGGATTTATTAACCTACAGAAGTGATACCAGGGCACTTCGCATTGGTAGCAACTTAAAATATCAAAGAAGACAAGCCTATGACTCAACAGTGAGACAGCCTTTTCTATAAATGCACCCCAACATTTGTATTGAACTTTAAGTTTTTCCATTTTCAAGACATTTAGGAGCCACCTGTTTTGATACATAAGCAAATGGCAATAATCAGACCCTATATCAACTAAAACTCAGAGGTGTATACTATAAATATTTTACATAATACTTTATGTTATATATAAAGCTTTGATTTTTTTAGTCAAGGCAGTAGTTAAGAAAGGGTTATGTATGTGCTTCACTACTAGTCTTCATCCCCCAATGAAATTGTACCATATCTTGAACCTGGGCCATGCACATTGTTGCTGGAGAAGGGAGAAGAGACAGCACTGAGTTTTCCTAAACATGTCCAGTTCATTTATTTGTATGTGGGGAAGGAGTGTTTCTGGTGCCTACAATGATGGCTGCTGTACTAGAAATTTAAGTGTGTATGGACCAAGACATCAAACTTTTAAAATTTATTCCAAGTGATCTTAACTCAATTATTACCAAAATTTGGCCCCGGTTTCTTAAGGTGTCATTGTTCCCGCACAATCAAGAGAAGTAGGAACCGAAGAATGACGAGAATGACATATGTGACCAAAAGTGAGGAAGCCGCTTTCCAGAGAGATTAGCTTTGCTACCACAGAGAATTCTATTTCTAAACTGTTTAAATTTGGTTTACAAGAGATTATTTTGTGATCCTGGCATACTTCCGGCATCTGTTTAGTCTTAAATGTATACAAAATTTTTTTTCAAAATTCTCTCGATTCTCTAATCCTTCCTAATACATGGACTGCTTAAAATGCAACTTGTATTTTTTTAATCCTAGCTTTGAAAATGCAAACAAATGCGTGTCTTAAAAACAGATTAAAAAAAGGTGAGGGCTGTTAGGAGCAGAGTTGAATGATGGTCGTTCTACTGTTCATGTATCTCACAGAAAATATTAAACTACGTGAGTTTTGTCACTTCCATGAGTATAGTGAAGGCATTTTAATTATAGCTGCTATTTATATTGGACTGAGGAAAATAAACATACTGTACTCCCTCTGCTGGCTCCAAAGCTGCAACGGCCCATTGACTAAACCTGTTTTTAGATGTATTTTCCCATTTGAAAAAGTGAAGTGTGGGAAAAAGAAGCAAAAGCTGTAAAACTATTGATTTTATTATTCATTTAAAATGTCATTAAAACAAATATCTGCCCAAGGCAAATCGTTAAGATGAGCAAGAAAGCCAGTCTGTCTGTGTTAAGCTCTTTGGCATCTGTATTAGGCTCTTTCAGAAAGGGAGGGCTGCTTCTCCCCCTAACACTTATCTAAGAGCCTCTAGAAATTATTCAGTCCCTTTAAAATGTTGAAATCATCTTTTCCCAGAACTTATGGAACACACTAGTAGATCGCTGTGACTAGTATGTTCAAAAATGTCCAAGAAGGTAAAGGCATTCATTTGCCTCAAGATGAGAAAAAGGAAAGAGGATGTCTATTTGCTGGGTTTAGGAATCAAAACATGAAGATCACTATCCATGAATGAGAAGGACAACCCATCAGGAGAAGAAGATGCTCCAGATGTAAAGGATGCTGAACATCCCAGGCTGGGTTTCGCTCTTGTAAAATGTCTGGAGAGTCTTTCTACAAAGTCCATCTTCTGCCTGGACTTTGCTCTCTCTTCCATCCTTGCTTGCTTGCTTCCACAGGCGTCTGGATGCCAACCACATCAGCTATGTGCCACCCAGCTGCTTCAGTGGCCTGCATTCCCTGAGGCACCTGTGGCTGGATGACAACGCTTTGACAGAAATCCCTGTCCAGGCTTTCAGAAGTTTATCAGCTTTGCAAGCCATGACCTTGGCCCTGAACAAAATACACTACATACCAGATTATGCCTTTGGAAACCTCTCCAGTTTGGTGGTTCTGTAAGTTTTATTGATTTTGTGTTCTCTTTTAACAGTTTCTAAGTTTATTCTAAAACCTTGGCCTTAACATGCTGGCCCTTCAAAGCTTTAATGGAGACATTTTAAGGAAGGAAAACTCCCTGAGTCCCTCCCCAAAATGACTTATAAATGTTCCAATTGTGTAAATGACTTAAACAACATTTATCAAGCACCTGATAAATGCCAAACACTGCTGGGAACACAAAGATAATAAAATATGACCACTGCTTTAGTGGAACCCATTGTATATTGTACAAGGAATCACTGTACAATACAGTTAGTACAGTAACCACAGTTAATAAAAATTCTTTGATTTTTTTTAATAATTGAAAGTTCAGGTTAAATTGAAAGATGTCTTTATTATTTAATAATATGTATTAATAATATCAAATAAGTACTTCTTGAGCTAAGGAAAGAGATAGGAAATCTAATCATTGACAGTGAGTAATGCATTTGTACAGCTTTTTTTCCGTTAGCTCTAGATTTCATTATTTTACTAAATTCAAATGATTCTCAAATAAGTAAAAGTTTGAAAAATAATCAAGTCTTTTTGAAGATTGAGGCAGCATGCTTTCATATATAAGTCAGAATAGCCAATTAATGCTGAAATAGGAAAATAGCTGCCACTTAAAAGGCTGTAAGATCATTTGCTTAGTGTGTTAGCTTTCTGACACTGTAACAAAATACTTGAGATAAACAACTTAAAGTAGGAAAGACTTACGTGGGGTTATTGTTTCAGAGATTTCAGTCCCTAGTCTGTTGTTGCATTGCTTGTATCCCTGTAGTGAGGCAGAATATCAGGGCAAGTAGTGCATACTTGAGCAAAGCTTCTCACTTCATGGCAGCGAGAAAGCAAAGAAAAACAGAACAAGAGGGTGGGTTCCAATGTCTGCTTCACTGGAGGCACTCCAATGACCTGACTTCTTTCCATCTCCCAACAGTGCCACAGAGTAGTGGCGACCCTTTAGCCTATGGGGACTTTGGAGACTTTTAAAAGCCAAACCATAATCCTTTGGAAGTTTGAGGAAGGTTTCTGCCCTATTTCTCCCTTCACTCCAAGCCCACCAACTGACTCACTGCTGCCTTCTATCATCTCATTTGGTTACTAGATTTGATTACATGTCTGCCTCTTCCAAAGGAGTAGTATGTACTTCTTTGAGGGCTGACCAATATCTTATTTATCTTTTTAGATTCTCTTCAATTCTCTTCCTTATCTGTGGCATGTAGAAGATCCCTAATGAACGTACATAGCTCTCACATGAAACTAAAATAGATTTATTAAAACAAAAATTTTAGTCTGAAAGGGAAAGAAGTTTAGGGGATGTTAATAAATGTCTATACTAAATTTCACATATAAAGATGATGCAACTGACCTATCAGAAACTGGGTATATGTTTTAACACTTTTTCTCTACTAAAAGGAATGTATTTACAGAGATTCAGCTATTCTTTTTCACCCTGTTCCCCTAAAACCCATTTTCCAAAAATCCCTTTGGGAATTGGTCCAGTTTTCAGTTGTATACACAGCTGTTCTCAGTGGCTTTGGCCTAACTGACTCACTAGTTGAGCCAAAGATGATAATTATACACATTAATACTGTGTCATGATAACTAATCTTCTTGGGCAGCCAAAAAAATCTGATCATCATTCCCTGTAACTGAAATCGATGTTTCCTGCTGACCTGTGGCCCAACACTGGGAATGTAGCCAATTATAATCCTTCAGTTTTAATAGAAATCGTGCTGAGTACACCTGTCACCTTTCCTTTAGATCCCATGTCTCAATGATAGTCAATATCTCAGTTTAACCTTCTATATCTTAATCATACTGAACAAATTATATTGGAAAATCTGAATTTACTTAATCATGTTCTGATTATTAATACTCCCAGATATCTCAAACCCAAACAGTTAAACTATGATTATCTTTTAAATTCAATGATATAGAGCCATCTATGATATAAGTGAATGAGGCATATAGACTTAAAATTATTCATTTCCTATGATTAGTGCATTCTTCAGTAAAAGTTTCTTTGGATTTAAGCAATCAGAATGTTTTGCCTAAATTTGCGTGTGTTGTGCCTTGTGACTGTGGGTAATGTTCTCCTGCAGGCATCTCCATAACAATAGAATTCACTCCCTGGGAAAGAAATGCTTTGATGGGCTCCACAGCCTAGAGACTTTGTGAGTTGACCTTTTATTTGTTTCCTTTTTTGCAGTGTTTTCATTAATATTCTGAAGGAATCAAAATAGCCTTAAAGCCAAACTTTCTATTTGGTTTGGTTAATTGCTTGAGCTTTAAACATATTTACAGTGGTTCTGTCTTACACACACACACACCCCCCAAAGAGCTAAACATGAAACTGAGATTTTATTTTAATCTAATGAGAGTGATAATTAGAGTATCTGTTAAGTTAAATGACATGTTTTTCTGAGCAGTGAATGTTTGCTTAGGTTTGTCTATCCTGTGCCAAGGATCAAATGCATATTGTGACTCAGGTCCACTATTCATGAGTTTGGTCCCCTCTGCTGAATGAGAAGATGCAGACTACAAAAATGCCTGAGTCTCCAATCTGAGATAAATAGGCATTTCACTGGAAAGTAGAGTGTATTTGTGTTAAAAAATTTCAAAAAACAGTGATAATAACTGCCATTTATTGATTATTTCTATAATCAGCTATTGCATTGAGTGAGTACATGGCATTCCAATAATTTAATAAACATCCCAGGAGAGCAAATGTTATTATTCTATCATAGGCTCTACTGAGGGTAAGTTATTTTGTCAATATTACATATGTAATCAGCAGCATAATTGGGATTTATTTCCTTCTATAGTCTGATTCTGAAGTCCATGTTTATCTTCAGATTCTACTTCCAAAAAATAGGTCAATGCTGCGCAAGCGCAAGGACCGAAGTTTGATCCCCGGTACCAAAAAAAAAAAAATAGGTCAAAATTTCAGTTCTTAGTTGATATTGATGATAAAAATGAGTCCCGCTAACTAGACTCTCTCCCAGAGCCAAGGTAGAGGTTCTCCTCGGCCACACCAGGGTCTTAGCCTTTCCCCAAGGGAGGAGCTTCCTGCATTGCCTTGTTGAGTGGAAGAGGTAGAATGATATGTAGTGACAGTTCTGAGTATGCCGGGAGTGGAGGGGGGTTGCAGTGATACCTCTACCTCCATCCTGACATTTTTAATACTCAAGTACAATAGATGGACAAGGCCACTCTGTCCAGGACTGGAGAAGCACAACACCAAAATCCACTTCTCTCATGCTTGGGAAACACTGTTCATTTACATACAAAGCTTAGCAATTTGCACATGGTCAATTTAGCTTCTAACCAACTCTGGGGCCAGTAATTTCAAGAGACTATCTGATGTTGGTCTTGTGGATAAGCACAAACAATTCTCCTTAAGTCACTGTCTCCTCATGGGTGTCAAAGATGAACTTGTCTAGGTAAGACCTTGATGTCAACTTAATGGCATAGGCAAACAGTTTCTATCAGCAGCTAGGAAAACTTAGAACTCTCTTATCTACTCAGGATTGGTGTGGGGGATCTCAGCAAGTGAGATCACCTTCCAGTCCTTTCAAAAGGACAATAGGAAGAACAACAGCAAAAAATATGGACTTCGGATATTTCCATAAATAGGTTTTTTTCCCAATCCTAGATAAGGACCTGGGCTAGTGGTAGGCAACTTATGGCATGTGTGTGATTTTTTTTTTTTTTAAGACAAAAGATGTTAATGTATCAGTTGTTTTTCTAAACTAAAACCTCAGTATTCAGGTTTAATTGCAGTGTTGGCACCTTGTGATGGGTTGCAATTTGGGCACTCAGTCTCTAAAAGGTTCACCATCACTGACCTAAGCTTGCATATAAATACCATAAGGCAAAATATTTCAGGATCAAATTTGTATGAATCTTATTGTCTCCCTCCATCTTGCCCAAGGCTACAGGGAATCAGTAAATTGATTATTCCCAACCTCTTCCTTTCCCTCACTAGAAATCCAAGTAATTTATAAGGGTCCAATCCTCATTTAATCAGAACAGAGCATCTGGAGAGATTTACAAACAGGAAGAAAATTTATGTCCACAAAAGACACGAGTTTCCTGCCTGAGGTATAGCTTAAAGATGATTTGTGCCAGATAAGTAGGAATCTTGATTCATGTTTAACTCAGTCAAATTATCTTCCTCATAAAATTAAATAACAATTCTTTTTCATAGAGGAGGATCTAACCATATCTGATTGCCTGGCCAAAAGGTTTTTCTGCATCATCTGGGAAATCTGCGATTCCCAGAGACCAGGAGGCAGTTTCTTTTTCTTTTTTAAGGGGATCAAACACGGACCTTGATGCTTGGGAGCCAGGCGGCAGAACCACTGAGCTAAATCCGCAGCCCAACAATTACTCTTTCATATGAAGTTGTAGATATAATGTGGAATAATAGCACTTGTGTGTAGTATACTTGAAAAGTCATTTGCGTCATAACAGATAGAGAAATTAATGATTGGAGATTGTCTGGCCCTCCCTTCTCTCTGTGTGAGGGGATAATATAGAGCTTCGCCTCACAGAAAACATACTTCTGACCTGAACCACTATTTTTGATTTGAGAAAATTCTAGACCAGATGTGCTTCCTGAGAGTACCCTGTGTCAAATAAACCTCTCTAGAAGCAAGTCTCATTCTGGGCTTCAGACTGAGAGACATGCAGGCTCTCCACAGGATTCAGAAATAATGCAGCCCTTTAAGATACCTGTCTCTAAGAAGGGAAGGAGAAAACAAGAAAGGGGGAGCAGTCCAGGAGCCTCAAGGAGAGCAAACACAAGCTGCCAGTACAGTGAACCAAATTTAGATGAAGAGCTCCACCAGCAAGTGGTCAACATCCCACCAAGCAAGCAGCCCTCCTATTTGGAAGTTAACTGCATGTTCCTCCCTGTTTTATATGCTCCAGTGCCATTGAACTTTGACTCTAAAATTTACCTTATAGGTGTAGTGACTATTTTAATGCAAATGCTTATGGAGTGTTGGTAGTAAGCAAGCCAAGAAAACCTCTCCATTAAGAAAAGGAAGTAGAACTTTCACCAGTGATATGGGTCCATTGGAATAACATATTATTGAATGTATATTTTATATATGTGAGTTTTATATTAAAAAACTGAAAATACTATTTACTCATTTTCAGAGATTTAAATTACAATAACCTGGATGAATTTCCCATTGCAATCAGGACACTCTCCAACCTTAAGGAACTGTAAGTACTTAGGACAGTTTTAGTAGAAGAACTTTACTCTTTGTGAATTTATTTTGAACATATGTGTTATTATTATACATAACATGACTTACAGGAAAAATTTTAAAGCTCACATAAAAAATGGTTTAAAATGCACTTGAAATACATTTTAGTTGATTCTTATCACCAGCAAATACCTGAGTTTTAATTTATGATGGGTTACTCATCTACCCATGTATGAAGATACTTCATATTTCTCTAAGCCATATTCTTTTCTCTTTTTCTAAGACACACACATTCCTCTTACATGTATATACTTTACAGATTGTAGAACTATAACTAAATTCAGTTATTGCTAAACATTTCTAAGAATCTAAACTTTTCTAGCTTGCATTAATATAGAACTGGATTAATGGAGTTGTATGTGCTTTGTATAATGCTAGATGCCTTCATATAAATTTCATTACACACAACTTTCCTTAAATGCTGTGTGAACCTTAGTTAATTTTTAAAATACAAGTTTACTAAGAGACAGCTAACTCTCAGCCATTAGGTTACATGTATATCTTTTAGATGATAAAATTTAATTGGCTTTTCTTTGTACCTAAGAAAATAAATAACATTACCTATAGAGGTAATGTTCTAACACTTACAAAGGAAAATAAACCTAGAAACTTGTCCTCCTGGCAGTGAAAAATAAGACACTCAGCCAAAGAAGGTAGACAGGGGAGCTTGCTTAAAAGAAAAGGCCTTCAGCAGTCTGCCTCAGGAAACTCCACATGTGGCTCTATCGGAGGGTCTTCATACAGGTCAGGCAGCCCTAAGACAGCCACTCATCTCATACAGCCATCAGCTCACCTAAGACCCAGAGATCTTTGGCTCTGGTCCTGTGCCATTCAGAGAGCATTAGCCTGACAGATGAGAATCAATTGATTGTTACAGATTCGCTGAGCTGAGGCACCTTCCTTTGATTCTGGAAACTCTGTCCTCCTAAGAGGATTACTTAAATCTCTACATCACTCTAGTTTAAGTCAGTTTTCTCTTCTAGCTCCAAATTCGGTAAAGAGGAATGATTGTAATCTCCTGACCAAAGATAGTTTCCACACCTCAGGCTATTATGCAACCATGCTCTACTGGATATTAACACATGATGTTCTTTTTATAGTGTCAGATCATAAGTTTCCACAAAGCACAATAGCAGAATCTCCATTCCTTGTCCAAGAAGACAGTATGTGGTTTCTTTTTATCCTTGAGAGTAAAGGAAGATACCAAAGTTTTAAGGAGAGAGGAATTTAATTTTGTCCTCTGGTTACTAAAGGTGTTGATTATTACCACATTGAGGGGTGGGGGAGGGCTAGTAAATAGTTTTACCCCACACATGATTTTCTGTACATTTTTTCTCTTTCTAGAGGATTTCATAGCAACAACATCAGGTCAATACCTGAGAAAGCATTTGTAGTCAACCCTTCTCTTATTACAATGTAAGTAACCAAAATGTTTTGGGGTTTGTACATCTTGACACATTGTATATATTGCACTTATAATGCAATGTATGTTCTGTATTTACCTGAGGTCTATCTCAGTGATAGTAATAATCTGTACAGAGACTCATATATGGAGATATTTGGCAGGTTTCAATTGAGCACTGAACAAATATTTTTAAAACATTTTTTAGGATCTACAAAGTGTATTGCACTGTGCCTGATATTTTCAGATGTCTTGTTGCATTTCACAATTAAGTTTGTAAATGCTTATAGTTATCTTTGTTTTCTAAGAAATAAACTGATCTTTAGATCATCAACGTGAAGGCCACATTGTCATTCAGAATTTCAACTCAAGAATACTAGAAATATAAATTACCTTATACAAATAGGGGTCTTTGCAAACAATAGACTCCTGCCTAAATTGGTGTGGGGTAGGGTGCGAAGAATACTGTTTTATTGTAAGTCTCTTTCTTTTCATTATCAAACCACACAATGAGTCACGTTTGTACAGACTAGGATGTCATTCTAAAGTCGTATGTTCTAAAAAGGAGTACCTGAGGATTTTTATACCATAAAATAGACTACAAAGTATATCTAAATTTCTATTTCTCATTTAGCACAGACAGATTGATGATAGACATAGAGGAAGATAAAATATATAATGATTAGGCTGACCCAATTAAAAGACACCTGACCAAGTTAGGTTTGGAGCCCCGTATTGTCACTGGTGACAGGTCCCAAATATACAGGAGAGTAGAGACAACTTTTCAACATTACTCTAGTGGCACTTCTTGGTGGATGTCTGTCCTATGCCAACTGCAACAAAAGTTTTTCTGGAACCATGTGGCATTTGTCATGAATGAGTTGGAGTCCCAATTAGCCTTGACAACTAAAAAAAAAAAAAAAAGACTAACAAGCAAAACCATTCAACATTTCTGAAAGGCTCTGGCAATATTTTGGCAAACTAATGGTTTAAAGTGTACTGGCCAATAAACATTAGACTTTATTAGAGAATATTTGCATATTAAGAGGTTTGCAATTTGCATTGCCTTTGCTCCACTTTCCCTGCTGCCGGGGACCTGGTTTTTAATCACTCTCTTGACATGCTAAAGGACCTGAGGAAGGCTAACAGCCTCTCACAGGTATCTGAGCTTCTATCCACTATTTCCTAGTGTTGACCACTTTCTGAAACTCTCCTCTCTTTGCTCCTGCTTTCATTTCCAACTCTTGTCACTACCAGCCCTTTCCTACTACCCCACCCCATCTCTGTGCATGACTCTGGGTCAACCACCTCTGCACTTCCCATCTAACCCCTACCCTCTTTTCATGCCTCTTTGCCAGGCATTACTTCTCAATTTTTACCAAAGGAAGAGGCTGATCTCCATCTACTACCACAGGGTCATAGATCAACTAAGCTATGTTCTTAGAAAAAAGCTGTTTATTTCCTTTGTTCCTGTGATTCTGTCCCCTACCTATGCTGGTTGAAATTCTGTCTCCTGGGCCTTTTTTTTTTTTTGGTACCAGGGATCAAACTCAGAACTTTGCGCTTGCTAGGCAGGCGGCAGCACCACCGAGCTAAATCCCCAGCCCTCCTGGGCCCTTTTTAAATTCCATTTCATGAACTTTTTCTTACTCTCCCCTGAACATATGAGACAATTCTCTCCTGACAACCACAGAGCTCCTTATTTGTATTGGTGATATTTCCCCCTTATGCATGCAAGTATGTACATTCATACTAGCCCAGTGTACATACATTTGTATGTGTACATGAACACAATTATATTCCTGTGTGCCTAGCTAAAGAATAATATGACACATTATGAAAAAATCCCATTTTTAAATCATAAAGCATATATTCCAGCTCTTTTGCTTACTTACCCTCTAATCCCAAGGGAAAGGAAGGGATCAAAGAATAAAGAGGACAGAAGAGGACATAGGTGTGTTGTGTAATAAGTATTTTCTAGGAACTGTGGTAGATGTTGCACATGCATTAGCTGTTTTAACTCTTAAATGAATCCTACAACTAAGAATTTTTACTTCAGTTTAACAAGTAAAAAGATTGAGGCTCTTGGGTAATGAGGTTTCCAGGGTATCTAAGTCTCAGTTTTCTCTTCCAAAAGTAAAGGAAATTGTCCTTACACTATGCATCAAAATTGCTGCATGGAAACAATTGAAATAGTAACAGATATAAGAAGTGCTCTGTCAAATAGAAGGTATTGTGCTGTTATTTATTTCTTTAATCCCACCTAATTCCAAGCTCCTTTAGAGCTGGAGCATTTTATCATTCCTCTTCACACCCCCAATATCTAGAATAATGCCAGGAGCAAAGTAGATACCCAATGACAGTTTCTTCAGTAAATGAATCTTTAAATCCTCATCATATCTACCTTCATACTTTGAGCATAGTAAAAACCAATGCATATTTGTTAAATTTAATTAAACTAGCAGGATGCCTCAGCCAAGAAGTATGTGAGGGGCTCCACTGACCAGCTAATTTAATCAAATACATTTCATCTACATTGAGAACATCTGCAAAACAAAATAGACTGTAAGTTCTAATACTGTCTCACCTTGCAGAGCAATAATTAATTCAAGAAAATTTTAATGTGAGAAAAACTCCAAGTAACTCATTTCTTCACAAACAATTTGAAGAGACTCATATGGACATTATGCAATATTTGACTGGAAGATAAAACCTCCAATAGATTAACTTTGTTTTCTTAAGAACAACAGTTGCTAGCACCTTAAATTACCTCTTTACCACTCAGTGAATATTTTACAGATGTTGAAGGCAGAAAAAGATTTTTTTTTTCTGAGTCAAGGTCTTCCTAGGTAGTTCAGGCTGCACTTGAACTCACTTCGATCCTCCTGCCTCGGCCTCCCAAGTGGTGGGATTATAGGTGTGTGCCACCCTGCCCAGCTCAGAAAAAGTTTTAAAATGTAGTCTGTTCACTTGCTTTTTTTACTTAAGCAACTACCATTCATATCTGCCTTAGTATCAGAAGTTTTAAATTTTGTATAGGATGGGTTGCTTACCAAAATTATCATAATGTGAATCAAAACACTGTCAAGGTTTACCTGAAACCAAGTAATCAGGAATGTTGTGTAATATAGTATAGTCAAAATTACATGAATACATTTAGTGTGTCAGTTGAAATTTTGAACAGATATTCGTCATTCAAGTTTTACACTAAGACATTGGTATTTGGATTTTTTCAGACATTTTTATGATAACCCCATCCAGTTTGTTGGAAGATCGGCTTTTCAGCATTTACCTGAACTAAGAACACTGTAAGTATCTATTTCTCTTATCAAGCACATTTCTCCCACCTTGCAGGACTGATGTGAAGAACAGAAGAGTATTACCTGTTGAAGTACTCTAAAAATTACAATTCAAATTACCCCTTTCTAGAATCTTCTGCCAGTAATATTTACATATTCCTCCCCCTAGGACTTTGAATGGTGCTTCACAAATAACAGAATTTCCTGACTTAACTGGAACTGCTAACCTGGAAAGTCTGTAAGTACTTGAGTAGGCTCTTAACTTTCCCCAGAACATACACTAACCTTGGATCTTGATCAGCCTTAACATTAGTGAGTCAAAATATGTCACTGTGCAAAGCATGAATGAAAGAATTATGTCTGGTTTGTGTTTTGACAGGACTTTAACTGGAGCACAAATCTCATCTCTTCCTCAAACCGTCTGTGATCAGTTACCTAATCTCCAAGTGCTGTGCGTATCAGTAAGGCAATAATGTTGTGTAAACAGGCAACTTCCATTTAAAAGTAAAATGGAAGACAGTATTTCAATAATCCTTTAAAAGGGGAGAAAGTGCTTTCCTTGCAGGTCTCCAGGAGGTCAGGCCTCCTCTGTTGCCCTCTTTGCCCCAGGCTCTATGCCATGACCCTGGGTAACGATGGACACATACCCTTTGTTTCCAAGTACAAACAGTCGCCCATTAGAGTTCCAGTTGGCACACATCTCCTTTCAGAAAGTGGATATGAATAAGCCAAAGTAATTTCATTTCCTTTTTTAAGGCTTTGCAGAGCAGAACAAAATAACATAATGGATCAACAACCCAAGATGAATGCCAAACTAAGAATTGAGTTATCAAACTGGCACAAACCTTGATAAAGGTGACCAAATATTCTCCTGGTATAGCTGAGGGCACTGTTCTAATGTTTTATCTGATGATTAAACAGTTTGCATATGTTATTTCTATTGACTTAGGACTCATTTTCCTGCCTTCCCCGTGTTCTATGAAAAGTAGTGTGCAGGGATTTGAAGAGCTTTGATTTGACCTACTTTCAGCTTTCTCCTTCAGCTCCCACTCTGTGCTTCTATCATCTCCTTAAGCATTGTTGGGACTTAATGACAGGACCCTTTGTCTCTTGTTATGACCCTGCTCTCACTCAATAGACACCTGTTGCAGCTGAATGCCTATAATTTCACCACCAGCTTTACTCAGTAGCAGAACAACAAGCAGCTCTCTATACACTGAGTGATAGAACCTCATGGTTCTGCCTTTCCCTCATCCCCAGGCTGCCATGCCACTGCAGGCTCCAGGGGCTCAGTGACATGGTGGTGCAGTAACTGTGTGTAGGCTCGGAGTCAGTCACCCACGTCTTCAGGAAGGGGTAATAGAACAAGTTTCCTCTTCTTTACTTCACACCACCCTAAAAGCTGTAGATGTAAATGAGAAAGCTGAGAATTAGGGAAGTTAAGTACATTTGTCAATCACACTTCAAGAAGGTAGCAGAGTTTGAATTCAAATACAGTCAGTTTGATTGAATAACTGGGAGAAAGTACGTGTACAATAAGAAGTGGAAATTTGAGGGCCATCTTCGAATTCTGCTTTAAATTGCACCTGCCTCCATAATTTTGCATAATGAATAGTAAACTACAGGTCCAGAACTGCATGAACTGAGGTAAACTGGTCAAAAGCAAAGGCCTCAAAGCCTGATTTTCTGCTTCAATTCCAGGCTTCCTATATATCAGCACAGTATATTGAACAAGTTGCTATCCCTTTGAGGCTCAGTTTCCCAGTCTATAAAATGGAGAAGTAGCAGTTCCTTTGAGGTTCATCATCAAGATTAAATGACTCTATGTCAAATCCTTATAGCACCACGTCTGGGCCATTGTAAATTCTTAATTTTAATTCTTTCATCTTTTACTCTTTACACCATTATTCTTAAGATGCTATTTCTTGGGCTGGGGATTTAGCTCAGTGGTTCTGCTGCCTGCCTCCCAAGTGCAAGATCCCGAGTTCAATCTCCCATACCAAAAAAAAAAAAAAGATTCTATTTCTTCACATGGAAACTTGAAGAGACCAAAAGAACACAGACACATTAATGACAATACCATTTTCAAAGCACTTTAACCTGTAATATTAATTTGTTCTTAACAACATCCCTGAAAGGTGGGGGAAACTGGTATCTTCTCATTTAAAGAAAGAACTCCCTAAGGCACCAGTGCTTTGATAGTTGCTGTCCCTTCATGGGAATTGGCACACCATTCAAGGTGTGTGTGGCTTTCTATTTACTAGCTGGTAATCTTAGGTTAGTCATTTCTTACTATATGGGGATAATCATAGTGTCTTGCTCATAAGGTAGACACAGGATTAAATGAGGTAACTCAAGACATCTATAAACATCGTGCCTTTATATAAAAAGTCCTTGATCAGTGTTAGCCACGAAAATCATTAGGTAGAAAACAACACTACCATCCTTTGGTAGGTTTTCCGTGCCTTCTATTAAGATGTACGTAAGAAAGGATTGGCCCCCATTTCAGCCTGCAGAAATGAATAAACTGAGTAATTATCACCCTTTATAACATTTGTGTCCATCTTAATACATTCACTATTTCTCAAAAATACACACCACATCGTTAATCAAGTGTATCATTTTACAGTTGTGGAGTTTTTGTGTGTTTGTTTTTTGCTTTGGAGGTTTGGGGAGTGATATTTAAAATCTGTAGCATAAACTACAAATTTGTATTTGTTAACAGCTTCATTCAATCTATTTATGTATGGGAACTGAACTTTACTCCAAAATAAATGATATTTATTTAATAAATGTAGAATCAATCAATCAATGATAGGAATAGAAAACAATAAGGCTTCTAGAAAACAGTGTGGAATTTTCAATTGCTTAGTGGTGATCTGGTTTTTAAGAATTAGAATCAGGCATGAAAATGTGTTAGTTGATTAGCTGATAACTTTTCAAACATGAGACAATGTTTTTTTAATATATCTGTGTCACTTTATCTACCAGTTATTTTAACATTCTGGAAATTGCCATGGCTTGTATAGATTAGTTATATTATACTATGAATATGTCCAGATGTTTTTGTTATTCTGTAATTTTTGAGTTTTAGCTGAAGACTTTCTTAGTTGTTTTTTTTTACCCCTTTATAGTGATTGATTTCAAAATTAGTGCTTGCTGGATTTTGTTTTTAAGTTGATTAGAAAAGAACCAAGAATGATTTCTCTTAATTGTAGAGATGTAGCAGCTCTTAATGACAGAGGCATAATCATTTCAGTAAGATAATAGCTAGAACATTGTAAACCATCACTGACAAAATATAAAGAAATTCATTAAATTATTTAAATCAATTAAAGAATTATAACGTTGCATTTCAGTAAACATTTGAATCCATTTCTTAATCCAATAATGCCTGTGACTACCTGATCCATATCAGTGCTGTGAAAATATCCAGAGTCAGTGTTTGGAGAATATAACATCTTGGAGAAAAAAGGAGAGAAAGACATCATCCTTAGTATGTAACGTATTTTCCCTTTTTGCACCTTCTGTTTTTCAGGGATCTGTCTTACAACCTAGTAGAAGATCTGCCCAGTTTTTCAGCTTGCCAAAAGCTTCAGAAAATGTACGTGTCTATGTCTCTCTAAGTCACCTAGCAAACAACAATAGCCCAAACACATTTCTTCAGGTCATTGGTCTCTTACCCTATGGCTCACTGGCCAGACACTTGATGCTTTTCCTTCCTATGCACATAAATTGTGACTGTGTAGGTGGCTAGAAAGTTGGAGAGCAAACAGTATTATTTCATCATGCCTCCTACTATACTGTAAGTAAAACATTTACAGCATATCTCTCTTTTTCCCCTGACTCATTGTAATAATAAACTGGCTTTGCCTGAGCTCTGGAATTTTTCTGCTTTTGCAACTACAACCAAACTTACATATCAATAAGTAGTGTTATTTTTTAATATAGGGGACATGGGTTTGTTGGTGTGTTTATTTCACAACAGTGATCTTTAGAGGAAGTATCATGTTTGTCACATTTGAGGTGCTGTAGACATTATTTATGCATGCAACATTTTGGAATTCTCACCTTAAATTGCCTCTCCTACAAAACAGCAGCCTTATTGCTTTGTAATCACACTTACATCAAACAACATTGACCATCCATCTTTCCGTGCTTCATTTTTCTCTGAAAGCATTTGGGTGATTAAAAAAGAAAAATTAAGCAAATCTATGTTTTAAAAGGTGAAGATTTGTCACTCCTGAAGATCTTCAAGGAATACAAGAAAGGTTCAGAAGGCAACATTAATAGAGGAGTCCTAAATGTTTTGAATGATGCTTGTTTAGAATACGGTTTTATATCCTTCCAGGAGAACTAGCTGATTTGAAAAGCAGGAGCTACTTATTTAAGTTTATAAATTGCAATGTTTTTAAAAAAAAAAAAAAACAGTTACTTGTTAATCCTACTTTGCGTGTTCCTTTGATTGAGGGCAGGTGATTCTTCTGTAAAACTTCTCTGAAGTCTGTAATCTTTGAAACCAGTAACTTTGAAATGAATCTTTGAAATTTTGTTATTTCAGTGACCTCAGACATAACGACATCTACGAAGTTAAAGTGGACACTTTCCAGCAGTTGCTCAGCCTCCGCTCTCTGTGAGTACCGCCTAGCACCTGCCACAACACAGAGCACTCCTTTCTCTTTTGGGGTGCCCCTAATATTTTCCTTTCATTGTCTACTGTTGGGCCTTTGTGCATATATTTGCTATGAAAAGGCAAATTTTTTGCTCTGGATTGCCAGGAATAAACTTAAAAGTAGTAAATGTGCAGTTATGCTTTCTACCAATCAGCTGACATGCAACTTTGTTGAAGAGGAAGGGAGACCAAGTTACTGAAGAGCACATATAGTGTGATTTTGTTCACAACCTGGAATGGGCAGGCATGAGCTTGCAAACAAAAATGGGATGATTCTATAATTCTAAACTGCCTGCTTTTCTTTCCTGGTTAAGCAGAGTTTTGTGTGTCTCAAAAGTGCCTAAGAATCACCTGGTGTTGACCGTAAAATAAGGCAGCCTCCAGGTCCTCACCTGCTTCATGAGCTAGAATTTCTGGAATGGGGCCTGGACATCTGCATTTTAACAAATCCACTAAGGTTTGAATGTAGTTGTCCTAGGAAATGTTTCTGTTGTTCTGGCAATTAAGATTCATTATTATTCTATTTTATGAATGAAAACATTGCATATTTTTTAAATTAACAAATAATATTAAATTTTTAAAATTTTAAATTTATGCCTAGTGTGCACAAAGCCCTGAATTTGATCTTCAGCACCACAATTAATTAAATTTTTAAAAGAAAGCTTAGTAGCATCATTTTGTGAGATAATAGTTAGAAACCTTTGTATGCTGGAATTGGATTTCAATGTGATTTTGATAAAAGGTGACATGTAATGTTGGTGACATGTAATGTTGATGACATGTAATGCTTAAGCTAAAGTATATTTGTTAGAAACATTTTTCTTTCACTGACTTCTAAAGTATTTCTTAATAGTTGACCAGATAATATTATTTCTTAAAGCATTTTAAATTTACTTTTAAGAATCACTTCCCAAAAATTTACCTTGAGAACCAACTTCTTCTGAACTCAGTTGTTACTCTCTCTGTAATTTTGGCTTACATTTATTTGCATTGTTATTTTGCTTTTTAAAAAATAAATGTGAAAAAATATATTACCTACTTTTGCTACCTATCTTATTCAGCAGGCTTGAGTTCTGGCTATTTCCAAAAGTCAGCTCTATTTTTCTAAGGCTACCAGAAGAAGTAACACTGACTGTGAAGGCCACATGGGAGTCTTTCTGAATCCCTCCTTCCCCTTTGACCTCAAGTCCTCCGAGTCCATTCTCTCCACTCTTCTATTACAGGCCCTTGAAATCACCATCCTCCTACCACTGGCCTCTATCCATTCATCTCATTCTCCAAAGAGATATAAAACGATCTTTCTTACATAGATGTTAACTACTTCCCTGCTTCTGAAATTTTCTATTATTCCTCTACTGTCCTTAGGATCAAGACTAAATTTCCCAGCACCACTTTTCAAAATCCTATTTCGTATTCCCGGTATAGTCTCATCTCTTGCCCGTGCATTCCCAGTCCACCAATACATGGGCCATTATTTCTCCTGTTTCCATTCCCTGTTGAATTCTTCCCAACCCTTGATTCTGCCCCTATTCATCCCATACGAACAACATTGCCTGTCTTTTAGCTTACTCCATTCTGATGCACTGTGCACATTCTCAATTATAGCACTTAACACTCAGCACTGTCATCAGGTAGACCATTTCCCATCTAAAAACAATAAGAACTTTATTATCTTTTTATCTCCAGGGTCAAGTACAGTGCTCTCTCATTATTTACTTAAGAATCCAAACATGTTCAGACCAAAAAATCCGGGGCTCTGAAGTCAACATGCTTGAGTTTGACTCCAGCTCCTGAGATTATTTTGTGACTTTGGGCAACTAATCTCTCACACATATGTTCCCATTTCCTCATCAATAAAATGGGGATAATAATACTGACCTCTTAGGGTTGTGTCAAGGGTTTTAAGGAAGTATGTATTAAAAAATTCACAATTATTCCTGGCACAAAGTAAGTAGGTAAAAATGTTGTTATTATTATTAGATGACGTGTATATGCCAGTTGGTATGCCAGTGATGGTACTGGCAAGAAACAGAATTGACCCCAGCTGGTTCAAATAGGGGACACCCACATAGGTGGGGTGGGAAGCAAGCAAGGGATAGGTAAGCAGAAATCAGCAGTATTACAATGACTGGGCTAAAGAGAACAGGGAGAAAATGGCATTTCCAGAACACAGAAAGAGGGATGTAGTGGAGAGGGATGCAGTGATTGAGGAAATGCATAGCTGATGTCAAAAATGAGCTTCCAAAACAGCAAATGAGCAGACTGTGAGCACACCTCACCTCTCTCTTGTGGGGCCTCCACTGAAAAACCAAACATAGTAGCACAGGAAAGTGGAAAACGACTCCTCCAGGGCTGCTGGGAGGATGCCAGCACGGGCTCACACACTGAGAAGCCATTAGCATTCTTCACACATATAAATTTTCGTACATACTTAAAATGGGGCTAAATCACTGGAAAGCCCACAGAAGGATGTGGCCCACATTCCAGATGTTCTGCTCTGTGAAGCTCACCCCTATGTTCTTCTTAAAGTTGCCAAAGAGACTTTGATAGATCGTAATATTTGCTCACCTTAGTAGGTGTATGTTCCCTGAGCAGCTCAATAGAAGATAGTCTCCTTGCTCTGTCACTCAAAGCCCAGACGACATTGTAGCTTTCCACTTTCCAGGTCCCCCCCCACCTTAGCTGCTATCTTATGTTCTGAGACCTAAGTCAAAAGACCTCTAGTTTCTTCCAAGCAAGGAAAACAGGTCCCTAAGAAACTATTTAAATGAGAATGTGACTATTCTGTGAATTATATTTATTCAAAGTAACGAGAGGGCCCAATGTCATAAACATCAATCCCTGAGAAAAGTTGACTTTAATCACTTTCAACTTTTTCTAATGCCTACATCTTAGTTACCCTTATTTGTTAGGCATTTTTTAAAGGAAAATCTTAAAATTCATAGTTCTTTTTAAAATACCGAAGTTCTTATCCTGATCAATTATTCACAGAAGTCCTTGCAAAAGATTTTATTCCTGCTAAGTTATCTACCTTTCATTGTGTGTGGCAAGTGAATTTTATTACTCCATAAAATGTAGTATTTTATTTGCTATCAAAGGACTTTATTTGTAACATATGTTTGTCCCCATTTTTTTCATATTCTGCTTAAGAATTTACTTGTTAATATTGTTTACTGGGAATTATCTTGAAAGCATCTTTCAAGAGCTGACACATATGTATAATGTGCACAGTTCTTAGCTGAGTTTCATTATTTATCAAGGAAATTTTAGGATTTAACATTTACTTGCTTATCAAAAGAGGCTCAGAACATTGACTCTTACCACTTTCCTACCCTCACAAATTTTAGAAAAGCCCTAATAAAATTTTACAGCCATATTAAAGTCAGTCTTTTAATAAGAAGAGAATAAAAACTAAAAATATCTTCCTAAATGACTTTGCCTTGATTACTTTAAACAAGGTTGATTTAAAGCACCCTCTTTCATCATTTTTCACTCTTATCTTTATCTGAAGTATAATTCAATGAGCTAGTTGTTCCTAATCTGAATGGAAATTAAATTTTTTGGTAGAACACTGAATGCATTTGATTAAACTTCATATGTACTTCTTTGCTTATATAATTCTCTCTTTTTAAATAGGAATTTAGCTTGGAATAAAATTGCCATTATTCATCCCAATGCATTTTTGACTTTGCCATCTCTAATAAAGCTGTGAGTATTTCATAACTTGTTTGTGACATGTTTTTGATAACTGGGGATCACCTGGTTAATGCAAATGTTTTTACTAAAGACAGTACAGTTTGCCCATCCTCTGTGTTCTCCTCACACTGAACTCTGTCAGAGCTTGTGTCATGTGGGCCTTTAAGTGGTTAATTGAAGAGCTGAGTGACAGCTGGTTCTGGTTAATCAGGTGAAGTACATTTTCGCTGAGTAATCAGGTGGGTTGGAATCAGATGTCAATTAGTTCTGAAGGGCTTTCTTTTTATTGCTCACCATCTTGACCGATAGAAAACCTTCCTGTCTCTTTTTTTCTCCTCCTCTTTCCAGCTCTTCTTCTTCTCCTCTTTCCTATCTAATAAAGAAATAAAGAATTGGCCAGATAGAACTTAGGAGAAGGACAGAAATAATCCCCCAAAACTTTAACTTCTCATTCTTTTAATTTTTCAAATAAATGTAGCACCTCCCCCCTTGATTTTAAGTGTCCCCCTTTGGCAAAATGAAACCAAATATAGAGCTATTGGGATGAAATTCAAACTTTCCCTTCTTCAATTCTGATGGTATATAGAAAAGCTATCAAGAACTGAAACCAAAATTGTTACTTTTACCATTAAGAGTAAGGATCCTGCTTAGAAGCTTTTATTGAGTAGTTTAATCATCTGTAGGTTTGGTTTTTTTTTACATAAATGTTTTATGCTAACACAGACTAAAAGCCAATTGTTGTTTGATGTTTTGCAGGGACCTATCATCCAACCTTCTGTCATCTTTTCCTGTAACTGGGTTACATGGTTTAACTCACTTAAAATTAACAGGAAATCATGCCTTACAGAGCTTGATATCATCTGAAAACTTTCCAGAACTCAAGTGAGTTTGTCATTAAAACTAATAAGATACATTTGTGGTCATGTGAAATAATAGACATGTTACAGTGGTTTTCTAAATTTATGAGGTCATGAGACCCTTCTGAATTGCATTTCATGCCTTCAAATCCCCTCCGCCCTGAAGTAGGAGAATGTGTCCTCCTGACCACATTTCCTTTTCTTCTCAAAGATGTCTTCCATAATAACAGAGTTCATGGAAAGAGTTTGACAACCATTGATCCATGAGATATAAACTAGGACATGTAATTAAATAACATCATAGCAATATTATACTCCTGTTTGTAGTTTCTAATTCACATATCTTGTGTATATTCTAATAAAATATAGTAAATTAATATTTGAGGAAGTAATGCTCTTTAAAATCTGTAATGCTTATTATTAATAATGAAGTAACATGATTGATTTTTATGTATAAACATATATATGTGTGTGTGTTTTAAACCATAATACTTTTTATATACAATATATTTAAAAGCATAAAAGTTTTCCAAAACATAATTTGGAAAATAGAAGAGAAGGAAAAGTACATTTTTATGTGTTTTCTTTGTAGACTTTATTACATTTTTTTAATATTAGAATCAAAGTGTTCATAGACATTTATATCACATTTTAGGCACTTAACATTATGTCATGATGTTTCTATGGTTTCCTAGCAGTAATTTTTAATCATATTATTATGAATATTTTCCATCATTTGAATGATGGAAGTTGCATCATGCAGCTCCAGTAATTATGAACATTTTATGGTAATAATTCTTAATAACTCCATTGTTGTTATAAGTAGCACTATAATGAACACCTTTATGCACGTAACTTATTTTGGATTGTTTAGGTTAAAACCCAAAGGTAAAATCATTGGCTGAAAAAATAAACATTGTATTTAATGACCAATCTTTTTAAATGTGTGGGGGTTTTTTTGTTTTGTTTTTTGTTCTTTTAAAGGGTTATAGAAATGCCTTATGCTTACCAGTGCTGTGCATTTGGAGGATGTGAGAACATTTACAAAATTTCCAGTCAGTGGAATAAAGGTGACAACAGCAGTGTGGACTACTTTCATAAGAAAGATGCTGGAATGTTTCAAGTTCAAGGTAAAACCTGCTCTATCACAGTGATGAAATTATTCCTGGAAGGGTCTTGAAAACTCATCAAATAGATTATCTGAACTCTACACCTATCCCTTTTCAAACACCCCAGCAAGGTGAAAATCAATCCCACTTTTTAAAGACTTACAGAAAAAGAGAAAGCTCTCTCAGGATTTATTCTACAATTTTATCTGTTCTGTTAGTGAATCCCTAACATTTATATTTATAATTAGATCCTCCTTAGCATACATTGTCATCGGGGGTAATAACTCGTATCAATATTTCCATAAACTTTTAAAAGGGTCCCATCCCTGTGAATAAATTTTCCAAACATGCTGCTGAACACTTTTCTCCAGAAGACAAAAATCCATTTTTATTCCCATGGCCTGGAGAGAGTAGAGAATATATACATTTTAGATTCTTCCATATTTCAGCAGAAAGGCTTAAGGATTCATTTGTTTTTTTCCAACTAATTCTAAATCATTCTCCTTTCCTAGCCCCCATAGGGTTATCTGTCAGGAAGGTGAAATGAGATAATGTCTGTGAGGCGCTTGAAGTAAGACATTACTTAAACAGACAGCAATGCATGGCAACCACACCTGTGATAATGAGGAGCCTCCTTGCGCAGCACCCCCTTCTTTCCCTGCCAACCCTGCAAGTTTGTACAGAGTCCAAACAGAATGGCTTCTTATTCTTTGAACCTTAATGATTTGTTGATTCCAAAGCAAGTGTGCTTCAGTCTATCTTCAGGTGTATATCTGTTTAAGAGCCATACCTTAGCTTTTTTTTTTAAGGCCACATGTGTCTTGCTCTTGTTCTTGCTTTAGATTTTTCTTTCTCTTGCTGTATTGCCCACTCTAATGTTTACTACAATTCATTCATCTGTAAAAAATGAGAGCACCTACTAGTATGTGCCAGGCACTGCACTAGACCCTAGAGGTACACAATAAACAAGAGATGTAACTCCTTCATGAGTTTATTTTCAAGGCCCCATGTTAGAATTGCACAGAAGCTTTTTTAAAACGCTGATACTCAAGTCTGACACAAGACAATAACATCTACTTTTAGGATATCTAAACAAAGCACCAAGTAGTTATTTGTCCTCTGTTATGCAGAATTTCCTAGAGAATATGAAACTTATTATGTACCTGATGCTCCTCTTGTGCTCAGATAACAAAGCTAGGAACATTTGCACTGTGGCTATTGTAGTGTTAGAAAATCAGATTAAATGGTCCCTGCAGTGAATGGAGAGGCCCATAGCCTCTCTCTGATTTAGGTCAATGGGATTTGGAGCCATCACAAGCTCCAGGGAACACCAAGCTTAGATGTTATAACCTAGAATCTGGGGTCACTTTCTCTCAACCCCAAATGTGCTGCAATACTATGGCATAGTGGCTTGAGTAGACCTCTTAAAGCCAACTTTATAATAGACTTGGTAGAAAACCAAAGCCCAGAGAAAGCAGGACATCTTGCTTTCATTTTCCTTTGTGACAGTTCCTGTATGAAAGGCAATCCAATACTTCCTCACTGGGATTTGGTCCTTGCAAAGAGAGACAGAACTAATCATTCCAGGACTTCTTCCTGCAGATGAGCGTGATCTTGAAGATTTCCTGCTCGACTTTGAGGAAGATCTGAAAGCCCTGCATTCGGTGCAGTGTTCACCTTCCCCAGGTGAGAGGTCTCAGAACTGCCTCAGCAACAACAGCATCCACTACTGCCTCTGAGGCCCTCAGTAATGGTGTGGCTGCCTTTCAGAAGGCAACTGTGCTGCTGATCAGCACCCTTCCCCACAGGGACCTGCACAATATAAATAAGTGTTCATTGCCTGGAGTTGCTCTCCATTCACAAACAGAATTTTTGTAAGGGACTTTTCATTCAGATTAATAAAAACTAAAGAATCAAGCATGTAGTTAAAGATATATGTAATTTTTAAAGCAATATTAGCAGTTTAGCCTGAATTGTATGCTATACAGTCTTGCTTTATGTAATCATTATATTTATGAAAGTGACTTAAGTTTTCTCTGTAAATAACTAGTTACTGGAAGTAAATAATAGTTTGTACAGATAAGTAAAAGAAGAAAGAAAAATATGGAATTCACTTAATTGTCCCATTCCCAGAAACAGAATGAAGGAAACAGTTGGGAACAGTTAATATTCTATGTTTGACAATTAGATTGTTCCTTGTTCCCTGTGTTAGAGTTCTGTTACTGTAAAAAAATTTTAAAAATAATAAACTTAATAATGGTTTTGAGGTTTTAGTACATGGCCACTTAGCCATATTGCTTTGTGCCTGTGGCAGCACAGTGTATCATAACAAGAGCACATGAAAGAGGTGGCCTGTTTATCTAATGGCAGCAAAGAAGCAAAGAAACAGAAGAGGAGAGGTCAGAGTCACAATATCCACTTCCAGGTCGCCCCTCCAGTGACCTAATTTCATTCCTCTAGGTCCCACCTCCAGGCTGGGGACCATGCCTTTAACACATGGGTCTTTGGAGAACATTTAAGATCCAAATATAGTATTCCTTAACTCCAAATGTCAGTATAAAGCAAGATCAGATTTTCATGAAATATGCATTCATAATACCCATATTTCATTTTCTAATTTATGGACTATTTCCCTAGGATTCTCTTTTTCTGCCTATGAACCCTTACTGAAACATTCTTTAGAATATAATAAAAAATCTAGGAGATCTGACTTTTTATGTGGGCCTGACACTGCTGTATTTTGGAGACTATAATCCACCAACAGAAGTTCCCTTCTTTCATTTCTCTGTGTGCCGTCTGGCAGCATGAGCACCTGATGTGCTCATCTAGCCAGTGGTGCAAAAACTCCAAGGTGACCCTAGTGGTGGTGTGAGAAAGCAGAGCATGCAGCATGTTACTGTAGGCTATGAGGGCTGTTATACTGGGCTCTTTCTCTTGAGGTCCTACTGAAGAAATAAAAGGGTAATTTTGCAAAAGTTGTTAATCATATTTTGACACAGTCTTTTTCTTTGGATTTTCAGGTCCTTTCAAGCCCTGTGAGCATTTGTTTGGTAGCTGGCTGATCAGAATTGGAGTGTGGACCATAGCAGTTCTGGCACTTTCTTGTAATGCCTTGGTGACCTCAATAGTGTTCAGAACCTCTCTGTACATTTCTTCCATAAAGCTGTTAATTGGAGTCATCGCAGTGGTGAACATGCTCATGGGGGTCTCCAGCACTGTGTTGGCTGGTGTGGATGCCTTCACTTTCGGCAGCTTTGCACAACATGGTGCATGGTGGGAGAATGGCGTTGGTTGCCAAGTCACTGGTTTTTTGTCCATTTTTGCTTCAGAATCATCTGTTTTCTTGCTTACTCTGGCAGCCCTGGAGCGTGGGTTTTCTGTAAAGTGTTCTATAAAATTTGAAATGAAAACTCCTTTCTCTACCCTGAAAGCAATCGTTTTGCTCTGTATCCTGCTGGCTCTGACCATTGCCATGGTTCCCCTGCTGGGTGGGAGTGAGTACAGCGCCTCCCCACTCTGCCTGCCCCTGCCCTTTGGGGAGCCTAGCACCACAGGCTACATGGTGGCTCTCGTCTTGCTCAACTCTCTTTGCTTTCTCATCATGACCATTGCCTACACCAAGCTCTACTGCAATTTGGAGAAGGGAGACCTGGAGAATATTTGGGATTGTTCTATGGTGAAACACATTGCTCTATTGCTCTTCACCAACTGTATTCTTTACTGCCCTGTGGCTTTCTTGTCCTTCTCCTCTTTGCTAAATCTCACATTCATCAGTCCTGATGTAATTAAGTTTATCCTTCTAGTGATTGTCCCACTTCCTGCATGTCTCAATCCTCTTCTCTACATCCTCTTCAATCCCCATTTTAAGGAGGATCTTGGGAGTATGGGAAAGCAAACTCCCTTTTGGATGAGATCAAAACACTCAAGCCTGATCTCTATTAATTCTGATGATGTCGAGAAACAGTCTTGTGACTCAACCCAAGCCTTGGTAACCTTTGCCAGGGCTAGCATAGTCTATGACCTGCCTGCCAACTCCGGGACACCACCAGCATATCCAGTGACTGAAAGCTGTCATCTTTCATCGGTGGCATTTGTCCCGTGTCTCTAATTAATATGTGAGGGAAAAAGTTTTCAAAAATTGGAAACCTGAAACTGTGAGATTGAGGACATCACAGCAGTAGCTAAGACAACTGAGTTGAAACTTGGTTTAAGAACCAAAAAAACCTCTCTCAGTGTGAAAAAGCTGATACCTATTGATACTTGAGAGTGAAATATAAATCAAAATGCTGCTTGTATAATTCATTCGTCTAAAAGTCAGATCAGTTCACATTATTTATGTCACCCCAGATCCAAAAAGCATACTGAAATGTACTTCAAAAAAAGATTCTCTATGACTTTAATTGCATTCTCCCTAACCTCACCAATGTAATCATTTGGGATGGGAGAACTCACTTTCAAAATGGGTTTATTTAAACCCCCAAATTCCTTTAAAGATGGTTAGTTATTAGGAAAATATAGGTTTTTAATGACCTGAATTACTAAGTAAAGGTTGTGACCCATGAGATTGCATTTTAATGACCATGTGGAGATGTTTTAGTCTTCCATTGCCTTTTGCTGGAAAAAAATCTGTCCAAGTCGCCATCTTTTTAATGGGTAATGAATGTAAGGCATTATTAATTCATTCATTCTCACATCATTTTTAGAGATACTGGATTTTATGAATCAGCATTCAGTGGTTCCACCCCACAGTGAAATAAAACTGATTGCAAAAATTTTGAAAGAAAAATTAACAGAAATTCTTAAATTGCTACTAAGGCAATCATGTACAGTGAACTTTGTCTTAGTTTATTCATTTTTAACTCTTTTGCTCTCCAAAGCTCAGAAAGAAAGTTCATTGCTGGCAATGGACACAACCTAGAAAAGATAGTAATCAATGTGGGATATTTTATTCCTGAATGAATGCACGTTTTTGCAAGAGATTTTATTGCTGATACAAACTGATGTGCATCTTAAGATAATGATCAAATATAGATATGACATAAATTAAGTCCACTGATGTAACTTCTCACACATGCACCTCTAGAATTTCTAGCAACTATATCTGATACCAACTTGTACTCAACAGGACTTGGTAGCATATTATCCTGTTTGTTTAGCTTGGTTTTAGCTCTGTTCTTTCTGGATCAACCACTTGAAAAGAGGAACAGTACTTCTCTACTTATTCCATATTAATACATGTGTTAGATATTTTAAAAACAAATTATTAAATATGAAAAGTCAAAAGATTAATTCTTAACTTCTATTATCCTGCATTAGCTTCATTACACCCAAACAAAAAGGCTATTAGGTAGATTTATTTTTATATAAGCATGTTTATTTTGATCAAATGCTTTAACTTGGAATTGAAAAAAATACATTTAAGAGATGTTTTATAAAATGTGTAAATATAGAACTGTATTTATTACAGTAAAGATTCAGTGACATTAAAGATAATAATAAACCATGTACAGTGGCATAGTCTTCCATATATATTGTGTTTCTCTGCCCGTTTTCTTTAAATTCATTAACTGTATACATGTAAATATATAGTACTTGTAAATAGGTTGCAAATCTGCTTTTCTATTGGGTACAAAATAAATTTGTAATAAAAAGTGTGACTATAAAACAAAATATTTTCGTCTATTTATTGAGCCCATAGGCAGATACATAGTCTCCTAATGAAAATTGTTGGTGTTTTTAAGTACATTTACTATGTAAGTATTTGCACTCTGATACTTTAGATATATTGGACTTACATTAAGAAATAAATGCTTCATAAGGATAAATCAAAGTATTTGTATCAACTTTTGGATTATTTTAACTGTTATTGATAAGTCATTTTTCCATGACATTGGTAAAGTTTTTGTCCTCATTGATAGTTTGGGTTTTATAACCAGAACCTGCAGTGGTCTCAAACTTCTTTTGCAAAGTAAGGAAAAAAACACACATACCCACACAGTCAGAAAAGAGATATATGAATAACAAATCTACCTTAAATTATTCAACATGGACATGAGTTTTCTATAAATTCTTCCTTTAATGCAAACACATCTCACGATCATGTCAAGGCCAAGATATGAGGCCATGTGATTCTTAGAGCACAAAGAAACACATTGTTCCCCCTCAGTTTTCATCACTCAAGACATGTGATATGAAATAATTCTCCTAGACACCCTGTGCTAGACATTAAGCAGCTTCACTGGTGATTCCTGCTCTCCCTGTTGCAAAATGAAACATCAAGTACTGGTAGAAAGCCCAGCATTACTGCCAAGATCAGCCTGTTTATAACACATCCCCAGGGAGCTTGGCATTGTTTCCCACCTATTCATCAGCCTTAACCACACACCACTTAGTTAACAGGTAAGCCTAGTTAACAAGGTCTCACTGGTGCAGTCCATGGTGGCTCACTTCTCTTTTTCTCACTCCTCGTAACCCAGGCAGCAGACACAGAAGGTGCCTCCAGAAAATGTGTCTCAGTGTTTTTTCTCAACGTATTTGTTTTTGTATATGCAAAGTTGGGAACAAGTTCTGGCATCCCACCTCTAGTTCTCCTGCTCAAGAAAACATGTCAGTAATGTAATTTTTTAAGAAGGACACTATAATCACTGTAATTTATTTCTTTCAAAATAAATCCACACACCTTATTACTTTATCAGCAAAACACTAGTTGTAATGTACCTCACACATAATAACATTGCTTTATTAAGTGGTAAGTGCTTTTCACTATAACACAGCATAATCAGAAAGAATTGGAATTACATCCAAAAATTAATAAATCTACAATGAGAAGGGGAAAATAATGCAGTAAAGATTGACAGACTGAACAACAACCAGAACAAACAATCAAAAGAACATGAACTAGCAAACTAGCCTAGAGTAAATAGTTAACAAGATTTTTGTAGCTTTTTTTTTAATGGTACTATGGATTGAACCCAGGATTTTCATACTGAACTACATCCCCAAGCCTTTTGAAAATTTATATTGAAACAGGGTCATGGCAAGTTACTAAATTTCCCATGCTGGGCTCACACTTGCAATCCTGTGCCTTAGCCTCACCGAGTGCTGGGATTACAGGAATGTGCCACAGGCTGTTTTCCAAAATGGATTAATTTATTCAGCAAATGTTGTGTACCTATTATGTGCAGTGCTTTGTGCACTGAAGCTAACAAATTGAGGCCTAGAATTTCCATTACAGGGGAAGGGAGATGGATAATAAGCAAATAAAAACAAGTAGCCAGGGATTTAGCTCAGTGGTCCCGATGCCTGCTTCACAAGCGCAAGGTCCCGAGTTCAATCCCCGGTACCAAAAAAAAAACAAACAAACAAGGAAACATCTGATAGAAACACAAATGAAGGAACTTCAGCTATTCTGAATGGGATAAAAGAAGCAACAGGCATGCTACTTTAGTTGTGGAGTTCAGAAAAGGTCCCTAGAAAGGTACCTTTTATACTGAGATTTTACTTTTATAATGGAGTCATCTTTGCTTTTGTTATATCAAGCAACTCCATTAATGGTCCTCTATTTGTACTTCACCTATAAAATATGTTATGACTGACATTTTAATAGAAAAATATATTAGGCAGCTGTTATTCAACATAACTTTTTCTCAACTATTCCTGAAGAGAAAATCATTCTGTGAAATAAAAAACATCTTTTTATTTGATTTTTGACAAAAATAGAAAAATAAGGTGTAGTAAAGGAAATAAAATTAGCGACATCCTTTTCATTTAGAACCAAAAAAGCTTTAACATCTGAAAAAATAACAATGTCTGGTTTTGTCAATCTTGTCATTACATTTGGCTCTGCATCTATTAGCCAGCATGAGAATAAGTCTGAGATAAACTGATGGAGTTCACTGTGACCATACTACTTCCTTTCAAGCTCTTCAGCATTTGGAGACTTTATTTTAGAGTTTAACTCTGCAGATAAAAAAGACCATTCCTGCCCTGCTTATAAACACTGAACATTTTCTGTGTCAGGCCATAGAGGCCCTAGAATATAATTAGGTTTTGGAAGCTCTTCCTTGCAAGTGAAATGGTCAATATACAATCAATATCCTCCTTATGAATGTTTCTGAAGATGCCGAACTCATGAATTTGGGATATAGCTCAGTGGTAGTGTGCTTGCCTAGCATGGGCAAGAGCCTAGGTTCAATCCCCAAGTTCAGGCCTGTAATTCCAATACCCTAGGAGGATGAGGCAGGGTGATTACAAGTTCAAGCTCAGCCTGAGCAACTCAGCAACTGAGGGAGACCCTGTCTCAAACTTTTAAAAGTAATATTAAGGCCAGGGATTTAGCTCAGTGATTCTGCCACCTGCCTCGCAAGCGCAAGGTCCCGAGTTCAAGCCCCGGTACCAAGAAAAAAAAATTAAAAAGGTCTGGAGATATAACTCAGTGCAAAGATCCTGAGCTCAATCCTCAGTACTACAATAAATAAATAAATTAGTTGATTAATTAAAGAAAGTTGAACTCATATTCTACATTGACTTAATTATCTCAACCATAACTAGTCTTCTAGATTCAGAAACTGGTAGAACATAGATGTGTTAAGCTAGAAAAGCTCTGTGAAATGCAAATTATTGTAGGTATGACTTTCAGCTATAGTTACTACACTGTAAGACATTGAAAAATGCTTCTCTATGAAACAGTGAGCCAAATCCTATGTTACGGGGAAATGATATTTCATCAAAGAATAGTCAAAAAAGAAAAGAATTAAATGAAGAATGCGTCACCTGGAAGAAAAAAGGTGAAAGGAAAACATGTGAGATATTTTGATAATTAAAATTTACTAAATGCTTTCTTAAATACCTTAAATGGTCATAGCATTTCTTAAATGCTCGTAGCAGGCCAGATGGTAAAATGGTTGAGCACACTTGCCAGAGAAATCTAGGATGAAATGCTGGTTTTGTTATTCTCTGTGTTACCTTTGGGCAAAGAAGTTAATTTTTTTCCAGCCTCAACTTTCTCCTCAGTAAAATAAGAGTAATATCATCAGCCTCATTGGATCAGAGGGAAAAGTGAATTCCAGGGGTCAAAGATGAAGAGCTAGGACTAAAATATCTGAAAAACAATCATAAGTAAGCCAGTTTACTCTTTCAGAGAACAAGAGCCAACTAGTAAACAACTCAGGGAGCCCAAAGTAAGATTACTTACGGAGGGCTGGGGATTTAGCTCAGTGGTTCAGCCACGTGCCTCGCGCAAGGTCCCAAGTTCAATCCCCAGTAACAAAAAAAATAATTACTTATGGAATATTCATTTATCAGTTTCTTGGATACAAAAGAAAGTTTATCATATTGAAGGAGAAACTAGACCAAAGAAGTTAACAGACCAATTCTCAACATTGTAGATGAATTTTTATGTTAGTCTTCTTTGAAGGAACACCATATTGGGATATTGCTAGAGAAAACAGTGTGACTTTAAATTCAAAATCCTGAAATAGGAGGACATAATTCTGTTTCGTGAGTGGCCAGTATGGTAAAGTATAAAGATGAGGGATTTAAACTCACTTATAAGAGACCTGCTGTAGAGTAGTAGGCAAGACCCTTAATTTTTCTAGCCCTTGAATGACTTATCTTTTCCCCTAAATTACTGATGAAATAATATCAGCTGTCTTAGAGGAGGTAATAGGAGGGTTAAAAATCTATCCTTCTCTGCTGCTGTCTCTCCCCATGTAGGGAAAAAGGACGGGTAAAAGTCAAATAAACCAGATTTACAGTTCAAAAATCTAAGAAATACCATTACAAAGGGCAATGGACAGTGAAGTTGAGATGCTACACAACAAATTTTCTCTTCAGGTGTTTAAAGTCTTTGTCTGACTCTCCTCCAGCTCTCCTCTTTCTGCCTTTCACTTTCTTCTCTCTCATTTTGTATACCAGGTGTTATGGCTTGTATCTAGATATCCCCCAAAACCTCATGTGATCATGGGTGAGGAGTTTCAAAGGTGGCTGGATGTGATACTGGGATTAAGGGTGCCCAACCCTGGGTGTGAGTGGCACCACCCAAAGGGCAGGTAGCCTGAATGGAATATGAAGAGACAAATAGAAGCTACTTGCTACTTTGCTGCTTTGCTGCCTTCTGCCTGCCTTGCTTTGCCATGAACTGTTTTTCCTCTCCAATGTCCCTCTGCCGTCCCACCCTGCCTTGGAGCCAGTTGACTATAGATTGAAACCTCTAGAAACTGTGAGCCAAAATAAACCTTTCCTTCTTTAACTTTGGGTATTGGATATTTTGTTTCAGCCATGAGAAAAGTAACTAAAATGCCGGGCTATAAATGTTATAAAATACTGAATAGCTGTAGTTACTTAGACTCTTTTGATCATAAGTAACCAGCAAGAGTAGAAAGTTATTGGGAGGAAACATGAGACAATAATGGAAGTCTGGGATGACAAAACTAGGCATCAGGACCATGGTGTGGTGTTAATATGGAAATCTTCAACCCAGCCCTGGATGGAGTATTCTTGTCTCTTGCTGTGGTTAGGATATAGTTTATCCTGACTAAAATTCATCTTGAAATTTAATTGCCACTATAATGGTATTGAGAGGTAATGAAAGCTTTAAGAGGTGACTAAGTTGCTAAGAGGAATTAATGCTCTTCTTGAGCTAGTATGCTCATTATCACAAGAGCAAGTTACTATAAAAAGCAAGTTGGGCTTTACTGGCTTTCTCTTGGTCTCTCTTTCACATATATCCATTATCCTCCTGCTGTTCACCAGGAGTTGAAGCAGCACAATGCCCTCACTGGCACTATTGTCTTGGACTTTCCCACCTTCAGGACCATGAGCAAAAATAGTCTTTTTGACTTATAAATTACCTAGGCTTGGGTATATTGTTATGGCAATAGAACAATAATGGAAGATAAAAAATTGGTACTAAAATTGGAGCTCTGCTATTACAATACCTGAAAATGTGAAAGCAGCTGTAAGAACTGAGAAACAGGCAGAGGTTGGAAGGGTTTGAAAGATCAGGGTAGGAAAAAAAAGAACTAGAGTGTCACGAGGGGTGATTCATAAAGGGTGCTTCTGGTGAGGGCTCAGAAGGCAAAAATGATTACAGAAAATAAGGATTTCCTAATCACTTGTGACCAGAATACTGATAGAAATATGGACAGAGGGATTGGGATGTAGGGCAGTGATAAGAGTGCTGGCCTGGCATGAACAAGGCTCTGGGTTCTATCCCCAGTTATATATATACATTTTTGTCCATTTTATATATATATTTATTATATTATTATATATTTTATTATTAAGATATTACTCATATCTATCATATAATTAAGAAATTACTCATATCTGAGATTTCATCAGAAGTTCACATTTTTTGTCCATTTTTATATATAAAAATAATATATAAAAAACAATATATAATAAAATAAATAATATATACATATATAATATAATAATATATAAATAATATATAATGAATATATATATAAAATGGACAAAAATTGTGGACTTCTGATGCAATCTCAGATAGATATGAGTAATCTCTTAATTGGAAATGAAGTAAAGGTCATCTTTGTTACATGGTGGCAAAGAACTTGGTGCCTTGTGTCCACACTCCAGGACTCTGTGGAAGCCAGAATCTCCGAGGTAGGAACAAGGATTTCTAGTGGAAAAAATTTCTAAGCAAAATAGGAAAGGAGGTTCATGGATGCTTTTAACTTCACACATTGAAATATGGGAGTAAAGGGATAATTTAAAGACAGAATGTATGATTCAAAGGGAATCAGGGTGTAAGATTTGGGCATGAAGAGTGAAAAGCATTAAAAACCATGCGAGATTGAGGCCAAGAGACTCTGCTAAAGATGTTAATGTGAATAGAAGGGAACCACATTCTATTCATCTGTACAATGAGAAAACACCCAGAAGGTCTTTCAGAAATCTGTGAGATTGCTTTTCCCATCACAGGCCCAGAGTGCTAGGAGGACAGAACATTTTGGAGGAACAGGCCTAAGCCACTCTCCAAAAACTCACTGCTTAGGCACACTTTGGGTCTCTGCTCCTTGTATCTCAGCAGCTTCCACAGGTATGGCTCCAGGTGTAGCTCAGGCTACCATAGTGGAGCACGTAAGCAGCAAGCCTTGGTGGTGTCCATGTCCACACACTCACACTTGATACAAATGAGTCTTCAGACTTTTGAATTCATTTTGGAATGAGGTAAGATTTTGAGATTACTGGAATGTAATGAATGTGAGAAAGACATGGCTTCGAGGGATCAGAGGTAGAATACTATGGTTTGGATATGATTTGACTTCATCAAAACTCATTGCAATAATAGTGATTTCAATGTCCTCAGTTGTCTCCATGTCCACCCAATGCTGATTATGTAGTTGTGCAGAATGTAAAAACTAAAGGCACGGCTTCCTCCACCTAAATTTTAAGGGATAAGTCAAAGTACCTTTAAGCCCAGGCAGAAACCTACTACAGAGGAGGAGCCACCAAAGAATCATTGCTAGAATGCTGGTAGACCTATGCAAAAGGGACCCACCTGTAGCCAGACCCCACAATGGTAAAGCCACCAGCAGCGTGCAATGTCTTCCTGGGAAAGCTGCAGGCACAAGTATGCAACTCTACCCTGAGAGAGCGGAAGTCTAAATGCAGCCCAACCAAACCATAGGGGTAGAGTTGTCTAATGTCTTGCGAGAGCAATCCTCAATGTGTCCAGCAAATGGCACATGGGTGGAAAAATTATTCTCCAGCCTTAAAACAGGGTGGTGGTTAGGGTGGAGTGTCAACTTGATGGGATTTGGGATCTGCCTGAGAGGTGGGTGGAACATACTTCTGGATGTTTTTCCATGCATTGTGGAGGCATGACTTGTGTACTATATTGTATATGGTTGCTCACCCACTTTCTGGCTGTCACTGTTCCCCTGACTTGCTTCCCATCTGCTATGAGCTAAGCATCTTTGCTCTGCCGTATTGTAGATTGTGAACCATGGACTGAACCCTCTAAATGAGTTTGGGAATTGTGTCCAGCAAAAGGAAATCTGACTAATACAGACATAATGTCTTCCATCTTGGGTTTCAGACTTGTTTGGGGCATGTTTCCCCTTTCTATTTTTGTCTCTTTCTTTTATAATGGCAATGTCTACCCTATCCCTTTCCCACCATTGTATATTAGAAGTAGATAGCTAGAGAAAAATTTGCCTCTCACCTATATCTAATTCAGATGAGATTTCAGACTTTTGAACTGGTTTTGGAATGGGTCAAGACTTTGATTCTGCTAAGATGGAATGAATGTATTTATATATGACAAAGACATGAAGTTTCATGGACCAGAGGTAAAGTGTTATGGTTTAGATATGATTTTGTCTCCAACAAAACTCATTGCAAAATTTAATTATTAATGTAATGATTTTGAGAAGTGGTTAGAACTTTAAGAGGTGATTAGGTTGTTGAGAGAGATTAGTGTCTTTCTTACAGGAGTGGCCTCATTATTGCAAGAGTGAGTTGTTATAAAAGTGAGTTCAACTTCCTCAGTGTTTCTCTTGCTGTCTTCCATATATGCCTGGCTGCCTTCCACTTTCTGACATGAGATAAAGCACCAGGGGACCTCGCCAGCACCGAGCTTTTGGACTTCCCAGCCTCCCTCCATTACATAAGCCAAAATAAACTTTTTTCCTTGAAATTTACCCAGGCTCAGATATTTTGTCATAGCAATAGAAAACAGACTAAGACATTCCCTTGAATTTGTGGATCTTTCACTAGTATGGTGACCCAGTTTTTCTTTGTGCTACTGATTATCTCTATTCTATTACTTTTCTCTGTGACATAACTTTATTTTTTGTACCTATGGTTACTTCCCCCACACTTCCCTTACAGGGTCCAGGCAGAAATTAGGGTTCTACTAATTGCCCTTCCTCACTCTGAATCTTCCACTGCTACTCTAGAAGGGAAAAATTCTGGGCTCTTCCCGGGGCGTCACCCAGGCTGAGGGCCGCGCTCCAGGGCTGAGCCCGGGTCGGTGGGCTCAGGCCCTTCGCTGGCAGCGTCGTTACCGCCTGTGACTCTCAGGCTGAGGTGCGCCGGCCAGCTCAGAGTTGACTTCTGTACCCTTAGGGCAGGCTGGAATTCTTCACTCGAGGGTGCGGATTTGGAGACTCGCTTCTTCCTGATCCCGTGGTTGCCCAAGGCTCGGCTCTGGAGGAGGTAAGAAGAAACTGATGATGTTTCCCTAAATTTGCTTCACCAATGTCTCTCCTGTTGAATATGTTAAGAGAAATGTTGGCGCATTTTGGTGTTCCCATGGACCAGATTCTGAGTTGGAAAAATAAGGACTATGTATCGTATTCGAGTATTGTCCGTATTATTGGAAAAATGCTTCCTTTAGAACCCTGTCAGAGGCCTAATTTTGAAAAGTAGTATGTGGAAAAATGAAGACGAGGAGAAAATTAAAACATTCCATTCTTCACTAGTAGTTTGGAATCCACTGTCATCTGCTCAAAGGCAGAACAAACCAGTGAAAAATGATCTCCCTGTAGATAAAGCTGCAATTTAAAAAATAGCTGCCCTTGACAGTGAGCTAAGTCTTCTTCCCTCTCAGATTGCTGCAACTGTGGAAATGCTGAAACAGAAGTGGCGCAAACTCTGGCTCTTTGAATTTAAATGATGTGCCCTGCGGTGCGGGATAAATTCCATCATCGGGCGGCTCAACCATGTGTGGAACCAAATCCGAGCTCAGTGGCTTCTCCTCCTCCATCACCGCTTCCTCCTCAGTTTCCTCCTTTCCAGCCTTCACGTTTTCTTCCCTTACAACCAGATTCTACAGTTGGTGACTCAGATAATCCAGCTACTGAAATGAAAAAGCAGCACCCAGGTGCTAGTAAGATGAATTATAGTCGTCATTCAAAAAGCTGGAGAAATAAAGATGTTCTGAACATGTTAGATGTTCTAAAGGATCTGAAAAAGGTTAAGCTTTGTGCTATTGATCGGTCACCTGGCGGTAGACCCATTCATAAGAGGAAAAGACAGAGTTCACAATGGGATCCAGTGTCTGTAATATCACAGGCACTTAAGCAGAAATTTGCATTTCACGCTGATGATTCCTTTGACAAAGAAAATAGACTTTGGAAGTCTTCTCCATTTTCTAGTCCAGAAACTTCAAGGTTTGGACATCACATTTCACAGGCAGAGGGACAGCGATCTAAAGGGAGAACTGATGCACACAGAAGTCGCTGGCCAAGGTCACAAAAGCTGTGTCTACACTTGGAAGAAAAGATGCAGAAATATGCTGGCCTGCCTGTCAAAGGATCTCATCTTCTGTTAAATGAGGTTGAATGATGCTGTGGACTGAGAGATATCTGTGTCCAGATGGAGGGAGACTCTTTGGCTTTGGAAGATCCTGCAGTTAACTGGCTACTGAAGAGAGTGAGGTGTATGGACCTCCCCCTCCCCCACCCCCACCCCCTTGTATGTTAGTATCACTGAAAGCTGAATATGCACTTCAGTGATTTTCTTGAGCAATCATGACTTCCTAATTTAAGAATCTTTAAAATCTTTTAAATGGTTTACTTGGCCTCCAGTAACTTGATTTTCAAAGAGGATAAGATTATAATTTTTCATTAAGATAGTCATTCTTTTAATCATGTATGGTTGAGCATTCTAAAACTTATTCCTGAGGTAATAGTCTTAGAATTTGATTCTCAAGTGCTATGAATGTGTTGCCCACATTTGCTGTATAAATACATGAGGCTGGCATTTCTGTTTCCTTTAGTCCTTGATACATTTTTACTCTTTTCCTTTGTAAATAGATTGTATAATAAATGTGCCTCTTTAATTTGTTATTTTTTGTTTCCTTTTTGTTTGGTTTTTTATGTTTTTTTATTTTTAGTTAGCACATGTTTGCAATACATAATGAATACTCAACTTCTGTTTTGTAGCAATTCAAATGCATATTTTTCTCACTATTTCATAAACTCTGAGAGGGAAAAAAAAAGAATCTGGTTGATCATTGTTATTACTGTAGGTCAGAGTGCTGGTGGCTGGGCCATTCAGAGATTGAAAATCTCTTAGAAGAAAGTGGATCCCATCTCTTAGGATCTCTTAGAAGCTTGTAGAGATAACAAGGTCTTTCTTGGCCCTTTCTGTACATGTGACTCAATATAAGACCGAATGTTTGGGTCCTCAGCCCCAAATTTATGTTGAAACCTAATCCCCAATGGTATTTGGAGGTAGAACCTTTGGGAGGTGATTGTCATTAGGACAGAACTCTCAAGAACATAAAAGGAACTCCAGAAAGTTCCCTCACCTCTTCTGCCACATGAGAACACAACAAGAAGATGCCTACGAACCAGGAAGCCAGCCCTCACCAGACACCAAAATCGCTGATGTCTTGACTTTAGACTTCTTGCCTTCAGAATGCTAAGAAATAAATTTCTGTTGTTTACAAGCCTCCCAGTCAATAGCATTCTGTTTTAGCAGCCCAAATAGTCTAAGACAGACTTTTGATTTTTCTTATTAAGGGAACCAAATTGGGAATACTGTCTACCAACATTTGTAATTACTTCCCAGCTACAAACCCTATCAAATGTCCTGTAGGCTTATCCAAGAAAGAAAAATCAGGTTCTTTTTCACAAGAATTTTGAATTAAGACACTAAGAAACCCTCATTCTGATGATGATCTGAAGGTGTTTGAACTAAAACTTAGAATTTTAGCTGTCATTGATATCATGAAAAAACAAAGTATTGAGAAGCAAAGAAAAACAAAAAACTGTGTTAGTTATATTTGGATATTCTCCAAGCCTCATGAGCTGATAGGTGGGGCTTTTGAAAGGTGATTGGATTATGAGGCTGTCACAGCTGATTTGCTGTTCGAAGGTGGGGTCTGGTCAGAAGAAGCAGGTCACTGTGGAAGCAGGATAGAAAGGTCTGCCTCTCTTCCCAGATCTCCCTTGATCTCTGTTTCCTGGATGCCACAAGCAGTTTTCCTCCACCCAGGCCCTTCCATCATGCTGCTTCTACCTAGAGCAGGCCAACCATGCAAAAACTGAAACCTCTAGGGGGTCAGGGATTTAGCTCAGTGGTTCTGGCTTGCCTCGCAAGTGCAAGGACCCAAGTTCAATCCCTGGTACTGAAAAAAATAAATAAATAAATAAACGAAACCTCTATAAATTGTGATCCAAAATAAACCTAACCTCTTTTTATTTGAATGTGTTGGGTATTGTGTCTCAGCAATGGTGAAAATGACCAAGACAACTGGAGTGGCAAGAAAAAAAAGAACCAAAGAGCCCTAATAACACTGTAAATGATAGTTTCTACAAAATTCCATTCCTTGGGTGGTTTGGTCATACCTTTTGTCCTGTTCTTTGATGTCTGGCAATTTTTATGTTATATCCTTTCAATAAACCCCTTCATACTTGAGCTAGCTAGAGAACTTTTTTGCTGTTGTTATAGTCCCTCATAAAACCCTCCCCACTAAAATGTCCACTTATATTGTCCAAAATGTTTTTTGAATCAAACCTTATTTTATTTCCTACATGTCTGGGTAAGGTGCTTTTTTTCTTTTTGTTTTTTGTTTTTGCCTCTCTCATGTAGATGAGCTACAAGTTCTACTAATGAGGGAGAAATATAGTGGTGAAACACTGATCTTCCACAAGTCATTTTCTCCCCTACTTACTGTGGTCAGCTACTCTGTTTATTATATTAGAAATATTTACATAACATCCCAAACAAAATAAACATTTACATAAAATATATAGTTTGAGGTATGATAAAAATCCAGTGAATGTTTAAACTTAAAAATTATTATATTAAGGCATATTGTCATTATGTACTTCAAAATACTCCCAGTCACTTCAAGTGCACTTATCTCATTGTCCTTTCCACTTTCTGAAGCAGTTCTAGAAGTCCTCTTTCATGTCTTTGGTTGTACTGTCATGGTTGCCTCAGTGCCCTGATTGATTCAGAATGTTTACCTTTCATGATCATTTTGACTTCGGGGAGAGCCAGCAGTTGTACAGTGCCAGATCCAGTGAATAAGGTGGACGAGGACACACTAATGTGTTTACAAGTCTACCTTTCCATTGGATGTCACTTGGCAGCATCATTCAATGTATTTTTTTATAAATCACATCTGGTAAAGACACTCATGCTTCAGAAAGTGGCCAGAATGATGGGAAACGTGTGTTTAAAGTGACAAGTATTTTGAAGGGGATTAGTTGCCATGTGTCTTTATCGTAAATTTTTAAATTTAAATACACACCATTTGTTTTGATCAGCCCTGTACATAATGATGAAATTTTTTACCTAAATCCCTATTCTTTAAATTTCCTTTTTTGTTTTCAAGTAGAAATTGGAAAAAGAGAATGGTAGAGGTAAGTACAAGATTTCTGGCATTAGCCCTAGACTTCAGTGTCAGCACCATGATTTTCCTGTGGGATAACCATAGCCATGTTATTTTCTTTAAATGGTAATTTCTTCTTTCTTCCATATAAAATGGAAATAATAATGGCATTTATCTCACAGCCTTCTTCCTACTTAATATAAAATTATTAATATACAAAGTGCTTTTTACATCATAAATGCTCAATAAATGTGTAGCCATTGTCAGGAATTTGAAATGGCCCAAAGACTAGCATTTTTTTTCCCATGGCTTCTCTTTGAACTTATTTTTTTTAAAAAGACAAATGGTAGGGCTGATGGAGTAAGCATTACCTGTATTATTGAGAAAGTACAGAAGTTAGCACAGTGTTTATATTTAGGCAAGTAGACTTCCTAATACTTACTATGAGAATTAGGCAAACTTTTCCACTGAGTCTCAGGGAACACTGGATTACCCACAAATCTCCCCACATAGAATTGTATTTCTATAAAATAACAGCATGGAAGAACAGAGAAAAATGTTACATTTTGTGGGACAGTTGCAAAGAAAAGGAAAGATTGAGTTCTTCTAAGTTTTAATAAGATACGCCATTTACTGTCTGCTAGGGTTCGGATATGGTTTGCCCCTTTAGGATAAGGGCTCATGTGTTGGAGGCTAAGTCCCCAGTGTGAGAAACCAACAGTTCACAAGGTGGGGCCTAGTGGAAGGTGGTTAAATTGTGGGTGATAAGGCCCTAAGGAGGGGTTATGTAGTTCTCAACAGACCTGAGTTAATTCCTGCAAGAGTAAGTTATAAAAAGAGCAAGCCTAGCTCCCAAATCTCTCTGGTTTCCTGTCTCGCTCTATGATCTATCCTTCTCATATACATTCCTGCCATGTTTCATCTGCCATGCTATGATATAGCAAAGTGGCTTCCCCAGATGCTAAACCAATAGGGCATCTTGGTCTTGGGATTTCAGCCTCCAGAGATGTGAGTTAAATGAACCTTCTTTCCTATGTATTTCTTAGCTTCTTTGATATACAACATAAAATAGACTAGGACATTATTCTTACAGGAAAATTCAGCAAGAGGATGTAATGCTATCAGGGGTGTTACTCTAATAGAACTCCCTGTGTATGGAAGGAAATATCAGAAGGATCATTATGATTTCTCCCCCAGGATTTACTGTGTTTTGTTCTTGTGGAACTAGAAGTGTGGTTGTTCACTCAGGGGAGGATATCAACTGTTTTTTGAGACAATTCTATTCCCACTTTCACAAAGCTGCTCCCCAAAGGCGATCACATCTCCTTGAGATATTGTTCTGGGGTCACTAGGGGCAGGAGATTTGGTCTCTAAATGCTTTGATTCTGTAATCCTAAAAGACCCTGGCTTTTCTCCACTTTTGAATATTCTAGGCTTGCTTAAAACCAGTGCAACAGAGTATGGTGGTGCATGTTTGTAATTCCAGCACTCAGGAGGCTAAAGCAGGAGGATCACCACAACTCCAAGGCCAGTTGGAACTACATAGTGAGATCCTGTCTCAAAAATAAAATAAAATAAACAAACAAACAAACAAAAAGCCAGGGCAGTCTATGTAAAAACATACACTCAGGCCAAGGATTTAGCTCAGTGGTTCTGCCACCTGCCTCACAAGCAGAAGGATCCAAGTTCAATCCCGGTACCCAAAAAAAAATCATACACTCATCTGACTTGAGAAGCCCCAGTAATCTGCTAAGGTCAAAATACTACACAGCTGAAGCTCCAAACCTCTTACTGGATTAGAAAGGTTCTAATAAATAGCACGCTTTTCTCTGTCTAGCTCTGAAGAGATGAGAAATTTAAAAATAAAATAATGACATATATATGTCAACCTGTCACATTTTTGTCATATTTTCCTGATAATAAATAACAGTGGTATCCAATATGGCTTAAATATTGCAGGGGTGAGTTTCCACAGTTAGTCCTATTCTCTTCTCAGTCACAGGCAGCTCTGGATGACCATAGCCTCTCTGCATGGACACCAACTATAGCTTCCCTATGGAGCAGCAGAGCTAATTCCTGGGACAGCCTAGTTTCAAATTTTAAAGAGGTAAGAAGGGACTTACCCAAGTGGGCCAGATTTCTCTATCAAAGTCCTCAACAAAACAATCATTCTTGCTCCCTTAAGAGAAGACAGTATAATGAGAAGCCAGAATTGTGGCATTAATGAAGGTTTCTCTACAGAGAAGGAAGTTGTTATGGCTTATACCTAAATGTCCCCTCAAAGCTTCATACTTATAGGTGAGGCTTTGTGGAGCTGGCTGGATCTAGGGTGTGTGCTACAAGGATTAAGGGTGTGTGGTACTAAATTAGTCCACTGATTGAAATTAGCATAGTTCTGGATGGCACCACCCAAAAGGTGGGCAGGCTGGATGGGATAAAAGGCTTAGGGAACCAAATCTACCATCATAATTATGAATTAAAGGACTGCTGGGACAGCTCTGCTTGCAGCTTTTTTAAATACAAAGGCAGTGTTGACTGAACAGATGTTTGAGATAGCCAACCCAACTCCATCTTGAGCTTCACCACCATTTTGAGCTTGTGCTGGACAAAGCACCCAAATCCCATACCCTGTTTGGCAGAAAACTTGCTGCAGTTGCAGGATGTTTTGTAGCTCACCTAGTATATGAAACTTCCTCTTGCCCACCACTAACCTGGCATGGTTGTACTTCTGTAAAATTCTACTTGCTCTCCCCTTGAGCCCTCCCCAACTGGAATCATGGTTTAAAAGGATAAATCAAACCATTTCTCAGTGCTGAGAGTTCTTTTCAGGCACTATCCCCTCTCAGTTGCCAGCCTTAAATAAACAGACTCAAATCTGACTCCGTGTGGTGCATCTCTATAGTTCCAACTTTCTCGGTTATAACAGCTGGAGGCCCCAGCAAGATCACCACAACAGGTGGACCAGCCTCACTGCCATCCCTCCTGTCTGCAGCAGCAAACTATAGTGAGACTTTCCACGGCCCCATAGTCTCACTGCTGATACTGAGGGGACTGCAGAGATGCCTGAGACACCCTCCAAATTTTCCAGAATCCGCCTGGTCTGGTCCAAAGGTAAGGATCCTTCTGGTTCTTGTGGTAAACAATAGTTCTTGATGAAGGCATTCCCAGGGCCCTTCCTAAGGCCAGGACGCTGACTGAGGTAGTCCGCTGGTCTGGTCTGGTCTGGCTGCAAGTCAGCCAATCTGGAAAATCCCTGGGGAAGGGTTTGGAATGCTTTAACCTTTGAATGGTTGTTGTATGAATGGGTAAGTGACTATAATGGGCAGTGTAAGCCATGAGCTGTCCCCCATGACAAAGAAGGGGACCTCTCCCCCTCACAGTTATGGGGTCTGAGTGAGGTTATACTGTGATTCCATGGATGCATCTAAGAAAGGCCAAGTGTGTACTCTCACAATGAGAAAATATACCCTAAGGTCTGGATAGTCCTTAAAGTGGCTGAGATGCCCACGGCCAGTCAACTGACTGAGTGGTTCCTCCCCAGAGAAACACCCCCTTCCCTGTCTGTCAGGACATCATTCAAGGGTGCACCACATAAACACTAAGGCTTTTTATCTCTATATTCAGATGCCCACATTGTCCTTGAACACTCAGAACTGTTTTATCTCCTGCCTGCCCTAAGTCTCTCTACCATGGGGTCATCATCCTCACAACCTGTTATGCCCCTGGTTTGCATGATTAGATATTTTTCCTCAGAATTTTCTGATTATGAGGTAAAAATGTCAAAGAACAAGCTTCGCCCCTTTTGTGAACCTGAGTGGCCCTCTTTTGGTGTGAGCTGGACCTCTGAGGGCTCCCTTGACCCTGCCCTGGTTCAAGCAGTTTGGAGGGTTTTTAGCAGGTCACCAGGACACCCTGATCAGTTCTCTTACATTGACTCCTGGTTTTATCAAGTGCAGCACCCTCCTCCATGGCTAAAGGCCTGAGCTGGAAAGGCCTATTCGAAGTTGCTTGTTTCCAAAAGCTGTTGACCCCATCGTGGGCAAACTCCAGAGAGACAGAAACCAGTCCTGAAGCAGTCAGATGCCCAGAGAGTCCTCCACTTCTGTATAACCCTAGTCCATCCCCCATCTCCTGTCTGTCCTGACCAACCTGTCCCCAACTTCCTTGTTTCTTCCTCTAATACTCCCATTACCTCTCCCCCCATACAAGAGTGTCTCCGATCCAGGTAGAAGGTCACCACCTCAAGAAGATGCAGTCCAGAGGCTCTCTTGCCTTTGAGGGAGGCTCCCAGTCCCAGTGGGGCAAGCCTAGGAACCTGTCCTTTCCTGGTATATGTCCCCTTCTCCACTTCTGACCTTTACAACTGGAAAACCCAGAATCCACCGTTCTCTGAGAAGCCCTGATCGAGTTGATCTTTAGGACTCATCTACTAACCTAGGATGACTGACAACAGTTGTTGTTGACCCTGCTCACTGCTGAGGAGTGGGACAGGATTAGGTTTGAGGCTAGAAAGGTTTTTATTGGCAGGGCATTCAGAGGAGGATTGCTGAAACAGGGCTTCCCCTCAGAGCACCCTGAATGGGACCCAAATTCTTCAGGGGGGAAGTAGGCTTTGATCACTTTTCACCAGAACTTGTTGAATGGGATTTGGGCAGTGGCTCAGAAAGCCATAAATTTGTCAAAAACCACTGAAGTAATACAGGGACCAGAGGAGTCCCCTGCTGCATTCCTGGAGAGACTCTGAGAGGCCTTCAGGGTTTATATCCCATTTGACCCCTTGGCTCCAGAGAACAAGAGAACTATAAATCTGGCATTTGTCACCCAATCTGCACCCAATATTAGGAGGAAATTACAAAAATTGGAGGGATTCCCAGGAATTAACCTGTCTCGGCTGTTAGAAGTGGCTCAAAAGGTGTTTGACAATAGGGATTCAGAAAAACAAAAATTGGCCACAGCTATGGCAGAAAGATCACCCAAGAAACAAGCAAAGATCTTGGCAATGGCCGTCAGAGGGGACCCTGTGGGACCCAACTCCAGAAAGCCCAAAGAGTAGGTGCCTAGAAAACCAGGAAGATGCCTGCCATTGGGCAGAAATGAATGTGACTGTTGCAAGGAAGGGCATTGGAAAAATGAATGCCCCCACAGGCCCTCTGTCAATGTACTATCCATCTCCACATCCATGGAGAAGGAAGATTCAGACTAAGGGGCCCAGGGCTCCTTCTCTCTGGGTCCCTGGGAGCCCATGGTAAATGTTGAAGTAGGAGGATAACTGCACTGAGAGGTCAGTATTAAAAACTTCTCTGGGAAAGCTTTCGTTACAAACCCTTCCCATCCAGGGAACCACGGGAGCAGTCCAAAACTGCCTGTTCATGAGTGAGCGAATGGTGCACCTGGGATCAAAACAAGTTACTCACTCTTTTCTGGTTATATCAGACTGCCCATTCCCTTGCTGGGATGAGACCTCCTTCATAAGTTAAAGGCCATCATTTCTTTCACTCCAACTGAGGCTCAGATGTTACTCCCTTCATGTCAACTGTCCATGTCCACCTCTTCTTAGGGGAAGAAAACCCAGAGAAAACAAGCCCCAAGGGCCTATCAGACAGACTGAGGCACAGTTCCCAAAGATGTGGGCAGAAACTAATCCACCAGGTTTGGCTGCTCATCACCCTCCAGTAATAGTTAAGCTCTTGTCAACAACCTTGCCTGTGTGAGTTTGACAATACTCCATCTCTCAGAAAGCCAGAGAGGGCATGCCCCTCACATTACTAACTTGCTGTACTTTGGGATATTAACTCTCTGTCATTCTCCATGAAACACCCCATTCCTGCCCATACAGAAACTGGGGACATTAGATTACAGACTGGTCCAGGACTTGAGAGAATTTAACTGGTGAGTGGTAACTCTGCACCCTACTTCGCCAAACCATATATCCATCCTCCTGAGTTTGCTGTCCCCTAAGCACCAAGTGTATTCTGTGCTAATTTAAAGGATGCTTTTTTCAGTGTACCACTTGCCCCAGCTAGCCAACTTTTCTTTGCCTTCAAGTGAACTGACTCAGTTTCCAGAAACTCATGCCAGCTCACCTGGACCTGGGTGCCTCAAGGATTCAGAAGTGCACCCACCCTGTTCGGTGAGGACCTCCTGAAGGACTTATTGAGTTTTTGATCCCACCAACCTAACCTCACCCTGTTTCAATATGTGGATGATTTGTTATTAGCTGCTACTAGCTATTGAGAATCCCTGCAGGGGAAGTGAGAGCTTCTTCACCTACTACAGGATTTGGGCTATCATGTCTCTGCCAAGAAACTACAACTCTGTGCCCCTAAAGTAGCTATCATACCTGGGGTGTGAAATCTCAGAAGGAAGAAGAGCCTTGTCCCAGGACAGGAAAAGGGCCATCCTTCAGATACCCACACCAACTACCAAAAAACAAGTACCAGAATACCTAGGTGCAGCTGGATACTGTCACCTATGCATACCTAGGTTTGCTGAGATAGCTTGGCCCCTCCATTCTATGGAATGCTATGGGAGGAAATCAACCCCTAGAATGGAGAATAGATGAAGACAAAGCCTTCCAGGATCTAAAAGTGCTCTGGTATCAGCCCTAGCCCTGGCACTGCCCAATTTTGCCAATTTTTCATCTGTTCATCCATGAGGTAAGAGGAATCACCAAGGGAGCTCTGGCAATCCTTGGGGCCCTGGAAGTACCCTGTGGCCTATCTCTCTAAAAGATTAGATCCTGTGGCCTCAGGATGGCCTTTATGTCTCCAGGTGATAGCTGCCACAGCCTTATTATTCAAAGAGGCTGATAAGTTGAACCTCAGACAGGACTTACTTCTAACCCCCCCTCATTCAGTAGAGACTCTGCTCAGGGGGGCTACCAATAAATGGATGTCAAATGCCTGCCTCACTCAGTATCAAACCCTCTTTCTTGACCAGCCTCATATTGTCTTCTCAGCAGGGTGGGTTCTCAGTCCAGCTACACTGATGCCAGAAGATAACCCTGACACCCCAATTCACAACTGTGAGGAAGTGCTGGACCAGACCCGGGGGGGCTAATTGGACCTAACAGACACCCCCTTAGCTGAGGCAGATGCCACCCTCTTCACAGATGGAAGCAGCATGGTGTTAAGCAGGGTTCAAGGAATAGGGGCTGCAGTGATTGCAGTTGATCGAGTCATTTGGGCCCAGCCTCTGCCCAAGGGGACCTCAGCCCCAAAGGCAAAACAGATCACCTTGGCACAGGCCTTAAGATGGGGAAAGGAAGATAAATAAATAAATAAATAAATATATATATATATATATACTGACAGTAGACATGCCTTTGTTACTCTACATGTCCAAGGAAGGATTTACAAGGAGAGAGGGCTCCTGACAGCCACAGGAAAGACTGTCAAAAACAAAGAAGAGATATTGTCTCTCCTACAGGTGGTATGGCATCCCAAGAAGGTAGCCATCATTCATATTCAGGGTCTCCAAAAGGACAATACACCTGAGGCTAAGGGAAATCAACTTGCAGATAGTGCAACCAGAGAGGCAGCCCTAAGTCCAGCTGAACCCTTAGTCATCCTGCCTACTGTGTGTCCTCCTCCCCCTTTGTTCCCAACTAGCCCCACTTACAATATAGAGGAAGACAAAGAAGCAAGCTGGCTGCAAGCAAACAAAGATCCCCAAGGCTGGTGGAAATGTCCAGATGGTCACATCTACCTCCCCTAGGCATGAGGATGACAGCTCATCCAGCAGTTGCATTCAGTCATGTACCTGGGGGGCTCCAAGATGGCCAAGCTTCTAGCTCCAAGATACTGCTTTTCAAAGTTCCAGGAACTAGCTCACCAGGCCTCTCTTAGGTGCCCAACCTATGTACAAGTAAATCCCCACCAGGGCCTGTCTGTACCCTTCAAGGTCAGATTTCAGGGTTGGAATCCTAGAGAACACTGGGAAGTGGATTTAATAGAGATCAAACCACCAGCAGGTGGCTCTCACTATCTCCTGGTTTTCATAAATACCTTCTCAGGTTGAGCAGAGGTCTATGCTTCCAGGCAGGTGACTGCCACTGTAGTGGCAAAGAAGCTTCTTCAGAAATTAATTCCCAGATTTGGACTACCAGTGTTCATTGTATCTAACAATGCCCCCTGCCTTTGTAGCCTCTATAACTCAGTAGGGCACTGGGTATACATTGGAAACTCCACTGTGCCTACCAACCCCAAAGCTTGGGGCAAGTGAAACAGATGAATCAGACCCTAAAATCTACTCTGAGCAAACTGACTTTGGAAACTGGTGAAGAGTGGATCAACTTGCTAACCTTGGCTGTCCTTAGAGCAAGGTGCACCCCTTAGAAAGCAGGTTTTACTCATTATGAAATATGTTTGGAAGACCTTCTCCCCTGCTCTCCAAAGTCAAAAGTGAGGTACTAGAAGACTTTTCTAACCAGTCCCTGTTAAAGTACCTCTAGTCTCTTCAACAAGTACAGAAAACTGTTCACTCCCAGGTATGAGCTATTCAGCCCCTGCCCAGCTCTATGCTATGCCACCCATTCCAGTCCAGGGATAGTCTTCAACTAGGCTTTTCAGAGTGAAGGACTGACTCCAGTCTGGAAGGGACCCTACACAGTCATCCTCACAACACCCTCAGCTCTCAAGGTTGACAGAATCTTGACATGGGTTCACCATTCTCGGGTCAAGTGGGCAAAACAGTGCGCTGCTGAATGGGATCCCTCTAAAGCTAAGACTAGTCTGCTCATGACTGCAACGCTTGTCCTTATTATCTTTGGGCTGACAAAACCAAGCTCTGGGGAAATTCAACAAGGATCATTATACTCTTTTCTCCTCACCTCCTTTTACTGGGACAAAATCCTAGGTAATGTAACTTTTAGTACCATTTGCCCCCAGCAAACTCTTAAGTTGCCCGGGCTCAAACTCTGCAGGTTGGCTAGGACCCACAGTCCCCACTACTTTCAGACTGCAGGCTTAGGAAGCCATGATTTTTACATGTGCCCAGGATTCAATCTGTACGAACAGGGTTGTGGGTCCCCAACTGATTACAATTGCCCTAGTTGGGGTTGTGTAAAGATCACCTCATGTGGCAAGGGACCAAATGCCACTATGACATAGTATGGAAACTTGGATGTCAAGTCACACAATTATGATACAATGACCCTGGGACCTTAAATGGGCCAGAGGATGGAACTGGGGCTTCCACTTCTAGATTCCTGGAGGGCATATTTATGACCCTGGGACAATCCTTACTTTTTTTTTTTTTTTTTTTTGGTACCAGGGATTGAACTCAAGACCTTGTGCTTTCAAGGCAGGCAGCAGAATCACTGAGCTAAATCCCCGACCCCAATCCTTACTTCAGACCTGGTTGCTTAGCTGGGCACCAAGACAGCCAATAGGACCCCAAATGAAAATAAGGGACCCCTTGCTTGAGCCTTACCCTGTTATCCCTCCCTCGAAGCATTCACCCTTAATTGCCAGTAAAGCAGACCCTCACATTTGCTGCCTCCCTCCCTATTCTCCATGCTGGGAGCCATCCAGGCTATGTTAAACCTGACTCAACTGGACTGTCTCAGGACTGTTGGCTCTGTCTAAAAGCAAAACCTCCTTATTATGTGAGTGTGGGGGCCTTGGACCCAATCAAAACCTTAAGTACTGCCTCAGCATGCACCTCTACAAAGCCCCTGTTGGCAATTGATGGAGTTTAGGGGAACATAAGCTGTCTGGCAACTTCTGCCTATAATATGAACAAGTCCCCTTTCCATGCTGTGTGTAGCCAAACCTTAATTCTGGAAACCTCAAAGGTTTATTTAGCCCCTATTGGCACTTGGGTAGCTTGTACCTTGAGGCTCACTAGATGTGTCAAAACTCCTGAGAGAAATACTAGACCTGAGGTCTGGTGCATCCTGGTCTGAGTTCTCCAAGTATATGTATAAGGAGGACAGCAGGGATGGGATTTCATAGCACCCCCAGAACTATGGTACAGACAGAGTGAGCAGCCCCCATGGTCATTCCAATTTTGTTGGGTTGGGGGTAGCTGGTTCAGTGGGACTTGGAACTGCTGCACTGGCTAAAGGAGAACTTGGACTTTCAGCTTTAGTAGAACAGGTGGACACTAACCTAGGAAGCCTGCAGTATACCATTGAGACTCTGCACCCCCAAGAAGAGTCACTAGCTGAGATGGTCCTCTAAAATCAAAGGGGACTTGATCTAGTGCTCTTGTCACAAGGGGGATTATGTGCTGCTCTAGGGGAGGCATGGTGTTTCTATGCCAACAATTCTGGTGTGATCCAAGATACTCTTCAAAAGGTCAAGGAAAATCAGGATAGACATCAGAAGGAGAGGGAAAATAAAGACTCATGGTATCATAACCTGTTCAAATGGAGACCTTGGGTAACTACCCTCATCACCGAACTGGCTGGTCCCCTCATCCTGCTTTTCCTCGGGCTCTTGATTGGCCCCTGTATTCTTAATTGAATAATCAATTTTGTAAAACAGTGCATAGTCTTGGTTAAACTGATGTATATGAGGTCCTACTATAATCCCTTGTACACTCAAGAGGCTCTGAGTCAACCCTTTGACATCATGCTTAGAGGAGTTGGGAATGTGATAGCCAACCCAACTCCATCTTGAGCCTCACCACCATTTTGTACTTGTGCCAAATCCCATATACTGTTTGGCAGAAAACTTGCTGCAGTTGCAGGATGTTTTGTAGCTCACCTAGTGTGTGAAACTTCCTCTTGCCCACCACTAACCTGGCATGGTTCTGCTTCTGTAAAATTCCACTTGCTCTCCCGTTGGGCCCTCCCCTACTAGAAGCATGGTTTAAAAGGATAAATCAAACCACTTCTCTGTGCCAAGAGTTCTTTCCAGGCACTAGCCCCTCAACTGCTGGCTTCAAATAAATGGACTCAAATCTGACTCAGACTGTGGCGCATCTCTATAGTTCCAACTTGCTTGGTTAGAACAGTGTTCTTTGCTTCCATACTCCCATATCCTCCCCATCCAATTAAGACTAAAATTCATTTTTTATTTGCCTCAGTAGTCCTAGGAGCAGTTTAAACAGGGTCGTGCAACGTGCAAGTCATAAATTTCAGCTGCCTCTTCTCTGTACAGACTACAGGCTACTTTTGCACACACACACACACACACACACACACACCAGCTGCAATCTGCTGGAAGTCAGATGCCCTGCCAAGAAGCCACACAAGCAGACTATGTGGATATCCATGTGGTGAGAAACTAAGGACTGCAAACAACTACATGAGCAGGCTTCTCAGCCCTAGTAAAGCCTCAGATGACTGACTACAGCCCCAGCCAACAGCTTGATATGACTTCATTAAGAGATCCTAAACCACTCCCATATTCCTGACCACAGAAACTGTGATGTAGTGTCTGTCACTTTAAATAGCTAAGTTTTGGGGTAATTTGTTACATTAAAAAAAGGTAATTTAAAGAACCCTTCCATGAATAAGCAAGGAATCAGTTAAATTTCAAGAACATTTAAATATTTAAAACTTGAAGTCATAATTATTCCTTAGGATCAATTTTTGAGGAAAGAACACTGGTGAGGACCAAGATTAGTGTTCTTCAAACCTGGCAGGCAAACATCTCATATAATTGTTCCTCGGTGTCCACAAGCGATTGGTTCCTAGGACCCCTTTGGACACCAATATCCAAGAATGTTTAACTCTTATTTTAAAATGGTGTGTTTTCATATAGCCTATGCACAGTCTCCTATACACTTTAAAATCATCCCTGGGTGACATAAGTAAATTATCTCCTATGATGTAAATGTTATATAAAGTTGTTATTCTGTATTGTTTAGAAAGTAGTGGCAAGAAAAAGTCTGTACATATTCAGTACAGATGTATTTTTTAAAAATAGTTTAGACCCACTACTGGCTGAATCCATGGAATCTGTAGAAACAGAGGGCTTGCTACAATGAGACAGTAAGCCTAAAAAGACAGTGTGACTTGTAGCTACTGTATTTCAAACATTAAAACAGATGTCCTAGTGATTGGGACCACATTTCTTCATTCTTTTGTATTTTAAACAATGGGAATCCAGACATTTCCTTCTGGGCTAGAAAAGTGCTTTCCAAATTTTACTGTGTATAAAATTAGATGGAGATCTTATTAAAATATTCAGTAGGTCTGGGGTAGGGCCTAAGGCTCATTTCTAACAAGCTCCCAGGTGTCCCTCATGCTGTAGATCCAGAAGCATACTGAGGAGCAAAGGTCTCCATCACTGTAATGTTCTCTTTTAACAAATTCCTTGTGCTTGGAGAATCTCCAGTAGGAGAAAAAACCTGTATTTTCTTTTCTTCTCTTTTCAAGCGTCATATCCATCTATCAACACTATTTTGTTTCCAAAGCTTTATTAAGAGTTTTCTTCTGCCAAATACAGGTCCAAACTAAATCTTACTTGATTAATCCACTTTCTTGTCTCTACTTGCTCTTCAGGTCTTCCTCCATCTAAGGTCTAGTTATGAAGTCACTAGACCCCACCATTATATCAACTTTCATTGTACCAAAATACTACCCTAACCCACATTTTCCAGTTTTCCTTCTAGATTTTCTATAATCACCAGCTCATATGGCTAGTTAATTCATGCTGCTGTTTACAATGTTCCAGCCAGGCACTGGTCCAAGTCCTTTACCTGTGTTTTTTATCCTCACAACTCCAAGTGAGATAAGCAATAGTATCAATCCCATTTTACAAATGAAGACATGTTGGCTTAGAGCTGTTAAGTGAACTTTCTCATGGTCATATAGCAAAGTTTGTAATCCAAGGTGAACCTAAAGTAAGAATTTAGAAACCATAAAAAAGTTACATACCTAAATATGCAACTTTCAGCTTAAGCAGTAAGATTTTGGTTTTGAGACAAGGTCTCATTCTGTAGTACGGGATGGCCTTGAACTTGCTATGCAGTTTAGGCTGGCCTGCTGAGTGCTAGGATGTGCTGCCATGCCTGGCTTAGAAAGTTATTACTTCAATCACTTAGTTATGTCACTATGAGAACTTAGTCCATTTTCTGTCCTTAGTGATCAAATGACCTAATCAGAGATATTACATTCTTCAGGCATACATCCACAAATACTTAGCTGCATCAAGTTAACCTGTTTCCAGGTTAACCTGTCTCTTTTTGCTTCTCTTTTGTACCTTCTTCTTGGGCATCACCCCTAGTGCTCTTTAACAGTGCTGTGTTGAAGCAGCTACCATGGTCTGAGGCTCAAATTCTACTAGCGGGCTAACAGCCTCTTGATAATTCTGTCAAAGGTCTCAGGATTGCTTCTCAGTGCAGCAACTTCACTCAGTAAGTTTTAAGTTACCAACTTAGAGCCTAAGAATTCAGTAGTCAACTTCCTAGGTTTGTCATTTACTATCTCTGTCATTTACTGCCTTTGTAACTTGATTACTTCCTGTAACTCAAACTTACATCTGTAAAATGGGAGTATTATAAGGGTGGTTTTAAAAATTTAAGTGTTAGAATAAGTATCTGAGTAAAGCCTCAACAGTTTTAGTTCTAATTTTTTCCCCATGATACCGGGAATCAAACTCAGGACTTTGCACTTGCTGGGCAGGCACAGCGCCACTGAGCCACATCCCCAGCTCAGTTATTACTGAATATCTATTCCTGAAACTCCACTGACCAGCTAAGTCTAGGAAATGCACTTTCACCTTTCCTTTTCCAAAATAAAGAATTATGGAGACTTACAGCATGAAAGGGACTTTAATGGTTCACTAATCCCTCACCACCACCACCACTGGGGATTGAATTTGGGACCTTTCACTTGCAAGGCAGGCACAGCGCCACTGAGCTAAATCCCTGGCCCTAGTTTTTTTTCTTTTAGCTCAGAACAAGCTACAGTTGATTCAAGTTCACTACATTCCATAGTCTGCTTGATAGTTATAGAGCAGATATTTAGTTATTCCCCAATGTTTTCTTTCATACTTGAATTTTGGTTGTTTACAAAGCAACTAAAATAAGCCTTGTGTTGCAGTGGCCAGGTGTTATGTTCTAAACAATAGGACACAAGTACATATGGTATGCTCAGCTTCTGAGAAAGGTGTTTAAGAATTTGTAGTGCTTCCCCTCATTTTTCATCTGCTAAATAGAATGTGAATAAAAGGAATGGGACTGGAGAAGTCATATATGTGCATCTCTGTCTCAGAGGGCCACATATCAGCCCTGGTCTCGATTTGGACTTTTAATGAGAAAATTTTAAGCCACTATTATTTTTTTCCCCGTCCTAATACAGAAGGCACCTTCAGAATAAATTTCGGAACTCTGGATTTATTCTTGGTTATTTTGATTCACACCCACTACCCCAACTACATCACATTGCTTTTAATAGAGCCACATTAATCACTAGAAGTGAATACTACAAATCATCTTTTACTCTGTATTGTGCGATTTTCCTATCTTCCAGCCAGGTGTCTTAATTATAATGAAAGTAAAGTCATAGTTGTTTTTTAAAGGCAATTCTGTATTCTTAAAAGTATTTTCAGGGGGTTATCTTCAATATAAACTTTATGCAACTCTTGTCTAATGAGGTAATTTTATGACTTCTGCCTGCAAAAGTAAGTAAACTAAAATTGGTCAATACTGCCATGCCCTTCAGAAGCAACTCCAATAGTGTGGAAAATGGATTAGATGATTGGCTCTTAGTACTGAATGGTTATCTTCACCCTCTATTGCACCACAAAGGAGTCTGGCTATGACACTAATTCTCAGAACTGAAAACAAGGAGAGGATTTTCATATTGGTTCCTTGACTTAAAAACCAAAACCATGTTTGGGGGGGGGGGTGGTACCAGGGATCGAACTCAGGACCTTGGGCTTGCAAGGCAGGCAGCAACACCAATGAGCTAAATGCCCAGCCCCAAAACCATGTTTTAATTGATTGCTTTGCTATTTTGAAGAGTACTGTCAGAAACAGGCAGTTCAATTTACATGGTACTTTTTTGCGATGCTGGTGATTAATCCCAGGGGCATGTACATGCTAGGCAAAGTGTTCTACCATTGACTTTCACAGAGACAGCAACTAACTCATGCTTGAAGACTGGTAGCATCATTGAATGACAATAGTGGAATTATGTCCATAGGAAGTAAACTTATTTTGTAACATCTCTGCCCATGTTGGAAAATGATCCCAAATTCTTTACACTACTTATTTTTTAAAGATAATTGCTATGATCACTTAATACCTCTGGGGTAAGAGCACAATTTATAGATGCGAAGGCGGAAAGAGACAAGAAGCAATGAAAAAGCCCATCATGATTACATAGCTAGCTAATGGTAGAACTACATCTAGTACCAGGTCTTTAGATAATCTTTTCATTAATCACATTGGTTCACTCCTCCATTTCCTGAAGCTATTTCTCTGTATCTCTGTTTCAACCAGCTTGAAATGCCAAATCTATTCATTGGCAGTCTCGTAAATATGACTGTCTGATGTGCTAAGTTGAGTGTGTGTTTTGGCCTTGGCAGCAGATGCCCTGATTGTTTCCACTAATGTAAACATATAACTAGTTCATATCACTCAGCTCCTTTAGGCTGTTTGCTATCATTCTTTTATAACATTTACTTCACTAGGCAAGAACATTTACAAAACTTAATTTACTTGGTCAACCAAAGGATACTGTAAATCCATAGATGACCTTACAGTTTTGAAGCTTTCAGTTTATAAAAGGGCAAGTGAAGTAGAAGATGGATATAGGTACCCATTACGTACCTCAAAGATGTTAGAAAAAGTTGAAAAATCTTTTCACATGTAAAGACCCCAGTCAAGTAGTGCTCAAAAAGTACTGTATTGACTATTATGGAGGAGTTCTACAAGAGTAGCGATTAGGTGTCTCGACACCTAAGTGAAAGGTTTCAAGTGAAACCTAAAACTGAAGAACTCCCAGAAAGGGGACATTGGGTGACATGAAACAGAACCCTAAAATAAAAAAGAAAAGAAAATCTTCAATTCAGTTCTACCATATACAGTAGAAACATTGTAGCTTGGAAAGCTACTCAATCATGAAGAACAACAACAAAAAAAGGCCCCCTCAAAAAACCAAAAGTATTAGAAATGTTCCTTAGAAGTCTAACTTTCCTTGAACAGCTCTTGTTCCAAATAATAATTACTGTTAATTTGTATTGAGGGAAAATGATACAATGCAGGTGTAATCCCAAACATGAAAGATCACTAAAATTGTATTTCTCCATTCTCTCGATAATGTTAACACACAAATATGTAAGCAGACTTACTCTAGCCACATGTCCCTACTTTTTCAACAACCCTAGAAAATAAATATTTGAACTACAATCTCCAATAAAGTCCCTCTATATTTGTTGTTAGTCTTAATCACCTTTGGCTTGTCTGCTTAGTGCCTTTAACTCTTAGATGTTGCACCTGGAGATTCTTGCTTACTTTATGATGTAGGTTTATATGCCCTTTAATTGAAAGCAAACCGCCTTAGATAATCCTATGACAACAATGTTACAAGGTCCACTTTCCGTTAAAAGGCAAATAGAAATATTAGATTGTTCTCTAAAATGAAGAAAAACACATAAAAAAATACACTGTAATCTACTGCATTTCCTTTACCGGAGATAAAACCTCACAGCCCAAAGTGCCTCTTTTGTATGTCTTTTTCCCCAAGTGGAGGTGTAGGGGTGCAAGGGATTAGTTTTTAATGACTAGTCTTCTCTCACTGCAGCCTCTTTCTCCCCAGAGGTTCTAGTCACATGGTATGTTAATTATTTTTATATTACAATAATTACATCAATTTTTACCTAAAATTGTTTAACATTTTTAAGTATTATGTACTGAAAGTAGTTAATTAAAAGACAAGTAAAATGGGCCGGGGATTTAACTCAGTGGTTCTGCCGCCTGCCTTGCAAGCGCAAAGTCCCGAGTTTGATCCCTGGTACCAAAAAAAAAATGAAGTAAAACAATGAGAAGATGACAGTGACATACCTCACTTTTAAGCACTGTTTGCTAGTTACATGGAAAATGAAGTGAGTTTGTAAAATGACAGAAAAAAGGGTGACATAAGAGGCTATTTTTAAGGCAACATAATCTTTGTAAGATACCTTCATGGTTTTTAAGTAGCAATGACAGGAGATCAAAAAGGAACAGAGCAAAACCAGACATGGTGGGGCACCCCTTCATTCCAGCATTTAGGAGGTTGAGGCAGGAGGATTACCTTGAGTTTGGACCAGCCTAGGCTACGTATGAGTTCAAGGTCACCCTGAACTACACCTGAGACCTGTATCAAAAAACCCAAAAGGGCTGGGGATTTAGCTCAGTGGCTCCATTGCCTGGCTCACAAGCACAAGGACCCGAGTTTGATCCCTGGCCCCACAAAAAACAAACAAAAAAACCCCCAAAACCCAAAAGGTGCCAAAACAAACAAAAAACCCGAACAAATCAGAGCTTATTCCTGCATGATGCTGCATGACATGTGAATGGCAAACTGGATTTGTTATAGTGACAGCCTGTATAGATAGCTTCTCAAGCCGCATGCACAGTCTAAGTGAAGCTCTGCATACACAAATTCAGAGGACTCTTAAAAAAAAAAGTACAATGTTTCTGGCTGATGGAATTATTAGGGCAACAGAAGCTCAAAACTTAGCCCTGTGTCTTAAAAACTACCAAGAAATTTCTGTTACAACCATTAAACTCTAAGAAAACCGGGCTGGGGATGTAGCTCGGTGGCACCATCCCTGCCTGGCAAGTGCAAGGCCCTAAGTTCGATTCCCGGTACTGGGGGGGAAATGAATGTAAGAAAAACAGACTGGAAATATTTTTGCTAAGCACCTAACAATAGTTTTCAAATAATCAAAGGAAGGGAAAACTTTTCAAGGTTAAATATTTAAATGCATAAAAAAATGGAGGAACACTCCTTTGGGATTACTATCCTCCATCTTAATTTCTTTTATTTTAAACCCATATGCCTCCAGCTTTCCTTTGGTTAAAATGAAGATACTAGAAATGAGGTCTATTCTTGACTCCTCCAAATAGCTCTTACTAGTGAAACATATATTGTCTCTTAGGAACATAGCAGAGCTCAAAATATGATTTTACTTTGAATACACATCATACAAATGTAAGATGTACAAGTTTGCTCATTATTTTGTGGGGTTGCTGTTCTGCGTCCAACAATCAGACTGCTGTTAAGATCCGATTTTTAACAGTGTGTGTCATTAATGATTTTTCTGCTGAGGTGCAACCAACTCAATATAGACCGAATAAAACAAAAAGTCCTTTATATTTGGTCACACTGATATTTAGCAGAAGAGCAAGTCACTATTCAAACTACAGTGGAAAGACACTTTCTAAACACTCATTTTGAGGACGAAGAGCTGGATGGTAGTGCAAACTTATTTGTTCACGCTCTTCAGAACAGGACCCATCATCTTCTCACTAATAAAAAAAGGTCACAGAAAAAAAACGGTCATAGATTTTTTTTTTAATAGAAATGTAGTGGGTATGGATCTGGTGAATATCTGTACCTCCAACTTCAACCCTTTCCCAGCAGAGTGTGAAAAGTGAATAAAAGACAGCAACATTTTTTAAAAAGTTACTTATATTAAAAATATTGTGTATATAAACAATGTTAATACTACAAAGTAGTATTTCAATACAAAGCAGTTCAAATATTAACTGTTCTTTAAACTGTTAAACTTTATTATAAATTAAAATTTCTTTACAAAAAAAATTGCACATAATATTTGACCACTCTTAGGTTCTGATGCACTGGCATTTGCAATAGTTTCTTTAATCTTCAAGTTAAACAGTCTCAGCAAGGATTCCAGAACGTAGAAAGGGTGATAAACAACCCTGTTAGAACATTCAAGTGCAACTAGCAGACTTGAGGCCATGGCAGTTACACTTTCCTTAAGATGGACTGCTTAGGTTTTAAATCCTGAAATGAAGAATCTCAAAAGATTTTTAAAAAGTAAGAACTAAAAGGGACTGCCTGCTTTTTTACTGTAAACACAGCCCTAGAAATTAAATCCCAAACAAGAATCTCTCAGGCATCAGAGAGTGTCAAGTGAATCAGGAATAGCACAACATAAAGGGAGAAAGTAAAAAACAAAAACAAAAATAAAGTAAAATTAAAATAAATGTCAGTCACTTTGAGAAACTATACTTACGTACATGATGTTATGAGAATCTGGCAGGGCCCAGAAGCAGGCCCAACAGGAAGTTCATTTATCCAATTGAAGATGATCATGTTCATTGCTTCCGGTTTTGAGGATAGAATATTGTAGGGGACTTGATATAATCAATAATGCTTGTCTGCTTTACACAGACCTTAGCCAGGGATCAGCCTAATCTTGAAGAATCATTCAAATAATTTTGGCAATTATTATAAGGACTTAGAACTGACTGCACCCAGTGTTCAGTGATTCTTGCTTTCTGTATTGTTACTGTTTAAATTTAAGAGCTCATTTAGGCTGACTCCAATCTCTTGGCACTTGGAAACTAGTTTTCTCAGGTTATCAGTTTTACCTCCTTCTGATGCTTCAAACAAGAGTTGCTGTAAAAGATAGGGAAGCACAGAAGTAAGACACAGCTAGAGTTTGAGCATTACCACATCAATGGATATGGCACATGCAGAAAATTATAGGAAAACAACATAGAATAAAAGATAAAAAGCATTACATCTTTCCATAGTGATGCACAAAGAGGTAACTTCTGTAAGGCTCTCTGATATAAACGGTGGACCTACAAGATAGATACACACACAATTCCATCAGAAACTATAATGAACCTTCATAAATCCTATTTAAAGAATTGTACTTCACAATATACTAACATTCCAGACAAAATGGCTGAGTTGAATTTTGGAACTTCCAAACATTTAGAGTTCTTGAAATGTTAAGTTCTATGCTTTAGTCCTTTTAAACTGAGAAGTCAACAAAAGGAACAGAGTAGCTAAAAGGGGGGGGGGGGTGATCCATCTGGTATTCAATTATGGCTTACCTCTCTTTGTCCCTTTAGAACAATCTCAGCAGCAATGGCTCTAAGGGGGAAAAAGGAATATAGAGAAGGAAAAGAAAAATTTATATATCTTTGAACAAAATGAAACACAACCACTGGGAGAATATTGACTGTGGGAATCTGAGTATAAAACTTCCTGAAAGTAACAGGCTAAACTTCCAAGGAGGGTAACCTACAGTGAAAAGAAAAATTCAACAATTTTTATCAACTTTACAAGAATAAAGACCAGTGTTTGTGGGGAGGGAGAAGACCCACTCAGAATCACTCATGAAAAATTCCTAGCACTAATACCTTTAAAATAAAGACGAAATCAAGATTATAAATGGGGGGAAAGCCCATACTTTTAAAATCATGGTCTTAAGATAATCTATAACAGGTTCATTTGTCTGATAACAGTATTATTATCTAAATGCCTTCAAGGGAAATTAAGTCTATCCTTTTTTTGCTTTTACAGACAATCATTCATGAGCAGTCTTGGCATTAAACTACAGCCAAGTGTCAAAAACAAGTCAAAATTAGATCTGTCCAGGGTGGGAAAAATAGGTGTCATTTCAGATTTACCTGTCTGGAACAAACTTTATAAATAAAAGCAATAGCTACAAAAACAGGTACATGATTGTTGCATTACATTTTCCAGGTGGCCAGGCATGTTGGGATATTATATGTAAACATCTTGGCTTGAAGTTTCAGAATCTGAACATTGCTTTCTTCCCATTCATGTTGAAGTAGCCTGTAAAGTACATTCAGGAAAATGAACAAAGCATTTCAAGTGTAGGAAACCCCAAATGTGCTCTCTGCGGTATAATGTTCACTCAGTTAAATTCTATCAAGGCTATTTAGCAAACATTTATAGAATGCCTCTTATGAGAATTATCCTATTACAGGTATGTGTACATTTTTAAGAGGTCCAGTCAAGATCTGTGCACATCTTTAACAAACTAAGGCCCATCTATTTCTACAAAACATAATAGCATTCTTTGCAAATAACACTCAACTCTATCTCAAATGTTTTGGAAGTAATGACCTGACACAGTAATGCAATCTCCTCACATTTTTAGAATACCAGAATATTTTATGCTGAACTTAGTGTTTCTAAAACTAAAATGTAAAGATAGTAACTAATTACAAGATTTTCTATTCTGGGGGAAAAAAAGAACAAGGATAACCACAAAGGAAGAAGTATCAAAACACAAGAGTAGGATTTATCAACAAAACGAACAAACTATCTATATTCTACAATGCTTATCACATTAGAAACTAGTTTAAATAAAACTACCCTTTCTATTTCACATTTTATCAAAGATAATGATGCTACCTAATTTTATTTTAGTAATTAGCTTCTAAAGGAATGTTTACTAAGAAATTTAATTATAAAACACTAAGATTATTTTTGTCACAACTTTAGGTGTTAGCTTTTTTTCAAACCCATACTATTTTTCCCATAAACATGCTAAGTGAGATGTAACTACTTTAAGATACAAAGGAATATCTGATAAATATTTTAAGTATCTTACAAATCATAAAACAAACAATTATAAGATATAACTTATGATTGCAGTGGGAATGAGTATACAAGCAAAAAACAAAGGACTGGTGTGTTAATGTACCTATTTCAATTAAAAAACACAGTTCTTGAAGGTGAAAATAGGTTTACTCTATCAAAGCAGAGAACCACAAAGAAATGCTTAGAAATCACTTTATTCTAATTGAATGCAGGAAAATCCCTAGCTCAGTGCTTCTCAAATGTGGTTGGAGAGCTCAAATTTAGGAATCTACATTTTAAATAAGCATCCTAGGAGATTCCAATACATGCTAATATTTGACCTATGAAAATACAAAAATCTAAGAAATATATGTGTGCTTGTGGAACACAGATAAACTTTATTTGAATCATTTGCTGCCTCATAACCTGCAGTTTTCTGAAGTGACCAGATTTTTACAATGGATTTTGTATAAATAGCTCACTTGGCTTAACATCTTTGAAATTAAAGTAGTGTAATCTGTGAGAAAATAGTGGAAGCACAGACTGTTTTATTAAGTTTTTAAGAATAATTTTATATGAAGAGCCTATATTATTGAGTTGAGAGGAGGAGGATCAATAGAATTTCATTTTTTTCTTACCTCAGTGCAAGTCCAGAATTAGTAGGCATAATTGAGCAAAACCGTTCCAAGGTTTTGGAATGCTGGGTCTTTGGAACACAGCTCAAATAAAAGAAAATAACCTGTAAAGGTTGAGGGGGGGAAAAGTGAATGCAACCAAAATGTGAAATTCAATTACCCATGTGTTTTAGTGAGGAAACCAAAACGGTTTTGTAAGATATGAATGTATAAGCTATAATAATGTCTGATGCTATTATAGTTCCTATCATTAATTATATTAATGACTTTCCAAATATGAATTAAGAAATATGGTCTAGTGATGACAGCATGGACAGAACACTGACAAGAAGCTAGGAGTCCAGGTTGCCATTCCTGAGTCTAGCTTTCCTTGCTATATAGCTGGGCAAGTCATAGGGTTAATAATACCTGCCACATCTTGCTCATGGAATGCCCGTGTGTAAATGACTTAATGTCCATAAAGTGGTTTGAGATCCTGGGATAAAGAATGGCATAGAAGTACAAAGCATAATAATTGGTTATCCTGATTAGCAACAAAACCACCCACCAAAAATATAAAATACATGTCTTAGTCTACATTGAGCTTTAACAGAAACTTTCGGCTTATGCTGTACTTACTGAAAGGGGTCTCTGAAAAAAAAAAAAAAAAAAACCAGAACCCCTCTGCTTCATTATCTGTAAGATACCCTTTTATAAATATATTATTAATCAGATTCTACTCTTAAAAGTCTAAACAGCACCAGATTTCAGCTTTCTTATGCCCTGTGATAGTGATATTTTGCTTGACAAAATGTTAACAGAAAGTGCAGCTACAATGTATAAGACCATTTTCATTTATTTTGAAGTTCTGAGATGTTCTGTTTAATAAAATTTCCAACTATTCATGCAAAACATTACAGATTTCTTCACCACAGAATCCTGTTTGATCTTTCTCCTTAATATGTATTAAACGTTAATATCCCTTCTGTTTTGCTTCAATGTTAAATTTCCTTCAATATAACATACCACATTTTATCTTGAGTCTTTAGGACACTGTTCCTAGACTTTGAAGAGACAAGAATCATAGACAAGAATAGTGAATGCTAGGAAAGTGGTCCTAGGAAAAATTCTATTGATATAATAGTTTTGCTGTCATTTAAAAAGGACCTTTGTTTTGTACAAACATTCTAAAGAAAGAAAAGTTTTAAGTTCTTACCCTATTATGAAATTCATAGTTGGACCAGTAATCAGCACTGCTAAAAGGAATGGGGTATCGGGCAGGAACTGTAACCAAACATCTATTCACTAAATCTGTAAAAAATTTGAATTCTTGAACTTTGTTTCTGGATCCAGCAGCTCTATTATTGGCAAAGACAAGATAACTGCCAAAAGAAAAATATTATAATTAAGCCAATAATTTTCTCACCAAAACAGCCAACCACCCTTTTCCCCATCTCATACCCCTTAGTCAAAATCCAGTTCTTAAGAGGAACTAAACTTACTCCATCCAAATCTTCTGTACTATATCAGATCTCATCGCCACCCCTAATGCTGCCTCATATGCTTCTACTGTGTCCTTAATACTTGATTGAAGAGGATGACAAAGGCTGTGTAAGAAGTGAAGGAAACATGTCTGAATGACAAGTGTATTTTAAACATTATAGACATCGTTATAATGGAATTCTTCTTTTGATCTTTCTTCCTCAGAGTGTTTAGCATACTGAAGTTTAGCATCTCTCCAATTTTGCTTCAATAACCTTAACAGGTTAATTTTAACATGGCATAAGGTTGGGTAAAATACACGCAGATCATAACTTATGCTCCTCGTCATGAAATTTAACCTTACTCAGATGGTTAACAGTAAACAGAAAATGCAGGCTTAGTACACATTGTCTCCATGGCGGATAACATCTTACCAGTATATCAGCCATAAATAAGGAACTTGGTGGTTAAACATGTCATCATCAAAATTCTCTTTACATAAATGGGCTGGAATGTCAAGGGGTCCTGGGATATTTAGGAGATACCTGGGTGGGGGGGACAAATATATTTGAAATTATGCATACACAAGGATTACTAACACTTTTTTAAAAATCCTGTTTCAGCTTATATTGAAATATTTTTATTAAAAAAATGAAACTATTTTTCACATGTATGCCACATCTCTTTGGTCACATCTATAGGATTACACACTCAGAATTTTATTATTTTATCACTACATGAATAATTCTACTCCTAAAATGATTTTTTATTCTATCTCCAAAATTAAACCATTATAATCACCTAATTAAGCTTAATAAGAAATACAAAAGAAGAAATGAGAGTACCAAATATCTGAAAATGTCCCACAAAAATCTAACTATAGTTTCTTCTAAAAAAAAAAAAAAGTCCTTTAAAGTTTACAAAACCTGGTATTTGAGAGGAATCTTTCTGTCATACATACACACACATCAACGTAGGCCTAATTTTAGACATGATATCAAAGTATACACTATAACATACCGGCCCCCAGGGACTTCTCAAAAAGAGATTCATGATCAAAGTTGAGAAATACTGCAAGTTATGACTCCCTTTTGAAAAGTCACAATATATTTTAGTATATCACAGGCCCTGAGAAGTCAACTAGAAAATAAATTTGACTCCCTCCCAATGTATGATTCTATGTATACCAGCATCTTTAAGAACAATGTTTTTAAAGAAAATACACTGACCTAAAAAATGGCAATATGGTGTAAATAATTTACACTGGATTTTAAAATGACTTCAGGGGACCAAATTTTTAATGGATTAGACAGATAGGCAGGGTGGTAATGGTGGTAAACACAAGAAACAAGAAACTTTAAAAGTCAGGTTATCATCCTTACTGCATTGTAACTACATTACTATGTGTCAGCCACTTCATTTCTAAGGATTTTAGTTTCTTCAACTAGAAACAAAGGTTGGTCAAAAGAACTAACTTCAAATCTAATCTACCTAAGACCACCCTTACTATAACTTCAGTGAAGTGAATGAAATCTGCACATTAACTTTTCTAGCTATTCTCTTAATCTTCAAATTGGTCTGAAATACATAAAAATTACTCATTCTTTTCAGCCTGGTATCTTTATACCAAATGTCACATAAAAGGGAGTTGAAAGAATCTATTCCAGAGAAATACTACAGTGCTAGCATTTTGCTTTACAATTTCTATTCACTGAATTTAAAAGGTATTTCAAACCTATTAAGAGCACTGACTTCTATTACTATGGTTATAAATCTGTATGTGTATAAATAAGGAATGGCAATGCCAAAAATTATTTCCTCTATCATTTTCCCAATCTCTTACTAAAAAAGACCTTCTAAATTAACCAAAATGCACAACATTTGTATAGACAAGGACTACAGCATTGTCTAAGCAAACTAAGCACGAAGTTATCTTTTTCTATTCTTATTATTATTTTTTTGGTACAGGGGATCGAACTCAGGACCTTGTGCAAAGCTACATTTTTCTAATTCTTACTGGATTATGAATTAGGCTATTTCATAACACGGCTTATTAATAAGATTTAGAGTCGACTCATTTTCAAATTTTTACTGATCCGGTTATTTATTCTGCTTAATTAAACTGTTACCAAAAAGATATGAAGATCTTTGATTAGTTACCAAGGCAGAAACTGACATCTTTTAAGCTAAACCAATTACCTTCATGCCCAAGGGAAAACCACAATAGTAAGTCTATAAACTCTGAAGTTTGGTTCAGCCTTGAATTAGTCCTTTGCCTAAGTTTGAGAAGAGCAATATAATTTAAACAATGGAGAAATTCCATATGGGGAAGATGAGCAACCTTTATATTCCTGATAGAACAGTTTAATTCTTTTCCATTAATTTTAAATTAATTTTTTTACAGGTATTTGTAAAATATTAATCTGGATGTAGCAGATCAGAATTTCAGGAAGGATGCCTAAAATCACTGTCAATAAGCTGGTTACCATAAGAGGACAGATATAAAGACTCGAGTGTGGGAAGAACAGTGACCTCAAATCTTAAAATCACTAATAAAAGCACCAGATTCACAAAAACATCTGGGGCACATGGACCCCTTACTTTAAAATATCTGGATTATTTTTTAAAACCTATGTTGACATAACATAGCTATAGTGAGGTAGGGTGGGAAGGGAACAGTAGTAGGACCTAAGAAACCAAAAATATCTCTAAAGCATTTGACTTTCTAACATAAAATTAAGGTTTTATTTTTACTTCTAAGTATATTCTAGAAGAAAAATTTTTAGGAGAAATTCAGCTTAGTTCTTTTCTCTCAGTTTTCCCTACTATGGAGTAACAGGAAATCATGGTAAAATATTTTCCTTCTGATGCTGTTTTATTTAGGATTAGCAATGTAAATAAAGTTTTATTGTAATCCAGCCCACTCATTTACATACTGCCTAGGGCTGCTTTTTAATTACAACAGCATATCTGAGCACTAGTAATACAGCATATGACCAGCAAATTTAAAATATTAACTTTCTAGCTATAAAGAAAAGTTTGCTGACCCCTACACAGAGAAGAGGAAAGGACGAGAATTTCAAAAACCTCCCCCCCAAAATTATTCATGATCTGTCGTGGTCTCTTAATGCTGGAACAAGAACTCTCAGCAAAGCAAACACAGTAAATACCTAACTCTAAATGCTGCACTGAGGAACTGATGGTTAAGAAAAGAATTCCCTAGAACTTCTTAGCATTTCAGAGGCTAGAGTAGTTGTGTTTAGAATTTAACAGAAAAAGGCATGTTACTTAAATCTGCTTTAGGTTACCAAATTAACAATCATTTTTTCAAAAATCACTGAGATTTGTCTCAGTATACAGTAATTGGTTCCTATAGTATAAAGTGCTAAAATTAACAATAACAAAGTAAAAGGAGGAATTACCATAAGCCTGACTTTGAAGAGTGCCTTTTAATCCAAAGAATATAGAAAAACTTTACATCTTGTCTCCATTTTTTTATTGTTTATTCTACTGCCCTAACAGCTCTGTATGTAAAATGTAAATCTGTGCACTAAATAACTTATCTTTCCACTGAGCTGTATTCTCTCATTCCTCTATACACTAAGAGTACTACAACTTACCGAAACAGATCCAAATTACTGTACTTCTCGAACCCAGGTTTAAAGAAGGATGCAATAAATTTCCGCAAAAATGGAAGAAGATTATCACCTCGATTCTATTTAAAAGAAAGGGAGATATATATCACGCTTACAATGTTTATCTAATTAAACTGTTTCAAGGGAAAAAAGGGGCTTTTAAAAATCACCAATTAGATTAAATTTCTTGGGTGGGTGAGAGAGTGGATAAAAATTTGGGACACATTCAAAACTATAAATTCTCATCTCTCAATTAATTTCAACTAGCTGTTAAATAACTTAATAGTCAATACTATCACAGGCTCCAATTCTATCCACCAATTTCCCACTGAGCAGTTATCACATGTTTGGCACTGTGGTAGGTTTTTTGCTCTCAAAGAATATTTAGTACATATAAAGTAGCTATAAATAAAATTACAAAGCACTGTAATAAAGTACAATGGTAAAACCACAAGAGAAAGAAAAGTAATACCTAACAAAACTTACAAAGGGTAAAAGAACTAAGAAATGCTTCCTCAAAAGGCTGCTGATAAAGCTGAAACACAGAAACACTGTATTTAAGAATATTTTTTATTTTATATATTTAAGAATATATTTTATTTTTTACCTGCAAGATGAAGTATTTGCACATATGATAAAAAATCTCTGCATTCTGAGGATTTTTTTCAAATGCAGTAAGCCACACTGCTCTGGCTTTGTCATGCTCATTTGTTTGCAAATATAAAGCAGCAAGAGCTTCCAATATCTGGCAGTTCATGGGACATGATTTCAATAAACATTTACATAGCTCCACTGCAGCCTCATACCTTAACAAACAAACAAAAAAATGGCTAAACACATGAAAAGATCAATTTTAACAGAGCATTCATTAGCTGCTTGTCAATTAAATTTTACCTCTCTAGAAGCTGGTGCAGAGCAATCATGTTTATGTAAAGTGGAAGGCAGACTTCTATTTTTTCCTCAGTGGTAAGGCTCTCATCTGTACAAGCTTTCACTGCATCTACCCAAAAACACATGAATCAAACATAAAATGAATTATGACTGTATTATTTTAACTTTATGAAACCAATGGGAAAAGACGTCCCATCTCTTTGCTTACCTATCATCTTTTTCATCTTTTCTAACCCCTGGCTTTTACCCAAAGAAGTATTTTAGGTATCTCCAGGCTCCTACAATTCAATCAATTTCCCTTACTTGTCTTGATAAGAACAGAACCATCCCACATGAGCTCTTGCATCTCTCAATGTTTTCATTTAAATTTCTTAAAATTCATCTCAAAAAGAGTCACAGAATGAGTTTTCATTTTTCCTTGATCACTTCAAAGGAGGCCCCTCTTTGCTGCTCTATATCCACTTAAATGTCTCTCTCTAAACTAGATCCTTAACTGCTTCAAATCACACCTTTTCCCTTTTACAGTCCTTTACCTGACCTTACTACAGCTTCTAATAGAATAGTACAATTTTTTACTGTCACCATTTTCGCCTTCCCCAACAGGAGTATGACCTCCAGATTTAGTTAAAATAATGTCATCATTCTAAAGCTGAGCTCTTAAAGTTCACTTATAAGAATTCCTACCTAACCAAACCTAAAAGCTTATTGCTATCTTCTCTCATTTGATTTGATTTGCATGTGACGTTTTTCCTCTTCTTTTTAATTTCTTCTTGCCTCTACTTTTGAAAGATTTATATTCTTGATTTTATTCAATGACTTTATGCTAACCTCTTAAATCTCACTTCCTCCAAAAAAAAATTCTTACAGCTTCAGATATAGGTTGAGTATCCCTAAGGATCAAAAGTATTTCAGATTTTGGAATATTTACATATATATAAAATGAAGTATCTTGCATATGGGACTCAAGTTTAAACAAGAAATTTGTTTCATTTATACTTTCTACACATACCTGAAAAATAATTTTATACAGTATCTTTAGTGTACCTGCACTTTGACTGTGACCTTATCACATGAGGTCAAGTGTTAAAATTTCCATTTGTAGCACTATATTAGTGCTCAAAGAGTTTTGGATTTTGGAGCATTTCAGACTTTGACCAAATTAGGGATGCTCAACCTGCACTGAATAATTCACTTTGGGAACAGATTAAAACCTATAAAGTAGCTGGGGATGTAGCTCAGTGGTGCCATGCCTGCCTGGCAAGCGCAAGGTCCTGAGTTCGATTCCCTGCCCCACCGCCCCAAAATTTAAAAAATACAAAGTATTTTGTAATATAATGTTCTATGTTAACTCTGAAATCCATTTATCTATCTGTAACACTCACTCAAATACTTCTACACGATCAGTCTTTTGAACTTAGTTTCCTATTAATGTGACTTTCCTTGTCTTATAAAGTTGAAATCATCTGTGATTACTCTCTTCCCTCTTCCTTAACAAAAACTCCCACCCAGGTTACTTTTTTTATGTTTTAGTAACTGCTACCAGCTTCTGGTTGGTCAGAAGTTGTGCTAAAATTTCTCTTCAAGCACATTCTCTCTCTTAAAAGAAATGCCATTCAAATCTACTACACTTTCACAGTTCTTGAAAATCTGGTATCATTTCACTTACCAAGCCTAATCCTTCCTAATATCTAACACAGAATTGTCACTTAAAAATTATTTTTATTGTTATATGTTTACAGTACATAATTATGAGATACACTGTGAGGAACTGGTATATGTACATAAGACATCCTAATTCTTTTTATGTCCTTTCCACTCTTCCCTGCATCTCCATTCTTTTGTACCGGGGACTGAACTCAGGTGCTTGCGCTTGTGAGGCAGGCACGGTGCCACTGAGCTAAATCCCCGGCCCCTCCTGCACTTCTTGATCCTCTTCCAATCTACAAAATCTATCTCCTTGTTTCCTATTATCTTTTTATTTTGTTCTTTATTTATACTTTGGGTTTCTCAGATAAGAGAGACCATGTGATATTTATGTGTCTGATTTATATTACACTTAATATTATGGTCTCAAGGCACACTCATTTTCCTACAAATGACTCAAGTTTATTCTTCTTTTTGCCAAAGAAGCACTCCACTGTACATAAATATCACATTTTCTTTATCCATTCACCTGCTGGTAAACATATAGGCCACTTCCAAGATTTAGCTATCATGAATTGTGCTGCTTATAAACATGGGTATACATATATAACTGCAATGTGAGGTCTTTAACTCTTTCAGGAAGATACACAGCAAGGGAATAGCTGGGTTGAATAGAATTTTGTGTTTTCGTTTTTTGAGGACTTTCAATACTAATTTTTACAATGGTTGTGCTAGTTTACATTCTCACCAACAATGTAGAAAGGTTCCTTTTTCCCCACAGAGCCTTTGGCATTTGTTATTGATTTCTTGATAGCCATTCTTTCTGCAGTAAAGTGGAATCTCAATGTTAATTTGCAGTTCTCTAATGGCCAGAGATACTGAGTATCTTTTCATGTATTCATTACCTATCTGTGATTCTTCTATTTATTTCAGTTGCCCATTTTTTTAATTGGGTCTTTTACTTTGGAGAGGGTCTAATTTTTTTGAGTTCTTTATATAGTATTCTAGATAATAGTCCTCTGTCCAAGAAGTAGCTGACAAAAATCTGATCCTATTCTGTAGGTTATCTCTTCACTCTGTTGGTTGTTTCCTTTGCTGTACAGAAGTTTTTTAATTTGGTAGCATCCCACTTACTGATTCTTGATGTTATTTCTTGTGTAACCAGAGTTTTATTCAGAACGTCCTGGCCAATGCTTATATCTCCAAGAGTTTTACCTATTTTATCTTCCAACAGATTAAGTTGTTTTAGCATTTAGATCTTTAATCCACTTTGATTTTCGCTTAGTATACAGTAATACATATGGGTGTAGATTCTATCTTCTGCATGTGTATAGCCAGTTTTCCCAGTACCATGTATTAAAGAGGCTATCTTTCCTACAGAATACTCACATTTCATCACTTCTCGGCCTTTTGGCTAAGATTTGCAGAATTCTCACTTTAATAACGACTTTCCTTTCTACAGACACCTCAAATCCATTACATTAATTCCTATCTACTTGTCATTTTTTGTCTAGCTTTTCTAACAAAAATATCCTTTCTTCAGCAATCATTTACTAAGCACTTAACACATTACAGAATTCATCATAGGTCCTCAGGAAATACAGAGATATATGACAAGAGTTTTCATCTTTGAGGAGGCCCCCTATTTCACACCATAAGTTCTATTTCAACATTCACTCCAACTCCCAATTTTTTATGAAGCCTTCTTTGGTCATGCCAACCTACAACACTTCTTCCCTTTGAGATCATGGCTTATACCAAGTAATTCTATCAACCATGGATCTTTGCTTCTTCTGTAGCATACAATTTGTACTATATATGAATACACAATTATTTGGCTGTGTATCTTTAATAGATCAAGTGTATAGATTTTATCTTATTAGGGTATATGCTGTACTAGTCTATACATACTAGTATAGTGAAAGAATTTTAGGAAGAAACAGGCTTTATACGTCATATGTGTTCAACAGCAGATACTGATGGAGAAAATATTAATTTGTTCAAAAAAACATGAGATATCCTTTTAACATGTTCCTGCCAGCTTGAACCACCAGTGGTATATACAGGACTGTCCTATTGGGCAGCTTGTACCACTGGTGGTACAAATGGATCTAATCATTTTTATCTGTCTTTTTACTAATGAAATTAATAAGTCTATAAATGGACTGAATCTAGTTAGTTGCTTGAATTTGAATAATTACTGCCCAAATATAAATATTAATACTTTTCATGTCAATTAAAAATTATTACAATAATCAACAAATTCATTTATTTCATTAAATCAGAGCCTCCCAGCAGTGAGACATATGAATTAAATCAGAGCCACACAGCAGTGAGACAAACTACTATCCCATCATGAGCATGTTAAATTTCCATCTTAATGGAGTGCTAATAAAAAGTACCTGGTTTTGATTCAATCAACTCACCAAATCATATAATCTATACCTATATGCTGATACAAGGGATGATCAAAATATAAGGTGAATACTTAAATTTAAAAGGCCACATTGACATTAGTTCCCCTTAAAACACTTCCTTTCACTTTGAACATACTCAAATAGTTCTTGCCACCTTCTGAAACAGTTCTGTAAGTCCTTTTTCATGAGTCATTACCAGTTATGACAAAAAAAGAAAATGCAATGTATGCTGACAGTGAGTGCCATCCAATGGAAAGGCATGTTTGTAAAGCATTATGGCGTGTCTTTATCCACTTTTTTCACCAGATCTGACACAATGAGACATCTGGCTTTTCCTCAAAGGAAAAATGACCATGACATTTTGAACTGATTTAGGACATTCAGGCACCCATGATAGAAGAGAAAGAGGATCTCCTGAACTGCCTGAGAAAGTGGCAAGAATGATATAGCGTGTTCAAAGTGAGGGGGAGTATTTTGGGGAGAATTAATATCATTATGTCTTTGTTTTGGGGTTTTTTTTCTTTTTTTTGGTGCTGGGGATCAAACTCGGGTCCTTGCACTTGCGAAGCAGGCGGTGGAACCACTGAGCTAAATCCCCAGGCCCTGTCAGTATGTCTTTTAATGTAATAAATTTCAAAAAATATATATTTTAAAAATCATTCACCAGGGCTGGGGGATACAGCTCAGTGGCACCGTACCTGCCTGGCACGTGCAAGGTCCTGAGTTCAATCCCTGGTGGTGGTGGTGGTGGGGAGTGTCATTCACCTTATTTTTTGATCTTTTGCCATAAATTATGTAATGTAGTAGTTTCTGGTTTTCACAGATGACAATTCCCATTATTAATCTGATTCAATTCTTTTTAAAGCATTTACATAATGAGCTGAAACTCTAACTTGTAATAGCATTTATTGCACTTAATTACGAAAAATCACAATAATGAGTATATTTACATTCTAAATATTAATGCTATGATTTCTAATAGTTGATATTTGTAAACATTCATACTTACCTTCAAAAACTGCTAACAATAGGTCTGGATTAGTTTTTACATCTTGAACTGCTTGCCAAGGCATTACAAATAGTTCTGTGTTAACAATTCTTGAAGGATTACCATTAGATGGATCATAAAATTTTGGAGGGAGAATGCTGAATTCAGTAAGGTGTATGTAGGCAAGCCACGCCAAACATCGATCACTTGTTTTAAGATATTCAGCTACTATTTCATCATTAGCCAGTTTTAATGCATTCTAGATAAAATGAAAAAAAAAATCTGAGTCTTTTTTAATGACCCATATTCACAATAAAATTCAAATGTAAAGACTGTAACATATTTCTTTAAAGTAGTTCTTAAATATCTAAGTGAAAATTTTGATAGTCACCAATTTTCTAATGAAAATTCTCTTTAGAGATGTCAACACCAGATTAACATAATTTTCATGATCTTGAAGTTTGACATAATTTACTTGCATATTTTAAGTGTCCTAATGCTTAAAATCTAATAAGATAAAGACACAGTAAAAGCACACTCAAAAAACCGACAGCCATACAGATACTTTCATTATGGACTGATTTTTTTTTTTCTATTGTAGCTTAAATTTTGAAATTTATCTGGTAGTTAAGAAAAATCTTTCTATTTAAATCTTTAAAAAATTCTAGAGATATTATCCTCATCAAATAATGAGGAAACAGAGACTCATCCAGAGTCACACAAGTTACCAGGAAGTGGCAAAACAGAGATTCAAATCCAAAACTAGTGCTCTTACCACTACATAACTTTTAACAATTTTTCTCCAAAATGAAATTCATACTAAAATATCTGTTTACCTGTAAAATTGCAAGTGCACTTTGGCATCTTCCAGTAAATATGTGCAGCTGAACTCTAAACAAAAGGGCTTCCAGAAGCTGAAAGGACAGAATATCTGATGCTTTCCGCTTGACTGCTTGCATTAGAAACTCCACCATTCTCTCGCATACGTAATCTTTTTCTTCAAAGGTACTCTCTAGATGTAGAAACTGCCCAAAGGAATTTTATATAATCAGTACTGCTTTATAGGAATAAATTAAAACTACAGATTTTTCATATTTAAGAAAATGTCTCATCAAATTTCTGTAAAAGAGATAACTGTAAAAAAGTACAAACTATTTCACTATCTTCTGGTGTTATAACCTTGATTTCCCCTTCTATCACCTGTTGCAGGTAAAACTAGATGAAAACTGAAACAACACAGATGTATTTCAGAATTACCGCTGAAAGAATTTCCTCTCTCCTTTTATAGAATCAACAAGTAAATTTCAACAAGGCCATGGTAGACATCTAAAAGTTCACATGGTTATGATCACATATATTTTGCACTGCTTAGGTGTGTGACTGTGTGTTGGAGGTCAGCCTGGGAAATATAGGAAGATCTTGTCTCAAAGAAACAAAACCAAACTTGATACTGTAATCTATTTAATGAGGCTGGGGATATATTTCAGTGGTAAAGCATGTGCATAGTACTCCCTGGTTCTGATCTTTGGCACATTTAAAAAATAAAAATAAAAAATCCTGAAATGACATTCATCTGAAAATTCATGTGAATCTACTGGTTCCTGGTTCTAATAAAAATTCAGATATGAACATGTTTTATTCTACAAGTGGTTAACTATTATTTTAAATCTGGATAAGAAAAATTCCATTCTCTAGGAGAAAGAAGTTCTCATTCTTATAGTAAATCTTAGTATTGTGGCAATGTTTGGTATCAGTGTGAATTAGAGCCTTGGGTTATTTCCATAAGCAATGCAAGGGTCGGGGGGATTTAGCTCAGTGGTGCTGTCACCTGCCTCGCAAGCACAAGGTCCTGAGTTCGATCCCCAGTACCAAAAGAAAGAAAAAGAAAAAAAAAAACATAAGCAATGCAGACAATAAAAGATCAAAATATTTTCTGGCATTCATGACAATTTTATATGTGTGAGAAATTTAAAAGAAAAATACTTCCAGATGAACTGCAAAACTACACTAACCTTTGCCCAAACTACAACTGCCTAACAGGTAAGTGTAAAATATTCAATAATTATATATTTTTCCTTACCAATAAAGTTAACAAGAAAATCACCCTTTCATTAAATATTTTCTTTAGTCTAAATTAATCTCGACCCAGAAGTACCTTTGAGGTTATTAGAAAGTGAAAGTAATTTTATCTATATCCAGATAAAGCACATAATCTATTAAGCTCCATATCAATATTTGATGGCTCAAAGAATTATGAACACATACACCACACAACTATGTTATCTTTTCTACTCACAGTCCAAAAGGTCTGATAATCAGGAGCATATTCCACAGCTGTTTCACACATTTCCTGCACCTCTTCCTTAGTTCCCCTTTTTGAGAACAATCTGAGGTAATGGCACCAAATTTCTGGATTGTCTTTGTTGTTCTCCAATGCTCGAGCCAGTACATTTAAAGCAGAATCTAAGGATTCTGAGCATGCCCTATATATTTAAAAGAAGAGGCAGGAGTGTTTTGTTTATGCTTGAAAATTTAAATAGGACTAAACAAATCAGTCAATTTTTAAATTCTTTTTTGTATTAGAACCTAAAAAGAACCCAGGATCACTGACAAAGAACAATAAATCAAGATTTTAAATTACATGTCAAAAAAGTCCTGATTTCCCACAGACCCAACAAGTTCTTTTTAAGTGGATGTTCAGTAAGCATTTACCAGATAAAAACAGTGTTATAAAACCACTCAGATTATCAACTTCAAATGTGCTCTGTGTCCATAGTAAGCAATACCTTTTATGGTTTACACTCTTTGGGAACAGGAAAAGTTAAACAATTCTCTTTCAAGGCCAGCTACTGCCAGCACAAAATATCAAAGCTTTCAATAGTTCTTTTCAACGGTCAAGGGCTTGCTATCTCTTGGAGAAGATAATTCTCTCTCATGAACCTATTCATAAAATAATGTACAGTTCTTTTGGCCTTCACTCAGAAAATGAGTCAGAAAACATTGTAACTTATCCTATTAGCATGGAAATGACATACAAGGAAAGTTAAGTAAGTACCATATTCAGGCATATGTGATTAGCACTTTGCAATGCTTCCTTATTTTAAAGCTTTTGAACTAAATTTTGAGACAGATGTATCAGGGTAGCCTATTAAAAAAACAACTGGAATTATTATGCTTTACAATTATAGGGCTGTCTGGGGATATACGGTAGGGCACAGCTCTTGCCTAGCATGCACAAGACAGAGTTTGAACCTCAGCACTGAAAAAATAAAATAAAATTCTACAATTATAAAAAGATTATTCCTGGTTTGCCTCTACTATCAAAAAGGAGAAATTAGAAGATATAATGTGTAACAAGAGCTATCAGTTTTGAGATAAATTACTATTTATTTTACTGGAATATATGCAGTCTAGTACCACACAGAAAAAAAGATAATTCACCAGAATTTGGAGTTTATCAGAAACTTTAAATCTCCATTAGAAAATAACATAAAATTTAACCTGTTATATTCTAATTTAATCATCATTTTTTTATCATCATTTTATTAAGAGACTATTTCATTTTTAAATTAATCCTTCTACAACTCAGAATTTGGTATTTTAACTAAATCTACTTAAAAGATTTTTAAATTTTAAGTATTATTCATAAACTCAGCCATGAAAACAAACTCAAGATCCAGTATCAAACTTTTCTTACAGCTTCCAAACAATAAAATTCTTTTACTTTGTCAAAAAAGACTCCACTGATAACTAAAAAGAAAACCTGATTACAAGTGAAATAAACCTCAAACAAAAATACAGACGTGCAATACTTTACACAAAGATTTGAAGCTACCTACCCCTCATTTTGATTCAAGTACTTGTATGCAAGCTTGACCCAAAGTTGTACATGAGACGGATTTTCAAGCACACTTGCTTCTAAATTAGCAATGTCATCAGTTTCATTTGTAAAATATCTAACATCATCTGGAGTAACAACTGTATCCAAAGCTGGAACATTTATTTGGTTCTCTGGCTGGAAGGCTATAAGGAAAATTGTTGTTAGCTTTATGCTTCCTTTAATTTATAGAGCCAAGAAAAAACAATTGGTCTCATCTTTAAAATAATTGAGAAACCTAGCTGAGCATGGTGGTGCAAGCCCCAGTACCTGGGAGGCTGAAGCAAGAGGATCACTCCAAGTTCAAGGCCAGCCTGAACTACTTAGCTAGACCCTGTCTGAAAAAACCAAGAAGACAGTAACCTAAAGCAATGATAAGCAATAGTTCGTAGCTTTAAAGTAAAGCTATCAAAATTTAACATCCATACTTGGGCACTTCTTGAGTGAAAATTGGTGATATTAAAAACTACATCAGGAAAAAATAAAAATAAAAATAAATAAAAAATTAAAAAATTACATCAGGACAAGTTAGGATTCTAGTTGCAAACTAGAAATATAATCTTCCTGTTTTAAGGACAAATTATATCATCTAATAGTTCATTTAGTTAAGAAATTGGAAGTTAAAATTTATACAGATGATTTCTTCTACTACATCTAAACCTGTGATGGCAAACCTTTTAGAGCCTTCAATGACAACAAATAGCCTGTGTGCCATAGGTTTGCCACCACTGACCTCAACTATAAAAGTGTTACATTAATACAAATAAGCATTAGCACACGTAGCTGCTAATCTACAAACAGTAAACAAATTACAAACTTGAAATAAGAACTCCATATGTACTTGACAATAAGGTACTTATTCATGCCACTCCTGTTTGTTCATTCATTCATTCATTCATTCACTCATTCATTTTATAAGTCAACTTTATACCAGAAATAGACTCAAAGATAAGTAAAATAGAACACCTATCCCCAAGGAGGACACCAGCCAGGAAGTGGTTTTAAAATGAGAGTATTACTGTTACCTTCCTACCAGTCAAGTATTTTTGGAAACATATTAAGCAGTCATTTTTTTTTTTTTTAATTTTTAGTTGTTTTTTTTTTCAATATGGAAGCCAGAGCCAGGGATGTAGCTCAGTGGCACAGGCCCTGAATTCAATTCCTGGTACCAAAAAAAGAAAAATAAGGAACGCATCACAAATTTGCGTGTCATCCTTGCTCAGGGGCCATCCATGCTAATCTTCTCTGTATCATTGCAAATTTTAGTATGTGCGCTGCCTAAATGAGCACATTAAGCAATCATATTAAGAAATGTTCCTTGCATTAATCAACTGTAGCCATGAATGCAAAATACCCTGTAATGCCAGGAACAACTGTACACAATGAAGAACTATACTGTAACTACCAATGATATCACTTTAAAAAAAATTTTAAACTAGGCTAGGAGATACACCAAGGGATTAGTAAAGTATTTAGACTAAGACAGAATACCACAATTAAATAATTCTGGGTCTTAAATTACCTAACATCTTACCATATTTAATTGGTCCTGTAGACTGTTCATCATCACTACTGAAGCTATTCTCTGAAACAGGTTTTCTCCAGAACTTTGGCTTCCATTTTCTTTTCTCTTTGTAGGTTGTAAACGGAGGTGCTAAAGTAGACAGAAGATTTTTAGCTGATACAAGTATTTACTGTTTTGAAGGCTCTCCAAACAATACTAGCAAAAAACTACATTTATTATATCATATTTCTCAGAAATAATCTTCAGTATATAGAACAGAATGCCCAAAACTTTGCTGACATAGGGAAACTAAAAGATCCTTTTTGTTTTTTTTTTTAATTTTTTTGGTTTTGTCAACACAGGATCTCACTATGTAGTTCAGGCTGGCCTTGAACTCACTATGTAGCTCAGGCTGGCCTCGAACTCACTGCAATACTCCTGCCTCAACCTCCCAAGTGCTCGGATTATAGGCATGGACCACCATGCCCAGCTATAAAGATCCTTTTTGCCTAGCATGCACAAAGTCCTTAGATGAATCCCCTGTATCACATAAATATAAATTAATTAATTAATTTAGAAAAGGTCCTGTTTAGATACACACACAAACACATACACACATATATACTTACTATGACCTTTACTTTCATTGATATTGCTAACAAGGAGAACAGCCATCTGATCCATTGACATTCGATCTTTGTTTACTCCAAAAAGTTTCTCAACGTATTTTTCTGAAAGAAGAATGATATCTTCAACAACAGTCACCATACTACACTAATTAAAGAGGACTAAACAAAGAATATTTTAACATTTAAAGAAACATGTATGGTATTAGTCAATTAATGCTTATGGCCTTCAAGGCCTACATTATATTAACTACTATAGCAAATCCTACCACATCAAATACCCAAATTAAATTTTTTAAAAATCTTGCAATGAACTAATTACATAAAAGTTGAAGCCCAAAACTGAGAATGATAAAACAGATTCAGTGACTTACTGATCACTCTTGGGTTGTGATAATTATTTACTAAACTTAGTGTTAATTCCCTTACTTCCAAAGACGTGTTAAGGTTGTTTCGTACCGAAATCCAGGGAGAAAAACAATACCTTCTCACAGTGTTTGACAGGAATCTACACTTTCTATAACGTTGAAGAGTATAAGGTCCTTTACTACTTCATTAAATAATTTGAAAGTAAATTTTAAAATTTAATTAATTTAAATGTAAAGAGTAACAGTAATAGTTACTGTATCAGATCTAGATAAGTCATAAGTGAATGTAATGAATTATTATAGCTATGGTTATTTAAAGTTGTTGATATATATATAAGTTTTAAATGGTCTAAATTCAAATTTTCTTGGTGAAGAATAAGAAATCTTTAAAAACCTGCTGCAGAAGCAATTTCTTCATCAGTGCTTGTCTCTGAACAACCAATCAAAGATAGATTATATGACAGAATGTCCTGGAATAGCTGTTTTCGGCTAAGGGTATAGTCTTGTGAATGCTGCCTAAAATAAAATGACAATATGGAAAAGATAATCATGTACATATCAAAGTTAAACAAGATCTTCTTTTAAATCATGAAATGTTCACGAAACTACTCACCACTGACAATCATCATCATTACATGTTCCTGTTAAGTCAAAACGGCAGAAACACTGATCTGGTTCAATCATATTACTGTATGATACTGAGCTCAATGGAAGTTTTTCCTTTGTCCGATAGTATGGACTAAATCTAAGAAAAGAATGGATAGGCACATTATGCTCCATAAACACTGCTTAGAAAACTAGAAAAATTTAACTTTTTCTTAGTTAAAATTTCTGGCCAGGCATGGTGGCACATGCCTGTGATTCCAGAAGTGTAAGGGTAAGGCAAGAGGATCATCCCAAGTTCAAGACTTGCTTGGACTACTTAGTGAGTTCAAGGCCAACCTGAACTACATAGGGAGACCCTGTCTCCCCTACCCCACACCACCCCCCAAAAAATTCAATGTGTTGAGCTTACTATTTATACAATTAATACCAAAATTAACTCTAGGAACAGCCAGACTATCAAGTGATAGGAATAAGCTGCTGTGTACTGGGGACATTAAGAGATCTGAAATAGAAAATAAAAGAACACTGCATTCTAAAAGTAGTGCTATATTAGTATTTCTTGTACACATTACCAACAAATATAAAAAAACATAAAAAAAGCCTATAGCACTTTGGAAGGGCTTCATAATTTTATCATTAAACCCTACCCATTTACTAGTCTCAACTTTGAGTAGTCTGAAAACATTTCAGGACATTCTCTCACAAAGCTAATCACCTGAGAATGTCTAAATTAACTTCATAAAGGCTGAATAATGCACTCCTTAGACTAAAGAGTAATAAAATTAAAAACTCAAAATTAAAAAAATCTCACAAGACTGTAATTATTTTTCTTAAAATCCCCAAGAGACACAAATCTAGAATCCACATTTCCATCGGCCACCAGAAATTAAAATTTAAGTGATAAATCCAAGTATGAGCTAAACCTCACCTCCTGAATATGTTCTGAGTACAATAACAAGCTACTCAATTTTTATTTCCCCTAAGAGAACAAGTCCACTTTTCAGTGACCAAAATTCAATTACTTTTTAAGTCATCGTCAAATATTCAAGGTAAAATATTACAAGAATAAAGTAGTTATCCTGAACTTCAAGCTTATTGAGAATCTTTCATACCTGTAGGACTTAAAAACCAGAAGAGGACTGTGGTAGGGTGTAAAAGGATATGGCTTTACTTCTGTGGTTTTACTCTGTGCTGTAACAAAATCCACATCCAAAGAAATCTCCTGTGTAGTAATAATAATTTTATAAGGTAAATAAGGCTAAGATGAATTTCAGACTTCATAAAGAATACAACATATTCACTTACCTGACCATGCAAAATCTTTTCTGTAGTAATCCCTGTGGTGGTTTTTAAAATTAATTGTTTTAAACTGTCAGCTTTCGAATATAATTTCTGTAGTTCGCCAATTTTTAAACCTAGAAAAAGTTCTGGCTTTTCTACAGTGTTTTTACTAAGTTTGTTTATGCATTCTTTGTTAGGCGTGTCAGTGTGCTTAAGGTTAGGTTTAGTAAAAGCATTAGATTCTAAGAAGGATCTTCTTCGTTCTCTGATTGATCCAGACAAAATTTCATCATCAACATCATTTTCTTCAGTGTCCAGGGTTAATTTATCTTGTGTCAGATCATGAAGTGACGGCTGAGGTAAAGAAAATTCAGGTTCCTCTTCCACCACTGGAGCCATATTTTGTTGTTCCTTTGCTTTGAGGGCTCGGGCTTCTTTTAATTTTTGAATTTTCAGGGCATATTCATATTCCAGCTTTTGTAGTCGTCTTTTCTCCATAGCAATTAGTTCTGCTGAGTGCTTTCTTGGACTTGATATTGGAGAACTGTCCAGTCTCATCATTTTGTTTGGCTGGGGGAGAAAAATGATATAAATATTTTATATCACTGTGATTTTATAAACAATTTTTGATACAATAACTGTTATCCCTATAATACAATGTCAACATAACTAAATAATGACAATAAAGCAGAGTTTAAGTTAAATCTCCAACAATTCTGCTACTTTATCTATAGTCTACTAAAATTAAAGTTAAGACAAAATAAAAAGTAAGTATCCAAAACTGTGGATGTCATTTAATAGCAAAGTTTTAATCTTATTCTCTTTAAATTTGCAAGAAAACGTTTGAGCTACTTTATACATCTCTTAGCCTCCAAAGTATCAAAAGAACCTGCTTTCCAAAAATATCTCTCCAACTTACTCCAAGACGATCTTGTTCCAATTTACGTTTTCCTATTTCTTTACTGGCCACTGCCTTTGCCCGAGCAAGCTCTTCTCCATATTTCAGAGTTAAAGCTTTCTTAACTGTAACACGTTGTTGAACTTTGTGAATCTGGAAATGTAAGAAATTTCTGAGGATGTAAATGATAATCTTATGAGAGGACATATATTCTTAAACACAGCAGCTTTAGGGTATTTGACTGAAAATAAAAATATTCCAATATTACATCTCAAAGAAAAGCTGTATTACATACATTTTGATGACTTTAGCTTGTCTTTTTTGTCTTACAGAAAATTTGGCATATAAAAATGTGTTGTAATCACAAGACTATGATTTCTTAATTTTTAAAAGAACTCTTACTTGTTCCTGAAGCTTCTTCAAAAATATTTTGTTAACACTGAGAATTTTTTCAGTTGCTTGAAGCTGTTCAGTAAGTTTTGTAATTTTTGTTTCAGCATTCCGAACAGATTCTTTCTTCTTGGCTTCTTGTTGTACTAGATTCTTTAAAACAGATTCATCTTTCATCAAGAGAATTCTAAGTGGGAAATAACAAAATTATTATTAATGTTTTCTAAACTATCAGACTGATACCATCAGAATAAACATTTTTCAAATAGTGCATTTAAAAAAATGTTATCTACGACTGGGAATGTAGCTCCGTGGTAAGGCACTTGCCTAGCATACGTGAACCCCTGGGTTCAGTCCACAGTTGGGGATGAGGGAAAGTACATGTGTTGTCTATGACATGCAAGTGAGAACTAAAAGTATATTTTTATTTTTTTTATTTTTTTATTTTTTTGGTACTGGGAATTGAACTTGCAACCTTGCCCTTGCCAGGCAGGCGGCAGAACCACTGAGCTAAATCCCCAGCCCTAAAAGTATATTTTTATATTGACCAGTCATTCATATATTCCAATTGAGTTTCATTTTATAAAAGCAACAATGGGTCGGATCTTTTTATAAAAATCATTTAAGCCTGAGGTAATATGAATTACGATAGAAAATGTTATAGTGCTATGTTCAGTTGGCTGAATATGACCCTATATGGAGACTGAACAAGGACTGAGAAAGTTACTATGTCTAGCTTCATTTACATAATAATCCAAATATACAGCACAAACATCTAGGAAATACAATTAAGCACATTTAACTTATTTATAAATACCTGAACTCATTTTATCCAATGCAAGGCAAGGAAGTGAAAAAAGAAATCTAATTTTTAAGTAATCATACAGATATATAGAAGTATGGTACAGAGAAGCAGAAACTAGACAAAAAGATAAACATATGAATGAATTTAAACAATTTTGTATCTTTTAAGCTACCAAATATGATGGTCTTAAAAAATGAAACATCTTCCCAGAAAGAGACCAAATTACAATAGTCACAATTACTGACATTAAATGAATAATAAAGACAGACTATGTGATCAGATTGAGATAAAGACAAAAGTTTTAAAAATATTTTCACTTGTTTTTAAAGTTACCATGTTTGAGCAGCATCTTTTACTAGTACATAAAATGATGTACCCCAGAAGAAATAGGGTAGTTAGCACAATACTAATATTCAAAGTAGAACACATTCATAAATACTAGTTTAAAATGCATTTATTTTGTTCTGAATAGTTTGTATCTACTATCCTGTTCAAAATGGAAAACAATAAATGCTTGTACATTTAACAACTTTTAGTTGCTATCTCCTTGTGATATCTGTTGCCTTATGAAAATAGCCCAAAAATTGCACATGGTTTAAGAAAAAAAGAAGACTAAGGTAGCTATAATGTTAGAAATGAAGCTATAAATTTCTACTCCTTTTCTTTAAGAATAGATGAACTTCTGAAGCTTGTTTAAAAAATTATTAAATTGTTTAAATATCATTAATAATTTTTTCAACATTAAGAGTTAATTCATGACTCGTTTTTTACTATCATGTTTAAAGTTCAAGAATTGCTTAGTCAGTTTCTATAAAGTCCTACTATCTTTGCACAGAACTCCCCCCTTGTATTTGTAAACCTTAAAGCAGACTACCAGAACAAAGTTTAGAATAACCGAGGATAAGTAAAATAATTTTGCTCTTCATCTAATGATTTGATGGTGGTTGGCATGGAAAAACTGTATACTCAAAGTAAGATAAAATTATTGTTATCAAATATATGCTGATGAATTTCAATAAATTTTATCCTCAACATATTCATCTTGTCGGTTTTACAAATATTCTCAAGTTTCAAAAACCAATTAAGCAGCACAACAATTTCACAAAACATATAATAAGAGGTGCATGAAATTTAGTAGTCACACTTCATAACACCATAATTTGTTTTATTATTTGTATTTTTTAATATGTATTTATTATGTGTTTTATTGTCCAGTTAGGCAATGACAATTTCCAACAATCAAGCTCATCTTTAATAATAAAGATATACTTCCAATTAAGGTATTTTAAAAAATATGCCAGAGGATTAAAAGAAAATTCCAAGAGGAGGTTCATAACTGTTTTTAGCAATGCATAAGGCAGGTATAAATTTGAAGGGAACATCTTACCTTTGAAGGCTTGATGTTTTATTTGAATATGAATTCTACTATTTTATGTAAATATATAACTAAATAAAATAATATACTTTACAGTTTTAACTAGTGTGAGAATGTGCAATTCTATAGGATGCTTATCAATGACATATACAGTAGTACAAAAATATATACAGTACCTCTGTCAAGGAACATTTAGATACCTGCTGTATTTAATCAGATAATGAGGCTCACCTGTGTTTTTTAAGTCTTGCTTCTGCATCTGTAACCTGCTTAGTAACCACTGCTATCCTGCCAATTCCATCAATTTCCACATCAGAGTTTGCTGGGGACGATGAACTTGTCTTTAGCTGATCTGATTTAATCAAACGCTGTTTCTCACGACTAAAACAACAGAGAAAGATGCATTGTACCAAAAAATTAACTGATATTTTTCTTTAAAATTACTCTCTTTCATAAAATAAAAATATTAACCACACTAATTATAACAATGACAAATATACAGGACCTAATTTGGCAATCCAAGTTGACAATATTATTCTTCCCTTTAAGTACTTTTATCCTTTCTTAAGCTAGGTAGATCTCCTTGCTCTTTGCATTTAAGTCTATAGATGATCATGTGGCTCCCCCTTCTGTGTGAGTTATAAAAACATCAACTCTGCATCTAGGATAAAAATCACCAATACTCATTTCCCAATGTTAATAAACTTTATATAGACAAAAACAACACCTACTTTTAAAATAAATTACATAAAATGCCACTTACTTGGCAATCTCTTCCTTTAGCAACCTATATTCAATCTTCTTTTCTTCAGGTAAAGCTTCAGGTGTTCGCAAAGGATCATTTTCTTTTTCAGATTTCGGAGGTACTTTCGGTTTTGAAGCTTGCTAAAGAGAATTTAGAAATTAACCAGATCAACAGCTTTCAAAAGTCCACACTAAGATTTATATTTTGTGTTGCAACCCAGCATATACTAATATATTAGAAATAACAATATCACCACCATTTATTTTCTTTAAAACACACTGATAATTAACTACTCAATTAATTATATAACTCACCAAGTAATCAAGACTAATAGTTTGAAAATCATTGAACTAAATTATTATCTAAACAACTGTTACAAAAGAAAAAAATGATTGAAATTGTACTTAGATAATACACTTTAATAGAAGTGTTATGCTAACACAATAAAATTCCAAAACAAGTTTCCTTAGTATATGGGACAATTATTCATTCAATTTTATTATTTTGAAAAAGGACTAGTTAATCAGAAACAGAAAGAGGAATTTTTTTTTTAAATTAAAAAAAAGGGGGGTTTATTTACATAGTTTGGGAGGCTAAAAGTCCAAACAACAGAGCACAGGCTCTAACAAGTGACCTCACTGGCTGTGTCACTTCGGGGCAGATTGCCTCACTGCTAGCAGAATCTCAAGGCAACACATGGTATCATATGGCAAGAGGGGGGTATGTGTGTGTGTGTGCGTGTGCGTGTGCGTGTGTGTGTGTGTGTGCATGTCTCAAGGGGATTCTTAATTTTTAAAAAATCTAAATTTACACACAGCTCATTATATGAAGTGCTAATAGCACAATTTTTTTTTCACAAATCCTTGTATTAAATCTTTAAGGTCTAACATTCAGGAAAAAATAAACTAATGATTTTCAACAGATGACCTTGTTCACCTTTCACTGTGGCACTTACCTCAGCAGTTCGCCTTGCTTCTTTAATCATGGACTCTAATCCACCAAAAACACTGTTTGTTGACTTGGAAGCCTCTCCATCAGATTCACTATCATCTGAATCATTTAGTGTTACAACCACTGACTTATGCTTTGGAAGCTACAAAAGCAATATATTCGTTACCCTTGATAACAAAAGTATGGCTAGTCTTTTCTTTGCTCTACAACAAATGGATGTGTGACCTTGGACACATCATTTAACTTCTTTGAATTTTATATACAAAAATAATGAAGTTCAACAGGACAGTCTAGATCTCATTCTGGTTATATTACATAATTAATTCTATCCTAGTCTACCATTACTGGTTTTATGCCTACAATATAAAAGTCTATATTCTTAAAGTCTTAGACATTACTATGATCATCTTCCTCAGTATTTTATCTTCCTATAAAGAATCATGCCACTTAATGTAACTCTTAACATCAGTAAAAATTATATTAATAATTCTACATAATATTAATCCAACTGGTCTTTTGGTTACACAGAAAGTAAACAGCTAAAGTTGCAGTACATAACAGAAGGAAGATTTCAATTTTACTTTGCTACATTTACGCTGCTTTAAAAACATTAGGAAATGAGGTAAAAGAAACTGTCATTTCAGTCTCCTTAATAAAGATTATAAATTCTTCCATTATTGCATATTAATTAGTTGAAAAATAGGAATAAAGTATTTTTAAAATGAGAGAAATAAAAATATACAACTTGTTAAAACTGACTCTAGGAAAAATGTCAACGGATCAATTCTGTAGAAAAAAAGTTGAGGAAATAGCCAAGGAAAGTATACCACTCTGATTAGAAAACTTTCCCAAACATTATCACCAAACTCTACCAGTTTTCAAGTAAAGATGCTGCTCTAATTTCAATAGTAAACTTAAGATTTGTATTCATATATAAATATATTTGTAAATTTTGCCTTTGTTTTTACCGAGATCACAGTTCGTGGAAGACGAGGTCCTCTATGAAACTTTGGATTCTGTATCCTGGGTTGAGATACTGTATTAATACTGACTATTGATAGATTGCTTCTTGGCACAGGCTGTGAATTGTTCAGAACTGGAGGTGAAGGTGGGTCACTATTACTGGATGTTTCCTAAATAAGACAGATATAAAACACTCCACATGAAAAGAAATTTCTGTTACCTTTAAAAACTTTAAGCAAATTACTCTTACAATCATCTGTACTTTGGTCGAAGGCCCACTAAGCCCCTAATAACTAGGGGGGAAAAAAGTAGGATTATACTAAAATTAAGCTTAAGAGCACCACCTAGAGGTTCAGGCACCTAAATTACCTCGGTTTTAAAAGCTCTTTTATTTGCTAGAGACTTAAGTAGTTCTTCTCGAAGCAGCATTTCTTCCTCCTCTTCCTCATCTGCAAAAGGTGGTTTTGGAGGCTGCTCTGGATCCTCAGGTGGGAGAGGCGGCAAAGGTGGCAGAGGAGGTAGAGGTTCAAGAGAAACACACAAGCCTTCCACATAAGGCTGGCTCAAAGGTGGCAAAGACTATTTTTAAAAAGACATAATTAAAATATAAATGTTATCAACTCCAAATATTTATCTCTAAAGCAATATTAAATTAAAAAGTAAACTTTAGGTTATTATTTTAGCTGAAAGTATAGTGAACTAAGTATATTGTACATCTCAAAACAAGCCCAGAATTCAACCATCATGAGAAAGTAATGCTTTTGCATTCTAAAAAATTTTTTGAAACATTTATAAACTAATTATAATTATAAACTAATAATACAAACTTCTCTGTTCACATTCTAATCTCCATTAAACATTTTAGGAAATACTGGAATCACAATGCCTATATGAAATGTCACATAGGAATATTATTCTTACATGAAAATAAGTAAAAACACTAACACAAAAATCACATATTTAAATAAAAAATGTAAACTAAAAAACTGAAAATTAAAACTGGGAACCAAAACAATTCTGAGAATAATCCCAAGTACCTTAATGTCAAAAACGTACTAACTCTAAATACATACAGAATGGCATTTTGGACATTACCTATAAAGGAAACCAGTTTTACACAAATGTTTTTGCTTCAAAGACCCAGTATCTCTCCGGGCATTTAACTCATTTCTCAATCCCCCCCAAAAGTTTCAAGGAAAGAAAAAACATTTTCTCTTTCACTCTCTGTTCTAATATTCCTCTTAACCATAAGACACCAGGTATCTTACCTAGCAAATGTGAAATGGAAAGGATCCCTCTTACCTATAAGAATAGATTCTTAATTTAGAAATAACTTCAGAACTTTTACTTTGTGATTCTCCACTTTCTGTTTTTCTTTTTTGAGAGAGAGAGTGTGTGTGTGTGTGTTTAAATGGGATTGACAGTTCTTCTAAGAGAGGGAAAAAGAAAATAACTTCCATAGGCAATGACTTTCTCGGGAGGGCTGGGTTTTCAACTTAAAAATATCTGCGTTTATCAACACAAGAGAGTGGAGAGATTTTTTGAAGTATCCCGTTGCCTCAAATCTCAATTTTCCCAAAAAAGATGGGCCAAAACAGTAGGTAATTTTTATTTTGGCTTGGAGCAAATTCTGAGTAGCTACCAGCTGCAAAGCAAGAAGAAAACAGGAAACATACGAGGTACTCAGAGAAAGTGAATATGAAATTAAAAATTAGCTATGAAAAATTCCACTGAACAGATAGCTTGACCAAGCTTACACAATCAACTTAATTTTATATATTTCTACCTGTTAACATTAGTAAGCAATTTTGATTTTTAAAGCACTCCAAACCTAACCATGCATTAATTGCCAGTTTTTCGAAACAAATTAGAAAAGACAATGTAACACAATTTCTTAGGCATCATTACCAAGTCTGACTTACAGAAACCTGGGGAGGTGGAGGCAAAGAAATAGATGGTGCTGAAGAAAAATATCCCAATGAGCATTCAGAAAAGAATGGTGGTTGCATTGGTGAAGGTGCTATAAAAACAAAAACAAAACAAAAAAATGAAAAAAAACTTTAGATAAGCGTTTAATAATAGAAACTTCGTGCTCACCTCAGCAAAGCACATATACTAAAATAGAAACATTTCAACTAGAACACAATAAATGTACAATTTGTTTGAAGAAATACACTTCCATATAGAGTGCAAATTAGAATTTCAGCAATCTCTGATCAAACTTTGCAATCTCCATGAGTCCTCTTCCTATTTAAAACAGTGATACAGTGATCTCATTTTTCCCTTCATAGGGAGCAAAGCAAAGTGAAGATGTAGACAATGTACTCTATGTAGAATGCAAAAGGAACTAGATATTTAACCAAGAAAATACTAATTTTTTAATATTTTAAATTAATCTAACATTTCTTCTGTATCCCAGTTGTCTTAAAAGTTAATACAGACATAATCCACATGCCTTAGACAGTGTTGACCTGAATAAACACTGATCTTAAGATTACTTCTTAAAAATTAAGTGTCTGTGGTTAATATGGTAAAAAATTAAAATCTGAGAAAGTTGAGAATAATTTTCTTTATAAATTTTTACAAAATTATTTTAAAAGCAGAGCATTAATAATATTGTCAATACTTGGGAATTGCAATGAATCATCTCAAGAACCTGAAAATAAGAAAACTGATGACTAACCAGATTTAAATCATGAAATAAAAACATAAGATTATCAAGCATCAGTCTAAAACAACAATCTGAAAATAAGCACTTTTGGTAAACATTGCCCAAATCATATGCACTTTGCTTTTTTCTAGTCTAGACACACAAAAACAGGATTTTAGTTTTGATTTGGTTTTAGAAAATGACCACAGAGAAGAAAGTACTGATTATGCAATCTTCCAAATACTCCAGTTCCTGGAATGCCAACTGTATCCTATTATGTGCCTCAGACCTATGTTTTAAATTACTGAGAACAAGTCTCCCACAGCCAATCACCTGTGAAAATCATCAAAAGCCAAGTTTCCCAAGGATTTAGCTCAGTGGTGCTGCCGCCAGCCTTGCAAGCACAAGGTCCTGAGTTCAATTTCAGGTTCCAAAAAAAAAAAAAAGCCAAGTCTCTGGCTACCAAAGAGAAGAGATTCTAGGTCACACAACTGAATAAAGCACAGCCCTGACAGTAGAAGCACTACCACTGGAAAGAGGAACAAAGCCTAAAGGCGAAATAGATTTTTATTTCTTTTATTTTATTAAAGCAGAAAGAAACCTGGCTATAAAAAGACCACAGAGTTGTTTCAAAGAGCAACGTTTTCATCATTCCCACAATCTTCACTTTTTAGATCAAACAGTTCACAAAGTTTAAACAACGCTTTTTTATTTAAAGGCTATCTAGGAAAAAACATTTGGAAGTAAAGGTTAGTATACATTTCAGGTTTGCCCCCTAAGTATTTATAACACCAAATGTCTATGGTTATAAAATTCATCAGCAAATCTCACTTCATTACGAATTTCTTTCCCAGTTTTAATGACCATTCTGTAATAATTGTGAATATATAAATGTTTCCAGTTTTGGCTCATACCTGGAGAACTGGTTTCACTATCTGTATCCATAGCAACTTCTTCATAGTTATCATATTGATAAATTCCTCCTCCACTATCAGCAGGCTGCTTGTCTAAGGATCGCCTCAGGTCAGGATCTGAAGACTAAATATACAATAGATTTTATCTTAGTGCTGAATCAAAGCATTTTCTGCCTTAGGCTACAAATTATAAAAGAACTGATAATTATTTTCTAAGGAACAATATCACAATTATTCAGTTAGACCTATTATACCAGATTTTGGAAAATCAATTTATGACAGGTACACTGTGGTGGACATTTTATAAATGCAGCATCAGACAGAAAATGAATCTAGCAAGTACTATCTATACAGATGAAATCCTCCATTGTTAGCTGGGCCACTAAAAAATTGGCTATTTCTCTATAAAATAAGATTACACCAAGCTCTTCAATACTTAGGGCTTCTGTAATAACTACAGAAATAAACACTAGTTTTGTCACCAAGATTATATGAGAATGTTTCCCAAGAGACAATCCCCAAACACTTTATGAATAAAATAATAATATCTGAAGATTTTAAACTCTGGGTCCATATGTTTGTGTAACACTGTGTTATTTTATTTCTTATGTTTCACTTAAAGAAATAGTTTATAACAAACTGAAAACTAGCAAAACCTATCCAGATGGAGATAAAAGAATAATGCACAAATAATGCAATACTTAGAAAAATTGTCTATCAAAGTGCTTTCTTTGTTTTGTCTTCTGAGACAGGGTCTCACTGTGTATAGCCCAGGCTGGCCTCAAACTCTCAACAATACTCCTGCTTTAGCCTCCCAAGCGCTGGGATTATACACATGCGACACCATGCTCAGCTTCAAAGTGCTTTTAAAAGTTCCAAATTGAATATTTACAATATTCCTCACTTAAACAAACCTAACTCTTGACACCCTCCAAATAAAGAACTGTTACTCTTTACTATTCCTCTAATTTTCATTAGCACATTCACATTAGTATAGGTGAAGCTCAAAATTCCGAAAACACTGTCACTAATAGCACTAGGTCAATATTAAATCTCCAGTTTACTTTCTGACACCACCCAAAAAACACAATGACTGTCATAATCAATGACATACATAATAATGTTCAACAAATACTTGATGACTAAATACTAAATTACTACAGGATGACTTAATATTATTTAAAATAGTCCCTATCATAGCACATTTCTCATTCTTCAATATTAAATCATGAAAAACTAATGAAACTCTGTCCTTGTACTTAAGAAACAGCTACTTTAAGAGTAAGCCCTTACCATAATTTAGTAATTCTAATTTTTTTCTAAATGGAAAATGGCCAAAACACTCAGTCTTTGCTAACCAAAATTTTAACTTCTTATAGTATCTGTACACATAAAACATTCATTCTTAATTATACCTTATTTTTTCTCCCAATAGTTACTTATATAAGCTCTATCAAATATAAAATATTTATAAATTTTTCTTAGCTAATTCAATCTATAAGACTACAAAGACACTTAAATTTTAATAATGCTTTGATTTTACATTTTGCATTTCTTACTTTACTTCTTGACCTCCTCTTTCCACCAACCAACTTCATGAATCGATTGTACTGCTCTTCTTGATTTGAGAGATCTCGAATTTTTCTGATTTCTTCTTCCCTTTTTCTTCTCTCTTCTTCTTCAGCTTGTTTCCGCTGGTCCTCTTCTTTCTGTCTTTCCTGTTCTTTTTGTTGCTGTAGTTTCTTCCATGCCTTTGTCTGTTGCTTCCTCAATGCTTGCTTAGCTTTAAATGAAAAATACAGAAACACTGGTATCTGTTACAGTTAAAATTTTATAAGACCTAAAAGATAAGAGCTCCAAAAATTATTTTCACTATCACTGACTCATGTATACAGTTGCACCTCTTAAATTCTCTTTATATAGGACTGTTCCCCATTTCAGGACACTAATTCCTCAGACTCAAAACTTTCTGAATTAAGATCTTTCAACTATGACACATGAATTAAAATAATTAATAGAAATAATCACCTGTAGTGCTAACTTTCTTGGCCGAATGTGTTTTTGTACTGGTTTTAACTTTCTGCTGTACAGTCTTTGTCTTAGTCAACTTTTCTTTGCTTTCTTTCATCACCTGCTGTTCTTTTTGTTGCCATTTTTTACTGGCTGACTGAAGAGCCAAAAGACGAAGCTGTAATTCAGAGAGTTCCTCTTCATCTTCTCCAAGTTTCTTTAATTAAAAAAAAAGTAAAAATTTTAAATTCTATTCTTCAACCTTAAACATTTTACCAAATCCAATCTTTTATTAGAATTTAAAGTTAGTTTCGAGGCAAATATTTAAAAGGCAAATATGGATGAAACAAAGCACTAATTTACTTTCTATAACTCAAGCCTGTAATTTAATTCCTATAATATAAACACAATAGATCACTGAGTGAGGGATATGTGTATAGATGTAAATGTACAGAATTGGAAGAGAAGAGTACCAATGACAGAACAGAATGCAAAAAAATGAAACTTATACAAGTTAAACAACATTTAACAGGGCTACCCAAATTTGAAACTGATTTTAATTGATGGCAACAAAAGCAAGAAGAAATCAAGGACCCATAACAGGTAGGAAGTGAACAATGAAATGGTTCCATAATCAAGTAATTCATTACTCCCAAGTAAGAGAGAACACAGATAAAGATTCCAATTTGCAAGCCTTTTAAAATATATTCTTTAATTCTTTAAAACAGTGTTACAATGTTGAATGAAATAATCCAGACACACAAGTTTAAATACCTTATGGTATCTCTCTTTTGAGTGAAGCAAACTACAAACAAATAACACAGGATGGAGAGAAGGGGACAAGGAGATGGATCTCTTGCATTAGGGATATGGTCCAAGAGAAAAAGCATGAAGGGTGAGGAGGAGGGGAAGAAGAATTAAGTTGAATAAAGATATGCCATGTAAAGGAACCTAATAACCTCAATTAATGAAAATGTCATATGCCATAATATGAGCTAAGATCAATAATATCAACAAGAATGAAAAATAGGATAGAGAAATTGAAGGAGGAGGGAGTGTGGGGGAGGGAAGGAGAAGAGGATTAAAATAAAAGAGAAACAAGCTGTAGTATGTACATGTATCCACTCCCCACGATGACTGTAAACTGCATAAATTGCAAACATGTATTAATAAAATAAAAAATTTAAAAATGCTTTAGTGTTGAAGGAAAAAATCTGTAGAGACTTGCTTACATTTGAGTATTTTGTTGTAAAGCTAGACATTTATCTGGATATTTTAAATATTTTGAACCCTTTACGCTTCTTCAGGGAAACTAAAAAAGGAAGAAACATTAATAGCATATGTTTGGGAACTCTTTCCAACTGAAATAACTCCTTAATTTTTTCTTTCCAACTTTTTAAAATTAATTTTTTAAATATATAAAAAGATAAATGGGGTACCTTGGCATGCTTTGATACATGTATACACTGTTTAAACCAAAGCTAAACATATCTCCTCAAACACCTATAATTTCCTTATAATAAAACCATTGAAAATCCTTCAGGCTTTTTGAAACATACACTCCATAACTGGAGTTGCCCTACTATGCAACAGAACACTAGAACATTTTATTCCTAACTGCAGCTTGGTATTCACTGATTCATTCCCTCTTCTTCCTCTTTTTAGAGATAATTTTAAAAAATTAATCTATTCTCCACATTTTAGCTAAAATATAACTGAAAATGCCGGGCTATCTGAAACAAGAGGTTTTTAATTGGAAAGTATGGATTTGAGAAGGGAGGTGGGAAGTTAGAAGGGCCCTTTAAAGTTACAGTAGGAGTGAAAAGACTCAAAATCTAACATTGCAAAATGTTAAGGCTCACTTACAACTTTTTATTGGTGAACTGCAATTATATATTTTTCTAAAAAATCCAATTACATTTTTGTTATTACTAAGCATAAAGAAAACAGTAAGTCCTACCTTATGGCTTCACCTTAAAATTTATTACCATACCTAATTGAATTACCATCACATCCTTTAGTACTTCAGTTAACCAAACCAGAATACAGTTACCCTTTCCACTATAGAGAAATGTAAGTAAGTAACACATTTTAAAATTATCATGATTCTTCTCAACTCTAAATCACTTCAACATACTGAATTGTGTTGCTTGGTACTGAAATTCTACAGCTGTGTTATCCAATGTGCTAACAGTGAGCCACATGTGGCTATTGAAACTTAACTAAAATTAAATTTAAAAATTTGTACCTACTTTAACACCAATCACAGTTCAAGTTTTTAATACCCACATGTGGCTCACAACTACCATATCAGAGAGTACAGCTACAGAAAATCTCCATTATTGTAGAAAATTCTAGTAGAAAGCACTCAAAAAAATTATCAACAATATTCCACTGAGATTTTGCAACTACACTACAGTGTTTAAATGACAAATCTTAACTCTGTCAAACAACTATATGCTACCTGAAATAGCTATCTGAACAAGAGTATTGAATCAATAGTCAAAGAACGTCATTCAATTATTACACTGGTACCTAATTCCTATGTAACTTTAAGCAAGTCATTTAATCTACCCAATTGAATCCTACTTCATCTATATGACATATATAAAGTCAACTTCGTAGGGTTATTGTAAGGATACTAAAAACCTGCTTTTGTGTATGTATCTGTATGCATATCTATCCAAACATCTGCGTGTCTGTCCTATCATTCTTAAATCAGGACTATCTTTCCTAAAACTCCTAGGCTCTTTAAATAATTTTAATTTACAAACTGAAATTTTAAGACAAGAAACTGTAGATATTTTGGATTTCTAATCCAACAAAGAAAAGGCTTGAGTGATTGAGGGGCATTTTACAGATTAAACAGTTTTTGATGCTTCTGCACTTTATTCGGTTGAAGCTTTGCAACAACCCAGGGAATTCACAACATTAAACTTATTTTGGGGAAACAACATAAAGACAAGCAAAAGCTTAATGCTCATTTAGCTAATAAGAGGAATTACAAATTGAAATCAGGTCAAGGTCTATTTCCCAAGTTTTCTCACAAAGAATAATCCATAAAAAAAAAAAAAATCAGAAAAGAAAATCTCTGGATTAGTATTAAAAGTTTCAAAAACCAGCTGAATCACCACTTGCAACGCAGGGGTAGGGGCTTTCGGGCCAGAGTACCACCGCTCCCAGCGCACAGGAAGGGGATTCAGGGCTGCCATACCAACACTCCCAGCTCAGAGGAAGGGGCTTCCGGGCCACCTTACCATCGCTCCCAGTGCAGAGGAGGTGAGCTATGTGGGCGCCAACAGCATACCACCGCCATCAAAAGAAGACACATAAACAAGTCTCAAAACCAGACTTCCAGATCACCTACAGCAATCCCAAAGGGAAATGACATGGAACACTGATACTCAACCACCTGGACTCCCTGAACTGGCAACAAAAGAAGATCTGGAAAAAATGAAATCAGAAACAATTTCTCATATAACAGCAGAGATTGGGTGGGTAGTGCAAGACATGATTAATAAATCTAGAGAAGAGCTGAGGAATATGATGGAATTCCAACATAGGAAACAAATGGAATCCATAAAGCAGATGCAAACAGATTTCCAGGAGATTACAAACTCCACTGAAAGTCTAAACAGCAGAATGAGCCAATGTGAGGACAGAATTTCAGATATAGAAGGTAAGATTGCAATTAATGAACAGGAAAAGAAAAATTGCTTCAAAATTGCAAGGGACCATGAGAAATCAATCCAGCAGCTGCTAGA
>NW_004624750.1:26056524-26111440 GCF_000247695.1 Heterocephalus glaber | reverse complement strand
TAAATGGATGCACATTGAGGCCATACTCTTAAGTGAAATAAATAGGACACACATGTGTAAATACCAAATAGTTTCTCAGTGTGAGAAACTGAAAGTGTAAATAAGGACTAAAAGGTATAACAGATATTGTGAAATAAGAAGAAAAAGGGCAAAGGGGAAGGGGAAGGGGAAGTGGGAGGGGTAGGAGAAAGAAAAGAAGGGAATGCAATTAATATGAGAAAATTAAAAAATGGAAACAAAGTCTATGTAAATAGGTAGGGATGGAGGGGTTGAAGGGAGGGCAGGGGAAAGGGGAAATATAAGAACCAAGAGATTATGTAAAGGTGCAAATTTCCAATGATGAATGTCACTATATTGTATACCTACAATGTACCAATAAAATAATATTAAAAAGTTTCAAAAAACATACAACAAAGATTATTTATAGATATGTATAACACTTCAATGTAACATAATATTCAGAATCCAGTGGAGAAAGACTCCAAGATAGCTCTCCAGCTAGCTCTCCAGAATTTATCTAAAGGCTTATAACCAATATAATCATTGCAGTAACAAAAAGCAGGCTAAAGCAGTGCAAAAATCAGTCTCACAGAGTTAGCCAATCTCAAAGAGCAGTATCTTACCTTTTCAGATAGAATATCTGAGGTACTAATTCTTCTTGTTAAATTTTGTTCATCTTCTAATCCTTCAAAACAAAATAGCAACTTCTGAATACTCTAATACCCACAATTCAATCTAAAATAAAATAATGCTATATATTTAGTGATGATTATTTTAAATGGTTATCATTAGAGGGTCTCATTTTCTCAACCTTTTATCCAAAAGAAAAGAATGCCATTAAAGAGAATAAAAATGTAACCAAGTTTTCTTTTATCAGCATCATTCTGAAACTTACAAGGCAAAATTATTCAAGTATTTAAAACTACAATAAAATGGCCTTTGAACTAAAAATAATCATTTCAAATAAAAACAAAATTTATGGAGTAGATAAAAAGCAAAACTTCATTATCAAACAACCTATTTGACAGAATATTATGGTTAATTTAGTCCTCTAAAGCCGAAATGAATTCAACATATTGGATTTATGCATTATAGAATCAATTTTCTATTTACTTAGGAAAACACCAGGAGAGGTAGTGTAAGTTAACAAAATTATATTCATCCATATTTCCCCAGAATTTTAGGCTTGGCCCCATATTTCTTAAGTAGTCTATCAAACTTTACATATTATCTAATCTACAGTAGCTTCAAAAGTCAAAATATAGTATATTTACAGCAGTATTTGGCTACTATTTTTGTTAAAACAGATGAATTTAAAAAGTGAAAAATCTTTTAAGATGGATCCCTGTGAGTAAGAGGCCACTCTGGGCTATATAGCGAGTTCAAGGCCAGCCTGAACTGCACAGCAAGTGAGATGTTGTCTCAAAAAAACCAAAAAATTTCAAGGAAAAAAAAAAGACAATGAAAATACTCCAGGACATGAAAAATTCAGAAATTACACAGGAAAAGTAATTCACGGAAAGAAAGAAAAGGAAAATCAGAAGCTTGTAAGAAAAATATCAAATATAGTTGAGATGTCTACACCTTATAAAATGTTCTTAACATTGCAACCAAAGTAATCTTTTCAAAATACAAAAAAAAAAGTTCATCTTTTGCTCAAGATCCTGTAAGAGCAAGCCATTTCACTCAGAATTAAAAAACCAAACTTGTTACAAGGGTCTGTATTGGTGATGAACCTATGGCACGAATGCTGTTTGCTATTACTGAAAGCAGTGAAATAGTGGGCTGTTTGCTATCACTGAAAGCTCTAAAAAGTTCACCATCACTTCTCTATATGATGGGACCCCCACCTACCATTTCCAATCTCCTTCCTCCCACTATTCATAGCCCGGATTTTTCTTTCGTAATACAGGCCTTTCTGTTACGTTCCAAATATGCCAGGCATCCTTCTACATAGGGTCATTAGGCTAGTTCAATGATTCCTAAAACTGAACATGTACCAGAAATCAACAGAAGAATAAATATAGATTGATGAGACCCATTCCCAGAGCATACAATCCAGTAAATCTGGGGAAAGACATGAAAATTTTTATTTCTGTCAGTTATATCTGGCACCAGGGGACCATACTTTGCAATGACTTCTTTTTTTTTTGGTACTGGGGATCGAACTCTGGTCCTTGCGCTTGTGAGGCAGGTGGCGGAACCACTGAGCTAAATCCCCAGCCGAGGGGGCCATACTTTGAAAATCAGTGTTCTCTGGCTAGAAACCTCTTCTTTCAGGTATTCATTTGGCTATCCTAATACTGACTTCAAAGTCTGTTCAAATCTCACATTCAAATTGAGGGCTATCCTGATCAACCTACTAGTGATTCAACTTGTTGCCTCTCCTCCCATCCTACTCTTCCTACTCATCCTGCTGTACTTCTCTAAGAGTTAAATTATGCATCATACTTATTGTCTTCCCTTCTAAAATGCAAGCCTATGAAGGCATAAGTGACTATTTGGGGAACAGTGAACAGACTTGTAATCCCAGATGTGCTGAAGGTTGAGAAAAAAGAATCACTTGAGCCCAGAAGTTCCAGACCAACCTGTGCAATATAGTGAGACCCTGCCTCTAAAACAAAAATAAATAAATAAATAAATAAATAAATAAATAAATAAAAGTAAGCCTATGAGGGCATAAATGATTATCTGTTTTGTTCACTAATGGACTTCCAAAAGCCTGGAACAAAATGCTAGACTAATTTGTGAACGAATGGAAGAAGTGAAAAGCATCCATTGAATTTGGCAATTAGGTCCTACATAACCTTGCCATGTAAAGTTTTGGTTTTGCTACGGGGACAGAAAAGTAGACTATATTGGGTTAATGAGGGAATGGAAAATGAATAGGTACAGACCAGCCTTTCCAGAAATCTCACTGAAAAATAGGAGAAACACCTGACAGAAGTTAAGGAAGAATGCATGAAAAAGAGGCATTCAAATTTTTACATGAAAATGTCAAACACTACGTTTAAAATTAGAATCCCTGAAGAAAAAAGTGGTTAAAACTAAAGTAAAATAATCAAGAAAGAGAGCAAGGTCCAAAAGAAAGTGGGAGAAGTTAAAGTCGGTAATGTAATAAAACAAAGCAGTCATGGACAAGAAGAGAGCCATCACTTCCTCAGAGTGGAAAAAATGAAGGGAAAAGAGAACTGAATAACAAGGTTATGGTGAGGAAGTGAAAAGATGATTGCAATCACCTCCAAGAACTCTTAGAGAAACAGGGATAAAATTTGAGCAATATGCCTCAAAAACTATGAAGGTATAAAAACTGTTGAAAAAATAAAAATGCAAGGACTAACCAGTAAGTTAAACTCTTTAATAAATGGTGCTGGAAAAACTAGCTTTCCACTTGGCAAAGATTGAAACTAGACCCATATCTTTCACCATGCACTAAACTAAAATTGAAATGGATCAAAGATCTAAATATTAAAACAGAAATATTAAATCTGCTGGAAGACAGAAATAGGTAGAACTGTTGAAGACACTGGTATAGGCTAAGACTTTATGAACAAAACCCCAATTGCACAGACACTATCACAAAGATCAACAACTCGGATCTCATCTTATTAAAAAGCTTTTGCATAGCAAAATGTGGGGAAAAAGGAACCCTTCTCCACTGTTGGTAGGAGTGTAGACTGGTCAAGCACTGTGGAAATTAGTGCAGAGATTTGTGAAAAAACTAAAACTGGAGGTTCCATGAGACCCAGCTATACCTGTTCTTTGGTATTTTCCCAAAAGAATTAAAAGCAACATACCACAGTGATATATGCACACCCATGTTTATAGCAGCAAAGTTCCTAAGAGCTGAATCTTCTTTTTTCATAATAGCTAAATCTTGGAAACAGCCCAAATGCCCATCAACTGACGATTGGATAAAGAAGATAAGGTTTTTTATACAATGGAGTACTACTCTGCCATAAAGATGAGCTTCAGACACGTATAGCTAAATGGATGGACCTTGAGACCATACTCTTAAGTGATATAAACCGGACACACATGTTTAAATATTGCACTGTTTCTCTGCTGTGAGAAACTGAGATGTATAATGGATGTTGGGAAATGGAAAGAAAGTGTTTAAATGGGAAGGGGAACAAGAGAGGAGGGAGGAAGAAATCAAGGAATAAGAAAAAAGTGAAAATAGAAGGAAAAATGGAAACAAAGCTTTTGTATATAGAACGGTGAGTGGGGGAAGCAGCAAGATACATCATATACAGGTACAAATTCTGTATGATGAATGTTACCATAATGTATATCTTAAATGCACTAATAAATGTTTTGCTTCAAAAAAAAAGTAGAAATGTGTTAGAATCTGAGGGATGGGGAGTGGAAGTGACGTAGGCACAAACACGTGTATAGTTACTCAACTCAAGTTTTAGCTTTGCTCCAATCCCTTTTACACACTAATGCCAGTTATTTTATCTAAAACACACATCACATTATTCTCATATTTAAAGATATCTGACAACCCACCCAATGTTAAAAATAAAATTCAAATTTCTTAACAAGAATTTCAAGGGTGTCCCAATTCAGCTCTAACCTCCTATAAACTTATATCTACTTTGTCCTAAAAAAAAAAAAATACCATAGAAACCACATATGCATTTTATCAATCTCAGTACTCTTAAAAAGTCCTCTACACCTGTCTCTTCATTTGGTTCTTTTCAACTTCCTATGTGGAAAAGACTCATTTTCAGGATGCATATGAAACACTTCCATCTCTACGAAAACTTTCCAAATCCATGTGAGGATATTTGATCCTTTTCTCTTAACACTACAGGCTTTCACACATAACTCTCATTCTACTCTATTATGATTATTTGTATGGCTTTTCAATCTTTCTAGATTATGCTTTTCAAAACTGCCTGTCTATAAATTCAAACCTCTAACTTCTTTGCACAGGGGAAAAACTATTTCCATGATAATGTGTAATCAAAAATTGTCATTACTCGGATTTGCAAGCAAATTTACATCACATGGGTGGCCCTCAAAACTTTACATATAAAGTGATCCCAGAGCAAATATCTACCATCATAAACCAGGTATGTTGGCATATGCCTATAATCCTAGCACAGAGAGGCTGAGGCATGAGGATCACCAAGTTTGAGCCTAGTCTATCTCAAAATACAAGACCCTGTCTCAAAAATGTAGAAAAAGGGCTGGAAAGATAGCTCAGTGTGGAGGCCCTGGGTCAATCCCCAGTACTGGAGGAAAAAAAAGATATGAACAACATAAAAAGATTGATGAAATAATCTACATAGTCCTTTCAAATACACAAACAGAACATTTATAAAAATCAATCACACACAGTGGTGCCGCCGCCTGCTTCGCAAGTGCAAGGTCCTGAGTTCAATTCCCGGTACCAAAAAAAAAAAATCAATCACACACTAGACAACAAAGCAAGTCTCTACAAGTTATTTCAAAAGATTAGCTATCATACAGATGTCATTCTCTGCCAGTATTACTGATTTGCACATCAATAACAAAAAAACACTGCTAGAAAACTTGTATGTTTGAAAGAAACACTTCCAAATAGCACACACATCAAAGAAAAACAAAAATTAGAAAATACTCGAAATGAATGAAAAAAAAATTATATAGCCCAATTTAGATACAGCTGAAGTAGAAATTTTATGACTTAACAGGAAAGAGGCTGATGTAAAAACTATGGCCTTATTTCTGGGGAAATTAAAAGGGGACAAAACAAGGAGATAAAATTTATAAATCCTATAGATAATAAAAAGGTTAAGAATTCTTAAGAATAATTGTAACTTTTACAACTTACAAGAAATGGACACAGTTAGAAAAATATAGTTTACAAACAGAAACAAAATAGAAACTACACTCAGCTTAAAATACTCCAGAGGGCTGGAGCTGTTAGGTAATGCACTAGACTGGCATCCTTGAGGCCATAGGTTTTACCTCCAGCACAACAAAAACTAAAAGAAAAATTTTCAAAACTCCTCCATCAAATCAAGCTTGGATACTTTTACCAGCAAAAATCTACCAAGTATCCCAGAAATGAGTATCATAACATTATACTATAAACTGGCAAGAAAAAAAAAGGGGAGGCAGTTACCAATTATGAACACAGACTTAAAAATTCTAAACAAAACATTAGCAAACCTTTATTTTTAATAGCAAAAAGTGGAAAACTCAAGGAATCCTCAACTGGGAAGTGAATAAACTATAGCAGAGTCATTCTAAGGAACACAGTAATAAAAAAGTATGAACTATCAATATACAAAACTACATAGATGATTTCAAATATACTCGAAGTGAAAAAAAAAGCTAGAATTAAAAAGCAATATACTGTGTGATACCATTCATGTGATATTCTAGGAAAGGCAAAACTACAAGGTAGATCAGTAGTTAACCGGTTGGCTAAGGTTTGAGGAGGGAGCCATTAACTACAAAGTGAAATGAGGAATGTGAATGTGTTAGGAGTCCTAAATGGAACTATTCCATACCTTAATAGTACTGGCTAGAGATATTATTAATTATCCAGCTGTCTACATTTGTCAAAATTTGAAACTATTCCTCAAAAAAGAGTAAATTTTACTGGATATACATTCCATCTTAATATGAATATATTTCTTATTAAATGCGTGATTTAAACATACTTAATTCAGCATAAAAGGGTGCTTTAAACACTGCAAAATTAATGTAATTTATTACACTAATAAAGGAGATAAATGGTCATATGAAAAATGAAGAAAAAAAGACATGATAAACTTCAACATCCACTTACGATGAAAATCTCAACTAAAATAGGACAAAGCCCTTCCTTTATTCAAAAAAACTTCTTACAAACCTACAGAAAACTTACGTATGTTAAAAGATAAATGCTAAAAGAATTCTAAATCATGAAACAAAGATGCCTGCTATTATCACTTCTGTTCAACACTGTAAGTCCTGGTCAACATGTCAGACCAAAAAAGAAATAAAGATTTATAGGAAACAAAAGTTGCCATTATTAAATAATATAAACATCCACGAAGAAAGTATGAAACAATTTACAGATATTTAGAGTCATTTCAATAAAGTGCACTTTCAAAACAACTAGTTACTCCTTTGAAGTCTTAACTACTAATTCAATTACCTTCACTTGATTCAGTAGCTTCGGATTTCAGGGAAAGCTGTTTCGTTCCATCTTTACCTTTTTTCAACCTGTTCTTATCTCCTGGTAAAGTCAATTTTTGCCTGAGTGGTTTTAATTCAAATGCCTGAAAAGTTTTAACCTGTGTTTTCTCTTCAGGAGCTACTTCTTTACTTGAGTCTTTTGTAATACTGACATTATCAGTGCTTGTTTGGTCCTCAAAGTTCAATGTTTTATTAGAGTCTTCCTGCACATTTTCTTCTTTGCTACTCAAAGCTAGTTTTTCATCCTTATTGATACATTCTAGTTCCAACTGTATTTGCTTATATTTTAAAAGTAAATCTTCAAAAGTTTCTTCCCCACAGTTTTCACTTTTTGATGAATAATTCTGTTTTCTTGATGGAGATCTTCCAAAACTTTTGGCTGAAGGGCGTATTAAGGAAACTAGTTTTGAAAACTTTTTGAGTTAAATTGAAAAAAAAAAAAACCGATATAAATGAATTTTTTTTCTTTTAAATTTTTCAAGAAACATGAACTGGTATTTTTAAATTACTATATTCCATTTAGTATATGTCCTTTTAATGCCCACTTTGATTATGTGCCCACATTTCAATTCAACAAATATTCATAAAATAGTCCACTTATAAAATCATTGGTTTCAGTAATTACCAGTAGTAGCCACAGATAGTCCACCTAGTTAGGTTATAGATAGCATATTTTTTGTAAGTACCAGGAAATCTCGTAACAACCTGATGTTAAAGATTCTTTTCTGAAGGAAAAGGGGAAAAACAGTGGTTTGTCACAGATGTGGATTATCTATACTTCAGATAATGAGGAAATGTTTCTTCTCATTAAATTCTTCTCATGTCTCAAATTTTTAAAAAAATAAGAAAATAAACACTGATTAGACCAACTTACCAATTAGAGACATTTTCTTAAAAAAAATCTATTACGTAATAACAAGCTCAGAGGTCAAGTATATTAACATTCAACATATGCACAACTAAGTTATATTATAAAAATCTTTAAATAGTACTCAAAATGTATTTCCTAAATTCATTTGAATTCATCCATATACATGAAAATTGTTACACCTCATTTTTCTAGTCAGTACTTGCATGGTGTTAAAACAAATTGTTTACAGATCATTTTCTACTGGTTAGAATGTTACATTATGGTTCCACAAATGATTTTTTTTCCCTGTTTAACAATCTACAGGACAGGCAGCCAGCTAAAATCTTTAAATTCCCCAATAATCAATACAAGAATGAGAATCACCACCAAGTATTTGAGAAATTAATAAAGCTGTAATGCATAACTGAAAATATTTTAGACAGCAAAACTGTTTTAGAAAAATCTCGATTCTAGTCTCTTGAGCCAAATTTCTTGAAATACTAGTTCCTCAATACTATTCTGATCTATTCACTCTATAACCAAATGAAAGCGGGCTTCTGTCTTGTTAATTCACCAGCAACTGCTCAAACTGAGTGTCCACTAATGTTTACAAACCTTATTTTACCTGACCTCTCTGTAGCATTTGACCCTCGATACCACTGTTCTCCATAACTCCCACTATCCCCTTTTTTCTCTACCTTTTTTAAATTCATGACTTCTTTTCTAATTCCTGAAATAACTGTGCTCTCTAGTAAGCTCTTCTTAAGACTCCTGCTTTTGATTTACAGCAAAGTACTCCCATAGTTTTACCTACCACAGGAGAGAAATTAGACTGGTAGGATACAGTATTTTGTATTGCTTATCCTCCACAAGCCACACCCCACACTACTGACAAGAGTAATCCTTCTAGAATACAAATCTAATCAGGTAACTCTCCTTGTCTAAATCTCAGTAGGACAGAGTCCAAAATGCTCAATGGGTGTCTTATGATCTGATCTGTGTTAAACTTTCCAATCTTACCTTTTCCCTGGTAATCACAATTTGGGTACAGCTTTGTATCTAGGTTTCTCCATTCTTCATCTTCACCTCAAATAATCTCCCTGATGAATCCACAATTATTTATTCTCCCTCTCCTTTCTTATGCACTCTTATACATAAATGTTGCAACTATCTTGGAAGGCTGAGGCAGGAGGATTGCTGTGAGTTAGAGGCCAGCCAGGGCTACATAGTGAGTTCAAGACCAGCCTGAACTAATAGTGAGACTGTCTCAAAAATCAAACAAACAAAACAAATACCACAATTATCTACATTTACATTTGGCTTTGCCCTGAAGCCATCTAAATGCACAACTACAACAATTAAAAAGTGAATAAAGACTAAAGACCTTGGGAAAATATGCAAAGGAAAGATTAAATATACTAGCAAAAAGTGAAATAATTACAAACAGGAAAATTAGGAGAAGCAATTGAGTTATGATAGTCACTAATCTCCTTCAGGACTACAAGAAATCTCTTAAACTTAATTATACAGATAGCTAGAATAAAGCCAGCACACAGTAGCTGTAACTTGAAGCTTAAGATGCAATTTCTAATTTAACTTTTAAAAAAGAACTGCTTTTAAAAACCAAATTTTAAAACCTGGTTAAAACAAAAATGCTAGGGCTGAGGATTTAGCTCAGTGGTTCCGCCACCTGCCTCGAAGTTTGATCCCTAGTACCAAAAACAAATAAATAAATAAATTTTAAAAAATAAATTTCAAAAGTGCTATTCAACCTTTTCAGCTGTAACTGAAAATGGAATGAATTTTTTTTAATTGATGACAATGGCTTAATTATGTTATTTCTCATCTTATTTCAAAGTTTAAAACAGTAGTCATCGAAGGGCGACTTAAGCTAAAATAAAACTGACAATGTCTAACATCTTGAAAAATTTAAAGCAAACAATATAGAGCTACAATAGAATGATTTATTCTATTTCTTCAAAGCTGAAACTAGGATATTACAACTATAACAGAAAAAGAAATTAGGACCAAAAAAAGTTGTATTCAAAATATCTCATTATAAATTGCTCTCACTTTTTTATACAATATTTATAAACAAATACATTTTATTATCATAGTGGTAATATAAATTAAATTTATGTAATACTGATATTAAAGGAATTTGGATAAAGTTTACACTATAAATTGTTTGCTCACATTGTACAAAAGTGGCTGAGAATTACGTTTTTCTTTTCAAATTCTTACTAAAACATCACTTCCAGGATGGATTATTGATACTTCACAAGGAAAACCATGAGCAGAGGATCTAAACAAGCATCTTTTTCTTAAAGGGCAGCATCTGTAAAAAGAAAAACAGCAAGATAGAGTGTTTCTAACAAGTTATATTACTATTATTATTGTTTCAGTTTTTTGAGACAGGGTCTCACTATGTAGGCTCAGGCTAGCCTCAAACTCACAGCAATCCTCCTGCTTCGGCCTACGGAGTGCTGAGATTACAGGCATGCACTACCATGTCCAGCTTGCTTCTGACAAGTTATTACAGAAATCAGTCATTTGGACTACATATCTTCTTATATTTTATTTGCAATCTCATATGCCTGTTTATTAATAGAACTATGTATAAACATAAAAATTAACAAAGGTATATGCCAGATGGTACTGGATGAACAGAGAGAAGACAAAGGCAGGACGCCAGGAAGCCCACTCATCTCCCCCTTTTCCAGTACAGAATAAATTAAGAATAGACCTATGAGCTGTCATAGTACTTTTTGCATACCTCAACTTTTTTTTACTAAACTATGTTTATTTCTGTTTGTCTCTCTAACAGAAAGTTTCATCTCTATATCCTCTTTAAAAAAACTCACATATATGCTTAAATAGGCCTTCTGTTTTTAGATTCAGAACAATCAACAAATCCATGGATTAAAAAAAAAATACTCTGGGCAGAGGTTTTCTAATTTTCTTGAAAAAACATTCATTGTATTTGAAAGTTAAGTACTTACATAATTTTCTTCTGAAACAATCTTCAAATACTCCTAACACAATGTCTGGTTGCGGAAGCAAGTTTTTTCAGGGCACCAACACCAGAAGCTGCTGTTACCTACTTAAACACTGCTAGCTCCTTTACATCATATCTGGGATATCCCATTCTGGCCCTAATTATTCTGTAAAAATAATTTTGAGTATCTTCCAAATAAATGTAATTAAATGTAAATTTAATGAATATACTAAAAAATTACATGAGAATTACAGCTAACTTCTATGCGATTACAGAGTAATCAGGACATAGTTCTATAAATCCATGATTAAACAGGAAACCTTCAGATGATTAATTTCTCAGTATAGATCTTCAGTAAACTCAGTAACATTAAAGATAACAGAATAAGACCGAAAGGAACAAAATAACCACATATTTTGCTGTTTTCTTTCTAAACTTGTCCATAATCTACATGTATCCCATTCAAATACTGTAAAATAAAAACGCTGGTAAGCTTACCTTTTTCTCTGGCCCACATGCAAGTACCACTACGAGCTATAAAACCTTCAAAACTCAACACAGGAAGAGTTAATGAGCGTACAGCTTTCCACACCTATAAGTTTAAAAAGCTCTAAATGGATAAAGGTGGTAAAGACACCCTATGTCCTCCCCCTGGATCCACACACTTTAAGGTAGCAATGATGAGTGAGAAAGGTAAATGGAATCACAAGAACGGGAGGATCATGCAAAACAAAACGATTTCCAATGTCAAAGTGCAATGCAAGAAACAGTACAGTATTCCCAAAAACGTTTGCTACTTTTTCCTCCCTTTAACAATCACAATCAACTAGACATAAAATCCAAAGTTCTTGTAGTAGTAAAAAATACATGTTTATATAAACCTGCGGTTCTGACATTACTATTCCAAGTCTTCTCTCTGTGATCCCACTAGGTACCCCAATCCATAACGCATTAATATCAAAAAATAACGCAACCTAAGAAACATCGCTACTATGTGATACATGGAAATTACCGAACAACTAAGAATACAGACACAGGAACAAGTGGCTCGGCAAAGTTACACACATCTTATGGACCTAGTTAATGACGCAAAGGGGAACTTCAGTGACACAGCCAGGGCTGACCGCCACGTTAAGGATACAGCTCTTCCGAGGTGGAGAGGGCTCTCGCCAGCTCTGGCTGCTGAATCCGGATCCCGCTCCTCCTCCCAGAGGTCTGCACCCCGGCTTGCCTCCTCGCTCACCCACTCCTCGACCCCGACTCCAGCGACTCCCACCCCGGTAAGGCCTGCCTCGAAAGCGGAAACGGTCCAAGGCAATGTGGCTCCGCTCCCAGAAAGACGGCCGGGGGCTGCTTTCGGACAGTGAGCTCGAAGGCATCCGCACCGAGGGCGGATGAGACCGAAAAGGCTCTTTGGGTCGGTAGCTGCTGTGTCCCCTGAGGTGGCCCCGCTCAGACGCGTGCCGCGAGCGTGAGAAATTCCTCAGCGGCTGCTGAGAGGACGAGGACGACGACGAGGAGCCACCGCCTCCGCCGGATCCACCGCCCCGGGGCGGGTGTGGAGGCCTTCGCCGTGGGTACGGTAAAAGCCCGCCGCCACTGCTGCTACTACTGCTCCGGCTCCGTATCTGGCTGTTATTATCGTCGTCGCTGATCTCCCCATCCTCGAGCTCCCCTTCTTCCTTCGGCGACAGGCCACTGGAGGCCGTGGCTGAAGTGTCCGCGGTCGCCATCCGGGAAGCAGCGCCTTCCACACAACCTTAGCCCTCCGTCCGGGGATCCGCCCGACAAATGCCTTCCTGCTCAGCTCCCTTCTTTCCTAACGGACCCAGTAGGTACGGCCCTACTGTATTCAGACACCTAGCAGGTTCTACTCCCCCAACTTCCCCGCACCCCAGTTCTTTCTCGCCGGACCGTCGCAAGCAAGTTCCCTTTCCTAGCGCCCCCTTGCTCTTCAGCGATCAGGAATCTTCCGCCTCGCGAGAAAGGGGTTCTGCTAGCTGCCGAGTCCGCGCCGTCACTTCCGGCAGCACGGCGGAACCGGGGTTCTCAACTCTCGCGATAACGCGGACACCGCGCTACTGCTCCCTGAGATTTGTAGTCTCTAGTCTGTCATTTGGCTCATCCTTCCGGTCTGCAGCACACGCACTCCACACTCTAGATTGGGACAGCTGGGTGGGGGCCGGGATGAGCCGGCCTGCTCTTAGCTACAGATTTGAGAAAGTTTCGTAGTGAACGGAGGGGGAAACACGACTTTTGGTTGCTCTGAGGACCACTCCCAAAGGGACGCAGTAGACCTATTTCTTTCAAGAGACGGGAAGGGACAGGGAACTGGCAGTGTCCGCCATCTTGGTGAAGGCAAAGGAAGGCGCCGGGAGCTGCGCGGTGGTCGGCTCTGCCAGCTCAAATGCGTCATATTAATAAAGAGAAAAGGAAGGTCGAAACTTTCTTGCGCCCCACCCTTCATACACACCCCTTCTGTCTACCCCGCTGTCACCACTAAACTCGTGGGTCCTTCGCCTGCCTCGATTGTTAAGCCTCTGCCTGAAGGAAGCTTAGCAGCCAGTGCCTCGGAACAGGCTTAAAATAGCGCCGAATGAGGGGCAAGGGAAATGCCGACCAATTGCGCTGCAGCAGGCTGTGCTACTACCTACAACAAGCATATTAACATCAGCTTCCACAGGTAATCTGGGAAAGGGAGCGGGGGTGCGGGAACTACCTACCAGTCCGGTTATCGCTTGTGTAGAAGGAACAGGAAGATTCTACTAATTGTATTAACTTTCCCAGCTACTGTCAGGGAAGAAGTATTTTTGTCCCTTATGTGTGTTTCTCAAGACTGTCCATTTTCTCTCTCCTTTCGAGGAAAGTCCTGATTTTTTAAAAGAAATCCAAATACTATACGGTGACTCCTTAGAGAAAAAGTAACGGGAGGATACCTTAATTTTCTACTCTGCTACTCCTAAATATTAGACCATGTTTTGTTATGAATGATGCCATAAGAGACAGAAAGATCTTTTCCCCTTCAAGTCAACAATCACCTTAAAAGCCTTCCACGTGACCATTAATAGTTGGAAAGAAATATCACTAGGCGAATTGACATTTTAGGTTTAGGTTCCTAACTGTAACTGCTAAGGAACTGAGTCATCACTGACAGCCACGAAACTCATTGATGTTTATGAAAGTGCAAAAGATTAAGTTTTCTTTTCTCGAACAGAGTAATCAAAAGAACGTAGGTTTTATTTTTCCTTCGTTTTGTGGAAGAGCCATCAAAATTCTTTAGTTCCGTCAAATCAAAGCTCTTGAAAGCACTTTGAACACTGCCTGGAATTTAATAGGTACTTTGATAAATTTTCACCTTCTCTTCAGGTGCCTACTACCTGCCTGAAGAAAAGAAGTACTTAGTTAAATGATACCAGTTCTGATCTATTTTTCTTTTCTTTTTGTCTTTGTAGCCTAGGCTGGCCTTGAACTTTAGGTGATCCCCCTCCCTGCCTCAGCCTCCCGAGTGCTGGGATCACAGGTGTGCACACCACACCTGGCCGGTTCTGATTTTATATTATATACTTCACAATTTATATGATAGCCGGCGTGGTGGCACAGGCTTGTGATCCCAGCACTCAGGAGGCTGAGGCAGGATTGCTGCAAGTTCAAGGCTAGCCTTGGCTACTACTGAGGTTCAAGGTCAGGCTGAATTGCATAGCGAGACCCTGTCTCCAAAAAAGAAAAAAAGATATTGGAATATAGAAAATTATATCTTTGACCTTTCCTTACCTATTACTAAATGCACCCCTGTATTAAAAGCTATCCCTGAAAAATAATTCTGTGATATTTGTTTTTGAACATTTCATGCAAATGTAGTGCTTTATTCATCTATCACATATGTATGAAGTTCCTAATTGACCAACACTGTACTAAGGATCCATAAAGTTCTTAACCTCCTTAAGTTTAGAGTTGAATGGAGAGATACAAATAATTACAGTTAAGTGCCCCAGAAAAGACCTTCAGAGAGACCTCATTTAGCCTTGGAAAGTAAAAAAACAAAAAACAAAAAACCACTTCTCAAAGGATGTGACATTTCATATGAGAGGAAAGGGTGACATAGACTTGGTCCTCTGTGCTAATTAAGTATTTTCTATTTTATTCTAAGAGTACTTGAGAAGCCATGGAAGGTTTAAAGAAGATAATGCCATGATTAGATTTGCATATTTAAAAGTCCTCTGGCTGCAATGTGAAGAATTAGAGCATTACTTAAAGTGCTAGTCAAGCATCATCAGTTAATTTGATGAGAAAGGAGTTTATTGTAGAATGTTAATTTACTTGCTGTTTCTTTCACAGGGAAATCCTACTACGACGTCAGTTGAGCTAAATACTCTTAGTTGCTAGCACATGAGCTGGCTTAGGGGAAGTGAGAATTAATAAAAAAAAAAAAAAGGAAGCTGTATTATGCCCAAGCCATTTGTCTACTATGAACCTAACAGTTTCACTAACATCTGTCTCCCTCTTTATCCCCATGTACAAATTATGTTACCTGAATTTACTGCCTCCGTTTTTCTTAGCTCTTAGGCCCCTCAAGGCTAAGTCTCTAATAATCTTCTGACACTGCCCTTGTTCACATGACCTCTGTGTTTCTCTACATTCATTTTTCATGATATGTGTTCATTTCCTCCTTCAAACACTCTCTTCTTTTAGCCAGGTGTGTTGGTGCATGCTTGTGATCTTAGCTACTCAGAAGGCTGAGGCATGAGGATGGCAAGTTCAAGGCCAGCCTGGGCAACGTAATGAAGATCTTGTCTCAAAAAAAGGAGGTTGGGAATGTATCTCAGTGGTGGAGGGCTTACCTAGGATGTGTGAGGCTCTGAGATCACTCCCTAGTGCTGGGGAAAAAAAAAGAAATACTCCCTGTTTTGGAATTTCTTGATACTAATTTTGTGATTTGTCTTCAATCTTTTCCGTTAGCTCATCTCCACACCTCCAAATCTCAGTCTTCACGTTCTTTATCAAAATAATTTCAACTGTTATGGTCTCAGTTAACATTTACTTGTATCTCCAGTCCATAACTCTAATGAGTACCAGGCTTACAGACCAGTGTCTACTGTTTGATCTCCTGCTGGTCCTATAAATTCAACATCTGCAGTAAACTACCTCTCCCACAAACATACCCCACTTTCTGTATTCTCTTTCTCAGTAAATGGAAACACCATCCGCCTGGCAACTTGAAAGTCATCCTACCTTGACTTTTTACCACCCTCTTTTAACTGGTTTACTGCTTTCATTCATGCACTGCTAATCACTTGTCTATAATCAGTGATGTATACCTAAATGTTTGGCTCACTAGAGGAAGAGAAAGGCCTGCTGTATAGTGTTTGCCTAATTTCTATAATATAAATACTCCCACCAAAGTTGGTTTCAAGCTATCAATATGTCATTACTGAATTGAGAAGAGATGTATGATACCACACTAGTCTACAGTATTTATACCATTCAGGTAGAACAGATATAAATAACAGTATGAGACTAGATAACGGTAAAATAATTAGGAAATTAGGGTTTGTAGTACTTACTACTTTTGGTTTTAATTGCAAGTTTATATAATTTTAATTTTTAATATGATTGTCTTTAACAACCAGTTCAAACATTTTCTGTTAACAGTCACCTTTTACAGTTCAGCCTTTTAATGGCTTGCCAATGCTATTTTGGATAAATTACAAAATCTTTGATTTAGAGGACCTTCGGCATCATATCAAGTCATAACACTCTTCCCTGTCCCCAAAATATTCAACAGTCTTTACTACTTACACTTAGCTTCCTTAGCTAATTTTTACTCTTAAAACTCTCAAATAGATCAAATCTTTCTGTTTTATGATTCCATTAGGTCCTGTACATACACTTTCATAAGACTCATGACATAGTAATCACTTTCATAATAACAGTAAATAGCTTTTATTTAGTATTCACCATGTACAGTACTGTGCATGATTTATTATTACATAAATGCAGCTGATGGGCTACATCTCCTGCCCTTTAAGTGTACTGTGAAAAATCCAAGCAACACATAGAAAACATGACTGAGATTAATGCTGTATAAAAACAAACCAATTTCAAATGTAAAATGATTAATCTTTTTCATTACAGATAAAGATTTAAGAATGCCAGATTTGCTGGGGATTTAGTTCAGTGGTTCTGCCACCTGCCTCAAAAGTTCAAGGTCCTGAGTTCGATCCCCTGTACCAAAAGAAAAAAAAGAATTCCAGATATGCTGGGGATTTAGCTCAGTGGCACCTCGCCTGCCTGGCAAATGCAAGGTCCTGAGTTCGAACTGCGGTACAAAAAAATGCCAAATTAACCCTACTAGTACATTTATTCATTGATTAACTCAGAAAATTTGAGTGCTTAGCTACTGTGGTAAACAGCTATTATAACCCAGGAAAAATGTAGTGAAAAACATAGCCCCACACCCTGGGGAAACTTAACAATGGGGGGGTAGAAAAATTAACAATTACGATGTAGTGATATTAGTGCTATATGACATAACAAACATCTAACTCCATCTTTTGATCATGAAAACTTAGTTGGGTTTCCTAAATAGTCTTAAAAGAAGCAAATAGGATTTGGTCAAGTTAAATTTCCATTCAGGGCATTGGTTTCATAATAAAGGAGCATATAACTTAATAAAAGAATTAGGGGATATAAATCAGTGATACAGCATTTGTCTTAAATGCACAAGGACCCTGGGTTTGATTCCTAGCACTCAAATAAGCAACCAGTGAAAAACAATATTTGAAAGAGTTGTTCTATAACTGAAGAAATGGTGTTACAGTGATAGTATTTATTTGTTCTAAGTTTTCACTGAGGCCCTAACAAGAAGAAATGTGTTTAAGGTTTGGTTTTAGCTTAGGCTTTAGGAAGCTCCCAAACCATTAAATAATGGAACAGAGATTTTTGAACTGAGATTAGATTATCATTAAGAGATGAGAGCTAGGCAGAGTAGTAAGTTCTTCATCATAAAATCTGTTTTCTAGTGAATAGATACAAAAACATTATAAACTCTATAGAATGACATACAAATACTAGTATCTTAAAGATGTGTTGGAATTGGGGAAGATGGAGACAGAAGATAGGAGGTATTATGTGCTGTCTTTGAGCTTTTATCTCTGCTTCTCATCACTGGCAATGTAAGCAAGCCTGGTATGAGGTATGATCAAAAAATATGGTGTGTGTTTAAATTTTAGCCAGTGTGGTGGCACACGCTTGTAATCCTAGCACTCAGGAGGCTGAGGCAAGAAGATCGCCATAAGTTTGAGGCCAGGCTGGGCTATATAGTGAGTTCAAGGCCAGCCTGAACTACACAGCGAGACCCTGTCTGAAAAATAATTAATTAATTAAAAAAATTATCACAGTAAAGACATTTCCACTAATCCTCCTTAAAATCCTCTCTACACACATACACACACACACACGTGCTTCAGACACACTCATCCCATCATTAATGCCACTTTCTGAAGCAGTTCTAGGAATCTTTTTTTGTGAAGTATCTTTCGTTTGTGCTTTCATGGCTGCTTTGATGTCCTGAATTGATTCAAAATGTTTATTTGTAGTCATGTTGACTTTGGAAAAGAGCCAAAAGTCACACAATGCCAGAACCAGTGAACAAGGTGCATGAGGGCTGGCTGTAATGTTTTTATAAGACTGCCTTTCCATTTGATGGGATTTGGCAGTAGCATTCACTGTGTTGTTTTTTTTTAATCACACCTCATAAAGATACTCAAGAGGAGTTCCAGAACTGCTTCAGAAAGTGGCAAGAAGAATGGGATAAGTGTGCTTCAAGTAAGAGAGGAGTCTTTTGAGGGGGATTAATAGCAATGTGTCTTTTACTGTACTGAATTTTTTAAATTAAATATTCACTGTATTTTTTAAGAACCCATGTATATAGGATAGAGCCGAAACTTACCTAGGTTTTATGTGGGAGTTCCCAGAGCACTGGGATTGCAGGCTTGTACCACCACACCCACCTTGGTCAGGGTCATTTGACTGCTCATATTAAGGACTAGGTTGGGAAGAAGTATCTCTTTTAAAAGTCCTAAAAAATAAAGATACTCAAATCAATTTTTTTACAAATTTTTTCACAACTTATAAAAATTAGCATGAATTGGTTTCTAGTCCAGTATCTGGATATCGTGAGTTTAAGTTTTTTATGTAAATGAGAGGCACTTTTAAATTTCTTTAACCATTTCGATTTAGTCAGAGGTATAATAGTTAGAATTTGAGTTCCCATTTTTTTGTTTGTTTGTTTAAGGTTTCCCATGGATCCTAAAAGAAGAAAAGAATGGGTTCGCCTGGTTAGGCGCAAAAATTTTGTGCCAGGAAAACACACTTTTCTTTGTTCAAAGCACTTTGAAGCCTCTTGTTTTGACCTAACAGGACAAACTCGACGACTTAAAATGGATGCTGTTCCAACCATTTTTGATTTTTGTACCCATATAAAGTCTGTGGTAGGTAATGTTATTTTTTTAAAGCATTTTTAGCAGCTTTCCTTTTTGTTCATACAAAGGAGCAATCAGAATATGTTGCTATTCATATATAGTGATATGTTCAGTAGTTACATCTAGTTTTTTTGGTTTTTAGGGGTTTTTTTTTTGGTTAGTATATGTTTGTGATACTTAAAAGTAATAATTACATTCATTCTGGGGGATTGATACTTATACATAGTACATCTTAATCAGTTTTACTTCTCTTTCTCCTCCTGACCCTACCTCCTCCCCTTCCCCATATCTTCCTCTTTTGTAATAAATGTGCACCTACAATTAGAACTCAGGTCTCCTGACTCCAATATTCTTTCCCCAACCTAAATTATTTTACTGGATAGACTGAGCATTCCTGATACAAGTTTTGGGGTTAAAGGTGCTCAACTGGTAAAGTCTATATAAATGTTCCAAAATCCGAAAACCTTGAAAATTTGAGCTACAATGGCCCCAGCATAAGGAACAATCAACCTGTATTGGAATTTTAGATTGTTATCAATAAATATACCCTTAGTAAAACTGAGAAATATTACTAATGAAACCTCCAGCATCACTCTGACTTTAAGATGATACATGAATAACATGTGCTAAGTGCTTTAAGAGCAACCCACCCTAAGTTACAGGATATAAGGATGTAAGTTTAGAGTGAAGTAGAGTTGAGAAAAATTAATAAAGCTTAAGCATTCATTCAGTCTGGATTTGAGAACTTGAGAGTTTGGAAAAGGTTTTTGACCTTGTGGAAAACAATTGTAACTGAAGGTAAGAACAAAAGCCAGTGAGGTAAAAGTGAGAAATCACCAAATGTTAACAAGTGATATTTTTTTAAAGGAGAGAATTGAGGTAAAGGATGAATGAATTAAAACTTACATTTTATCTAGTTAGGATCTGATCAGAGAGGGAAAGTTGAGAAAGGGTCACCAAAAGAAAAGGATAGAATGAACACAGAGTTTAGATTTAAGAAGGACAGACATCTTTTCCTCGGGGAGAAAAAAACAGTTTTTTCTGAATTATTTGTGAATAATTTATAAATAGACACAAGGGCAAGAACTTTTCACTTTTGAATCTTCAAAACGTCAGCACTTAAAACAGTACTTGGAACATAGTATGTATTCAACTGTTTATTGAATTTGAATTGTACCTTACTTCTGACATTTTGATTATTCATCCAGTAAATACTTACTAAACTTTAGATTATGCAAGAATCTGGTGCTGGAGTTATAAAAAGCAAAATAGTTCTGGCCAATTCCCTGTGCTGAGGGATCGTAAGTTTCATGAGGACAGGAACCATATTTGTCCTTTTTGTTCACTATTGTTTCCCCAGGAATTCATTCATAGTATGTGTTTCAGTAAGTGCTTAATGAATAAAAAACAGTGTTATGAAGATATGATATAATCTGGAAACTAGATTATATCTAGTGGTTTAATATTCTTACAGTATAAGGAAAGAGTTCTTCAGGTTACAGATTTGGGCAAAAAGTTCCTGGTCAGATTTTAAATCCTTAAAGATACAACTGTAAATAATAGGTTGATCTGTTGAAAAGCTTGATAATTCAAAATATGTTTCTAGAGTTTTTATTTTGATAATCTCCAGGTCTGAAATATTCATCAAATTGAGAGAATAGTATTTAAGAACAGGATAAAATCAGTATCATAAACAACATGTATAAATACATTCTAAATTGCAATTAATAAGAAAATTGCAAAGAATTTTTAAGGTCTCCATAGAATCATACTCAGTAACTTGGAAGATACTTTGGAAGTCAGTTGTTTATTTCCAAATCATTGTTAAATATCTCTGGAGAGAAAGACAAAAGGAAATATGTGACTAGAGTTCATTCAATCTATGACAAATTTAATCCATGAGATAGCCTACTGTTGTTTCCCATCAGACTTTAAAATCAGTTTTTAAAAGCATAGTTTAACTACTCTGTTATCCAGAAATAGACAGGATTTACTTATTTGTGATATTCTATAACTTATGTTCAACTTTAATTTTATTTGGCTCAGGAACTAAAATCAAGGAATCTTTTGAAGAAAAACAACAATTGCTCTCCCCCTGGACCATCTAATTTAAAATCAAACATTAGTAGTCAACAAGTACTGCTTGAACACAGTTATGCCTTTAGGAATCCTATGGAAGCAAAAAAGAGGATAATTAAACTGGAAAAAGAAATAGCCAGCTTAAGAAGAAAAATGAAAATTTGCCTACAAAAAGAACGTAGAGCAACTCGAAGATGGATTAAAGCTACATGCTTGATGAAAAATTTAGAAACAAATAACGTATTACCTAAGGGCACATCAGAACACATTTTACCAACTGCCTTAAGCAGTCTTCCTTTGGAAGATTTCAAGATTCTTGAACAACATCAACAAGATAAAATATTACCAATTCTCTAAATCTAAAAAAAAAACCCAACAGTACCTTCACTGAAGTATCTTGCACAGAACTTGATGCCCATCCACTATTCTTTTCAGAGGTAAAGATATTTATGGCAAAATTGAGTATTTAATAAAGTTTTACTTGACGTAACATTATTACTATATAATTTATGAAGACTCCAAAAAAAAATCTTTTATTTGAGAATGAATGGAAGTGCCTTACGTGAGAATTATATACTTAGAAATTTTGCTAGGAAGTTGTATGTTTGCAAGGTTTTTGTGTTTGTCTTTTTAAACTACTGTTAAAAACAGCCTATCACACATAATATGTTTATATTTTAAAACAAAGATTTTTCCTGTACCAAAGCTGAGGTGTTACACTCTAAATAAGATGCCAGATACTAATTAATCACATTAAATGTGACCTTATAACTCCTGTATTCTGTTTTATTGGCACTGTGGTTTCAAAATTTATAGAAGAAAGCCTGAGCTACAGGGAAAGTTATTTAAACTTTCTGTATGCCTTTTACCATTAAAAGTAAGCTTATCATGTCTTCTCATAAGACTACTAGATCTAAAAATGAGTTGTAAAATGTTTTGAAAATAATAAAGTACCTTTGAATCATTCGAACTAGGTAAGGCTGCAGGTACCTCAGACTACTAAAAGCTTGTAGCTAATCATACTCAGCTTCTAAGAAAACATTGTGAAATAATTCAGAGTTCAGAACCTAGCTTTTACCTTAATAAAACATATATTTGTACTACTCTTTTTTCTTATAATAAAATTACTGAATTTCCAACTTCAAAGCTGATACATTAATAAGCAAACATATTACCAAGTTTCTTGTTAGGCATACCCCTCAGCTTCCATGTGTTTTGTTGCCTTTAACTGCTTTATCTCAGAAACAGCATATAAATATAGCGAGCTACTTTCCCCCTTCATACACCCACAGAAAAATTTAATCAAGTACGTATAATATTGTATCTTCATAATTACAACTTAAACTGTAATCAATTTATCTTACACATAGTTTTCTTTTTCTCCCTCTCTTTCTCTTTAATGAATCAAACAGCAATCATAATACATAAGGGAAATGAAATATATTCTTTATAAAAAATACATGTGTCTATTATAAAACTATGCAAATAGTAATTATTTTATAAAATAGAAGTATCGGAACCATTCCTATGGTTGCCATTTGAATTAAAGGACTTGCCTTAGTTCACCAAATGTATAAGAACTCTTTCCTCCAAAAAGCTTTGGTAAAATGTAAAAATTTATTAATAATGTAATCAAGTTATTTAATCCCACTTTGTGATATTACCTATGAAAACAGCATATACCTAATGATAAATTACTGTAAATCTTTCCTATAAAGATATGGCCTTGGGCCAGGGATTTAGCTCAGTGGTTCCGGCACCTGCCTTGCAAGCGCAAGGTCCCAAGTTTAATCCCTGGTACCAAAAAAAAAACCAAGATAATGGCCTTTTTTGCCAACAGTTTGGATAGCCTCTTTTTTTCTTTTAAATGGGATTTGCTTGGATCCTAGCAGCAATCTTTTTACTGTATTAGCACTTTTTCTTTTGTACTGGGTGGGGATTGAACCCAGAGCCTCACGCATTGAACCAGAGCGACCAAGCCCTTGGTCACTGAGCTACATCCCCAGAACTTATTTTAAGACAGGGCCTCACCAAATTGCCCAGACTAGCCTTGAACTTGCAGTCTTTCTGCCTCTGCATCCTGAGCAGCTAGGATTACAAATATAGGCATGGGCCACCATGCTTGGCAGCATTCTTTCTTTCTAGTAAGAAATGTCTTCCAAGCAAATGCAAAAGTGGGAAAAGTCGCTTTTAGTTCACATGAGATGTTTATAACATATTTATTAAAATCCTTTGCAGATGGTATAAACTTAAGTCATTTTATCTTAAGTACTGAATATAGTTACATAGAATTATCACTGCATATTTTTTTCTAGTATGATTTCAAATATCTATATAATCTCACATATCAGTATATAATCATGAGCAAACATACACTGGTCGTACCTACATTGTAATTCAAAATAAGTTAGGCAAATAATCATTTAAACATAAACTATTTTCCAAGTGTAGACTTTCATATAGTTCACCCTCTACCTTAAATACTAAACACTAATTAATGCAGCCTAGTTCCTATCTATAATTTTCTCGGGAACATAAATAAAAAACACAATAAGCTTTTACAAAGTTACTTAGTGTTCACTGATTATTTGACATCATTGAAGAAACTACCCCTCAGTAATTTTAAACTATATTTATTGTGTTTTCTCTGTGTCATTTTGTTACTGTCCTGATAACATACTCTGAACCCTCTTTGTATCAAATTGTTTTATTAACATAGATCTGTCTCTAGCTTCATTCATGGAGAAATACCTAAAAGGAATTTTTTTAAATCCTTTTTCATTTTGCTGATAAGATTTTGTAGCACTCTGACAATATAAAATAAAACTAATCGAAACTATAATTCTTTTTCCTCAACTGGACACATTGAACAACTTTTTTCATTCATTCTGTATACTGGCCACTAACTACAAAGAAGCAACCGCAGGCCAGGCACTTGTTATAAACATGAATATTGGGCTGCAGGATGTAGCTCAGAAGTACAGCACATGCTTAGCATACATGAGATCCTAGGTTCAATCCCTAGCACTAAAAAAAGAAAAGAAAAAAAAAGGATGATTTTCTGCCTTTACATTGCTCAAAGTCTCCTTAGAGAAACGTAATATGTATTATACAATATATTAGTGTTAAAAAAGAAATAGATGCAGTGTACTTTGGTAAACACTGTTGAATTGGATCTCAATGAGAATATACAAACTTTGAGACCTTTTTATAATCAAATACTTTTCTTTGAAATAATGAGTTATCAGGGCTGAGGATGTAGCTCAGCGGCACAGCACCTGCCTGGCAAGCACAAAGCCCTGAGTTTGATTGCCAGTACCAAAAAAAAAAAAAAAAAAGTTAGCAAAGAAAGTAGGACAGTGGAGGTTGACTGGAATGTAGTATTGAGTTATAAGACATTTCTACCTTAAAATGCTTAACTAATTTGTAATAGTAACTTTGTTGAAAGGAAAACATCAGTATAAAAAATATTGCATCTGGGCCAGGGGTTTAGCTCAGTGGTTCCGCCGCCTGCCTTGCAAGTGCAAGGTCTCGAGTTCAATCCCCAGTACCAAAAAAACAAAACAAACAAAATATTGCATCAAAGCCAAGTCCTAGAATTTATTAACAATTTGATATTTTGTTCAAAATAACAAACCTTATTAACACAAATTCCTAAAACAGTTTAACTCAGCCTTACAAAATAATTGATACCCATTCCTTCTCTTAAATTTTTGTGTTAGGTGGTATTGCCTCTGATTTAGACAAGAAAAAAAATCTTTGTAATTCACACATGTATTCTCTACCAACTTTCACAAGAGATAAATATTCCTGTGGTCTAGAAAGTTCTAGAATGAGTACAGGTCTGGTTCTAAATACTCTCTGCCCTCAACATTCTAACTCTTTAATAAGTGTGTTATTAAAATAGAACAAGTCATGTCTCAAAAATAAAAATGATAAAATTTTATATATGTGTAAAGATTGTGTGGTCATTGTTGATCTTTTCTAGGTAGACTATAATGTTTTATCTCATTTCTAAATTTTGAAATACGGGTATTTTAATTTTAATTTTGGTATAATATACAAAATGGTTCATCTTTGTACCAGAAATAGAATTCTTTTGATATTTAGAAGTTGGAAACTTTCTAAAATTAAACATTTTGTAATGTATATTAAGAAACTGCATATTCACAAAAATGTATTTCAATTATGTTGATATTAAAAACCTTTTTCCAGTGAAATTACTGTCATGCTTATTATTTCCAAAAAATATTAACATTTCTGTGGAAGTTCTTGCATGAATTAGATGCCTTAAAAGACTTCTACAGAATTCCTTCTCAAATTGAGGCAAATTATAAAACAGGTAAAGATATGTGAAGTCCTGAGGAGGAATTAGTTTCACATGTGATATAGTTAAATGTACATTATAGTTTATTTGCATTATAAATGTTGTTTATACAATCTGGGCTAGTTACACAAAGGACTAAAAAATGCTCTTTCTAGAAGTCTAATAATTTGAGACTCAAACAAAAATTTATTTGTAGATATGATTACAAAAACTTAATTTTTTTCAAAATTTAAAAATTTATTGTTTTAAAATAAATTTTATCTCATCCCCCCTCAAGCCCCCTCCCCTCCCTATATACAAAAGCTTTGTTTCCATTTTTCCCTTCTACTTTAACTTTTTTCTTGTCCCTTCCTTTCTCCCTCTTCCTTTCTTCCCCTTCCCATTTGAACACTTCCTTCTCATTTCTCAACATCCATTATACATCTCAGTCCTTATTTACACATTTAGTTTCTCACACCAGAGAAGCAATGTGGTATTTAAACATGTGTCCAATTTATTTCACTTAAAGAGTATGATCTCAAAGTTCATCCATTTAGCTATACATGTTTGAAGCTCATCCTTCTTTATGGCAAAGTAGTACTCCATTGTATTAAAAAAACACACATCTTCTTGATGGGCATTTGGGCTGTTTCCAAGATTTAGCTATTACAAACTGTGCTGCTATCAACATGGGTGTATGTATATCACTGTGGTATGATGCTTTTAATTCTTTTGGGAAGATACCAAGAAGAGGTATAGCTGGGTCAAATGGAACCTCTAGTTTTAGTTTTTTGAGGACTCCACACTGATTTCCACAGTAGTTGCATCAGTCTGTTCTCTCACCAACAGTGGAGAAGGGTTCCTTTTTCCCCACAGTCCCTCCAGCATTTATTATTGGTTGATTTCTTATAATAGCCATTCTTTCTGGAGATGGAATCTCAGCATTGTTTTAATTTGAATCTCTTGAATGACCAGTGATGTTGAACGTTTTTTCATATATTTATTTGCCATTTCTAATTCTTTATCTGAGAAGTATCTTTTTATTCAGATGCCCATTTTTGCAATGAGTCTTTAAATTTGGGGGGGGTCTGATTTTTTCAGTTCTTTATATATTCTAGATAATAGTCCTTTATCTGAAAAGCTAGTAAGAAAATTTTTCCCACTCTGTGGGTTGTCTTCTCACTCTTACTATGCAAAGGCTTTTTAATATGATGAGGTCTCAGTTGTTGATTATTTGTAATATTTCCTGTGCGGTCAGAGTCTTGTTAAGTCTTTGCCTACTCTTGTGTCCTCAAGCATTCTACCTATTCTCTCTTTCAGAAGATTTAGTGTTTCTGTTTTAATATGTAAGATCTTTGATCCATTTCGATGAGGGTCTAGTTTCAATCTTCAGCATGTGCAAAGCCAGTTTTTCCAGCACCATTTATTAAAGAGGCTGTCTTTCTTCCAGTGAAGCTGTTTCGCTCCTTTTTCAAAGATGAGGTGACTGAAGGCTGGGGATTTAGCTCAGTGGCACCATGCCTGCCTTGCAAGCACAAGGTCCTGAGTTTGATCCATGATACCAAAAAAAAAAAAAATGTGGTTGAGTGTGTTTGGAGTTGTTTCTGCATTTTCTAGTCTGTTCCATTGATCCTCAGGTCTGTTCTTTTGCCAGTACAGTGCTGTTTTTAATCACAGTACCTTTTTAGCATAATTTCAGGTCAGGGATTGTAATACCCCCTGCCTTGACTGTGTTGCCCAGAATTGCCTTTGCTATTCTAGGTCTCTTCTGGTTCCAAATGAATTTTTGGATTGTTTTTTCTAATTCTTTGAGATATTTTGTTGGGATTTTGATTGAAATTGCATTGAATCTGTATAACAATTTTGGAAGTATGGTCATTTTCACTGTATTGGTTCTTCCTATCCAAGAACAAAGGATATCTTTCCATTTTCTGATCTCTTCAGTCTCCTTTTTCAGAGTACTGTACTTCTCAACGTAGAGGTCTTTTACTTCCTTCCTTACATTGATTCCTAGGTATTTTATTTTTTGGATGCTATTGTGAAAGGAATTGTTTCTCTAATTTCTCTCTCCATGAATCTTATTTGTACAAAAGCACTGTTTTAATTTTAAAAGATTTTTATTTTCTTACAAAATTTTTCTGATTAAAATACTGTTCTTGGGGGCTGGGGAATGTAGCTCAGTGGCACCGAGCCTGCCTGGCATATATATATTCTTGGCTGGGCATGGTGGTGCACACCTATAATCCCAGCACTCAGGAGGGTGAGGCAGGAGGTACACTTGTGAGTTCAAGGACAGCCTGGGCTACACAGCAAGACCAAAACTAAAAATTTGTCTCAACCAAAAAAATTTTTTAAAAGATTACTCTTTAACACTTTAATTCAAAAATACTATCTTAACTTAAATTCACTTTGGATAAGAAGCCAACTAACATGAACCTAACAGATGTGTTCCCTGTCAAGACTATTGGTAAAAAATACCAGTGTGTGTGTGTGTGTGTGTGTGTGCGTGCAAGCATACGTGCACCTGTGTGCACACTGGTTGGTTTTCTTCATAGTTCTCCCTCCACCCGTTTTTTGTTTGGGTTTTTTTGGTACCCAGGATTGAACTCGGGTCCTTGCGCTTGCGAGGCAGGCGGTGGAATCCCTGAGCTAAATCCCCCGCCCTCCCCCCACTCTTTTAGAAAATCTAGCCCACTATCTTGTTTAGGTGCAAAGGATTGTACATAAAACCCACTGAAATTTTCCTAGTAAACAGTGCTTTTCCCTGTAGGATAATCTTTACAATTATTAACTACCAAAAGTCTATCATACAGAAATCCAAACTTCTTTATATTAAAGAAAACTTAAGTAGGTGTTTGTATTGTGTAATTTAAAGATTATTAGTGCTGGACCAGGGATTTAGCTCAGCGGTATAGTGCCTACCTGGCAAGCACAAGGTCCTGAGTTCCATCCCCAGTACCAAAAAAATAAAGATTATTAGTGCAATAATGAACTTTCAGTCTATGATTGTGATAGTAAATCTCAAACTCATGTTTTCTATATGTACAGAAAAGGAATCTGTGGTAAAGACAATTAACTGTGGGAAAGACCCTGAAAGTCTTTAATAACACACTTTATCCTATGAAAATAAGAAATTTTTCAACCTTAAATTGATTGAGATATTTTCAGGAGCCAAGGGATAGCATTATCTACTACTGTCTCGAAGAATAAAGTTTAAACTGGGCATAGTAGTGCACGCCTATAATCCCAGCACTCGGGAGGCTGAGGCAGGAGGATGGCTGTGTTTGAGGCCAACCTGGAGTACACTGAAACTCTGTCTCAAAAAAAAACCCCAAAAAAGGAATAAAGTTTAAGAAAGGCTTACCTAGAAAATCTCCAATGCTAAAAATGGATTTTAAAGTAAATAGAAAAAAAAGACAATTTTAAGATGGGCAAAATCTATAAAAATTATGATTGTAAAATTTTCTTAAAGAATATTTTAACTACTATTCCCCTAACTGTTTTATCTTAAGATAGAATAGCTTGTTTTATGAGCAATAATTGGGCACTTTGGGACTGGGGATTTAGCTCAGTGGTTTTGCCGCCTTCTGCACAAGCCCAAGGACCCCAGTTCAATCCCCGGTACCAAAAATAAATAAATAATAAAAATTGGGCACTTAGAAGAAAAAAAAGGAAAAGAATATTCATTTGAAGGGTCAGTTCACTGGTGCTATTGTCATTGGATGGGGTAGGGACCAGCAGTGTTTTCCAGATTCTTATTTGGTGGATGTGAGAAAGATCACTTTATTTTAGGGCAGAAATAAGAAAAGGAGAAGCACAAAAGAAGTGCTCAGGAAAAAAAAGGGTGCTCTGAAAGAAAAAAGAGAAGATATATCCCGCAAGCAGACTGGTCCATTGCAAGAACAAGAGGGCAGTGGCCCCAAAGTCAATGGCTGTCATCTCTATGACACTGATGGTTTATCCAGGTGGTCCCCCTTGATCTCATGCCAGAAGATTGGTATCAGATGCCAGGTTTGGTGTGTTCTCATATCAGAAGATTGGTACTGGGTGCAGGGCTCAGCTTGATCCCGTGTGAAACTCCAGTGCTGCTGTTCTCTACCAATGGTTAAAGTCTCCTCAAATGGTAGGTCGTGCCCAAGGGCTCCATCCACGTGGTCATGCCCTAGCCTCCTACTACACTATAATTTAATGTACAATTTCAACAAAATCAAATAGCCATGAGATAGGCATATCATCCCGGCCATCCAGGAACTGACTGGACACATACCGACCTCAGGGATGTTAACAGATGGCTGGACAATCACAGATAGGCCATAGTTTCCTCACAAAGTATCAACTAATTAGACAAGGTCATCTTGTTACTGTGATGAAAGCAGAACAAACACAACCACGTTTATAATTTCGTCTAAAAGCGGAGGAAAAAAAAATTAAAGTCATTCTCTAAACCATAAAAGCATTAGCTATTATTATTAATACCAACAACTCAATAAAACTGATAAAATTGATATTGGCCAGGTAGTAGTAAGGTAATCCAATTGTTTAGGCGAACAGAAACAAAGAAGTTATATAATGAAGTTTTGCAGAACACACACACACACGCGCACACACACACACACAGGTACGGTCTTAGAAGGCTATTGTAAGTAGGCTATTTAGTCCTACTTCACAGATTTGGTTCTTAGTAAACTAATTTTCTATTAAAGGAAAAACATGTTGTTTGGGCATGTGTTTTGAAGCTTAAAACAATACTGAGTTTTCAAAAAGTATACACTACACACTATCAGTGGAAGTGATGTATATTAAAAAGTAATAACTAGGCCGGGGATTTAGCTCAGTGGTTTTGCCGCCTGCTGCGCAAGCTCAAGGACCCGAGTTCGATCCCCGGTACCAAAAAAAAAGGTAATAACTATTAGTGGGCTGTATCATGGTTGTGTTCTATGTCTGAACTGTCCTTGTATTCTCTTCTTACCCAGTAAATTGACTGAAAAAAACTCAAGAATGTACTGTAATTATCAGTGGCTATTAGCTCAACAAGTTAATTTTCAAGTAACATGTGAAATCGTCCACAAGACTCGGATTAATGCTGACGAGAAGTCCTAGTTTGTAAATGAACTGACTGAACGTACACTGTAAATGTGAGGGGCGTGGGAACAGACTGCAGTATTTCCACAGTGTAAGTGGTGTCATGACAATTACGTGAGGGCTCAAGAGCAGGAACTACAATTAGCTTTGTCTTCCTGTCTAGCACCCAGCAAACCATGGCCCAGTATAGACCAAACAGCGTTGTTTTGAATGCCATCCTAAGTCCTCAAATTCCGTTTCTATAACAATATATTCCCTGCCCCCCACCGAAAGAAATAACATTATTTGGTGAGTACTCTTCACTTGATCTTAGCCAAAAGGCCGGGAAACGATTGGTGAGAACTCTTAACAGACTCATAAGTACTTGAGGGCCAGGACGTACCTCAGCAGCTCAGCGGCACAGCGCCTGAGGCAAGCGCGAAGTCTTAAATTCGGTACGCTTAAAATGGCATCACTAGGGGGTCTAAATTCATTTGCGTTTTATTACTTTTTTTTTTTTTGGTATAGGGGGATCGAACTCGGGTCCTCGCGCTTGTGAGGCAGGCGACGGAACCACTAGGCTAAATCCCCAGCCCTAGCGTTTTGTTACCTTTTTACTACCCTACAGTCGGTCTCACTTTCCTGGTTGAAAGAACTCTGGCACCCAACGAAGCCTCCAGCGGTTCGCCCTTATATGCTCACGTGAGCGAGGCTGTGCCAGGGCGGGTTGCGGCGCATGCGCACATGAGGTGAGCCGCAGGCGCAGTGGCGCGCGAGCGGGGAACCAAGGTCTCCATCGGCCCTGGCCAGCTCGACCCGGACCCTGGAGCGGCGCAGGCGGCAGTCGGAACTTGACGCCTTCGCCCGCGCGGGGCTCGCTTCCGACTGGCCCAGGTCCGGGCGCGGGCGCCCAACGCTGTCGCTCTGCGGCTGCCGACCTCCTCGGGCGGGCGGACGGGCGGACGGGCGGGAGGAATGGCACGGCGTGGGGCGGGGCCTGGCTCCCCTGCCCGGACCAGATTGGCTACCTCGCTTCCCTTTCGAGTGTCGGTTATCTGAGGGAAACTTGTGGAGACCCCAGCGGCTTGAGCTCTGCCCTGCGCCCTGAGCGCGCAGTGCTTTTAAGTGAAGCAGTTGTCCCAGCCCGAAAAATTTGGGCCGTTCTGGCCTGGGGATTTAGCTCAGTGGTTCCGTCGCCTGCCTCGCAAACGCAAGGACCCGAGTTCGATCCTCGGTACCAAAAAAAAAAGGTTTTGGGCCGCTCTGCCAGCAGCAGTCTCCGGAAGGAGCTTGGGTTTATATTGATTTTTCTTATGTTCGGTCCGTGGAAGGTGTTGGCATTTTACGTTTGAGGACAATTTAAATTACTTTCTTTGAGAAATCCTATCTTTCTCTCCAGGTGCTCATATCCTTGTTTTCCATGACAGATTTTGACGACAATATATACAAAATATACATAAAGATGATTACTAATATAGTAATATTGAGCTTGATCATTTGCATTTCCTTAGTTTTCTGGATAATGTCAATGACTGCTAGCACTTATTACGGTAAGTACAAATATTCTAGATTGTTTTCCCATAATCGAAACTTAAAACTCATATCTTTTGAATGGTTGTGAATGGTTATCTTTCCTTCCACAGCCTCAATTTATTCACATGGTAATAATATAAACAGTGCTGTGAACGTTTTCGTCATTAGTAAATGCTTGTTGTGATAATGCTGGTTATACATTTCTGCAAGTGTGTTTATGTTCCAGGTAATTATTTTGTCTACCCTGGTGAAAAATAATCAGTGTAAAACATGGTTTTTTTAAAGTGATTTCAGTGATGCTTTTAAATTTGAATAAGATTCCTAGTAATGTAGTTTGTCAGTCTCATGTATCCCGTCAAATTAATAAAAACTTAAAGACGGTATAATATTTACATTTGGAAAATTTTAAGGATTTGTCTGCTATTTAGTCACTCAGTAGACTAAACCGGGCTTGGTGGTGCACACCTGTACTCCAGCACTCTGGGAGACTGAGGCAGGAGAATCGAAAATTTGACCCCAACCTGGACAATTTAGCGAAACCCTTTCTCAAAATGAAAAAATTTGAAAAGAGGCTTGGAACGTAGCTCAGTGCTAAAACCCTAGATATAATCTCCAGTACCAAGAAAAACAACAATAACAAAAATACAAGGCTGAGCATGTAGCTCAGTGGTAGAGTATTTGCCTACCATGCTCAAGACCCTGGGTTTGATCTCCAGCACACACACAAATAAAGATTCCCTTTAAAGCCTGAAGCATAAATATAGAATATTTTGAACTCAGAATTGGCATACCTATACATAAACTTCTTGGTACTCCTACAAAGACAGCATATTGGACAGTTCACAACAAAGAAAACAGTGGAAGTGAGCTCTTCAAAATGATAATATAATAATTGCCATTTCAAAACAAAGTACTTTTATGAAGAGATGCATGAATAATTAGAAATGTGTTCTTCAGGATATAGAAGTGCTTCAGGACTATTCATTCATAATGATGCACAGTAGGAGATGGAGGTTTAAGAGGAGGAAAAGGAGAAGATTCTTATCTAGACAATAGAGTAAGTGGAAATTTCTAAATTGATTTATCCCGCTGGGGCCAGGCACCTATTGCAAATGAATGAAGCCATAGGAATGTTTGCATATTAGACGTGGAAAAATAGTTTTCACGTCCAGAACTAGGATATTTCCTACCTTTGTCGATTGTTTGGCCCTCTTTATCTTTTATTTTCCCATTTTTGGTAGAAACTTGAACATGAACATTAGTTCCTGTTTCACTTTACCATAAGGAAATTAGTCAGTTTTAATGTTAGGAGTCTGCTGGGGGTGGTAGAAATTTTAAATGAGAAAGCCATAAACCATGTTAAGGAGGTGACCTCTTTTCAACTTCAGTTAATTCTGCCACATAGGGCAGAGCTTCCAGCTTTTAAACTGAAGAATTATAATCTTTAAATATTGGCTCAAATTCTTTGAAAGCAGTATGCTGGCGAAACAAGAGGTAAGCTGGATGCCACTTTTGGAAAAATTAATTTCTAACTATTGACTCAGATTTATAGCTTGTCAGAATGTTACTTGTTTAAAATAATCTCACTGAAAGGCAGAGGACTAATTAGATCCTGTTAAGGAAAAGTTGGTTCTGTGTAGTCCCTGACATTTACTACATGCCTTTTAAAAGCTGAGGAACCAGAGATTCATTTCACAAATCCAAATATTCATCTTTAAGGTACCTATTATCATAAGTAGCAATAAATGGCTCTCAAAACTTGGATATAATTGACTCTTCTCCGGTAAGATTGCCCTTCTGAAAATATACAAGTCTCAATGTATATATTCTACTTTTGTCACGTCTTCTCAGTTTCTGTACTTACAATATTTTAATGCAGTTACCAAAGTTTACTGTCAAGACAAATCTATTTAGACATAACACAATTTGTCTTCTACTTTTACAATTTTTCAGGTAACATACGGCCTATTTCTCCTTGGCGTTGGCTGTTTTCTGTTGTTGTTCCTGTTTTGATTGCCTATAATGGCTTTAAAAAGAAAAGTCTAGATCACAGTGGGGCATTGGGAGGTATGTTTTTATTTTGAATCTTAAAATACCTATGTAAGTATTTACTTATATAATTTAAACAAATATTTCTAAATTCTGAATATATAAGACAATCTTAATGTTATATATTTTAGACATTGATGAAGTTATGTATTGCTTAGCATTCCTATTTTGCCAGAATTTCAGGAACAAACATACACTTTTAGTGAACAATACAAATTTAACTTTGTAATTGATACAAAGTAAGTTAATTTTGAGGACCTTGATTATTTTTCTCCTTTAGGTGGATTACTAGTTTCCTGCTAGCAAAAATATTGAAGCATTCCTCCTACGTGTGAAATAGAGAAACAGTTGGAAGAATAACTCTTGGAAATTGCTAGTAGTAGTTTCAAACAGAGCACTTCAAACCCAGTATTCTAGATTAATTTTTCAGAACTGAGTTGGGCAAATATTCATAGAGCACTTACCCATTTGTCCCACTAAAAACAAGGGCTACTGCTGTGAACAGTCCTCATGGAAATTGGTTCTTTAGGGCCAATAGGTAACACATAAATAAAATCTATAGAAGTATTCAGATAATGGTGGCGTTTATGAGAAAAATTAAAATATAAAATGTGTATGGTGGATAGTATGGGGTATTCGTTTATAGAGAAACATCAGATGCTTTCCTCTAAGGATATAATTTGGAGCTGAGTCCTCAGGAGTCTAAGAGAAGCATGTTCCAGGCTGACAGTATAACAAGCACATGAGCCCTGGCATAGATAGTCCTGGCTGTGGCCCTAGCTTGCTTGAGTGAGAAGATGGCTCATTTGACTGGAAAATAGTAAGAAAAAGGGAAATAATGAGATGTAAAGTTGAAGAAATAGGCAAAGGCCAGGTTATATTAGGGCTGGAAGATACTGTGAGGATTTTCATTTCAAAATAGGTGGGAACTTTCTGCTTCAGGTCAGAGAAATGACATGATCTGGTTTGACATAGGAACTTTCCTCTCCTACCAGGCAAGATTACCCTTAAATACTTACTCTAGGATGAGATTTCTATAGGATGAGGATTATTTAGAGCTGGCAGGTCTTGAAGTTAACCTACCCAGTCTACAAGATGCTACTGATCTTTAGACCCTAATGCACTATAAATAAACTGTCTCTTCTATATTTAAATACAGAAGATATTTCTCAAGAAGTTTTATGAACTAGATTAGACCTTCAAGGAAGCAAAATAGTATGATTGGTAAAAGAAGGAGTGCTAGAATCAGGCAGGATTAATCCTGACAGTTATGGCTCTGGGACAGTTGAGTTTACCTCTTTATGTGTTTTCTGATCAGAGATAATGGAGTTTTCAATATCTAATTTAGAGGAAGATATATTAAGTAAATGAAGCTTAAACTTAGGGCCCCTCACTTCCAAGGCCTTAGAAAGAACTCTAGCAATGTACTCTCATGGTCCTATAGTTTTATAAATTTTATGAAGGTAAAAGATATTTTTGTACTCTCTCTTTCATAAAGAGGTCATCAAAATTATAGAAGCTTCAGGCCCCACAAAACCTGCATGTATTCCTGATTTTATTCTGAGACTTATAGTAAGAATTAAATGAATAATTACCATAAAGTTCTTGGTTCACTGCACACATAGCCAGTGTTTATTGTGTGCTAATTATTACTAGGCAGTTTTCAGAATCATGCTAATCTGATAAAAGGTAGAACAACCAGGCAGACTGGAATATAAGCATTACTGTTCAGACATGGCCTATACTTGGATTCATGCTGAGTGGCAAGGCAAAATTATAATTAGAAGATGGCTTGGTAACTACAGAGTCTGAGAAACAGTAATGTAAGTCCACAGGTCAAAGGATCCCCTCCCTTGGGTGGTGTGCAACAAATCTGCTAACCTCTGTTTTGCTTCTGCCCTTCATTTTCTGCATTTGAGATTAATCACTCTTCTTTTGTTTTTTTTGTTTTTGGTATCCGGATCGAACTCTGGTCCTTGGGCTTGCCTTGCGCAGGCGGGCGAAACCACTGAGCTAAATCCCCGGCACTAATCAGTCTTCTTTTGATTCCCACATTTTTGCTTTAGGCAGATTATGTATGAAATAATAGGTTAGATTTGAGTTTATTAGATTACTATGTAATTTCAGTCCTACTTTCCCTTTTCTGCTTCTAGAAATTACTCAGGTCACCTTAGCGGGAGTTTTGGGTCTAACTCCCACTATCAGACATTTATAAATGGTGTTGTTTTACTCTTCCACATGGCATCTGTTGAGAATTTACCTGCCTTAGGCTGAGAAAGAAGGCAATGTCACCCTAAGTCTTCCAAGTTCTTTGTAGCACTCTGTTTTCACATATGTGAACCCCTTATCAATGATAGAGATTCATGAAATGTGATGGGAAGGTGAACTAAACATGAGAGGGAGATAGCAGTTACTAATCCAAAACTTCATACATAGCTGAGATTTGCCAAAACTTCCAAGGTGTTTTACACTACATGAACAAATCATTTCTTTAAAGCATGTCTTAAATTCATTTCCTCAGTCTAAAGCTGTCAACAGTATTAATACCGATCACTTCATGTAGTTATTTTAAGGTGATTTGAGTAAAAAGGACAGATTTGCATTTTGTAAAATCTCTGTGTAGATTGTTTTAGGAAAACACTTTTTAAACTTTGTGTTTAAAGATGGAAATAAACTTAATAGTTTGGGAGATAGTCTGATTTCACTTTGTGTACTTCTATATGTTTTAACTTCCCTCAAATATCTTTGTACTACTTTTATATGTGTTAAAAATCAGTTGAGCTGGGCAAGGTGGCACATACCTGTAATCCTAGCACTGGGGAGGCTGAGGCAGGATGATTGCCATGAGTTCAGAACAAACCTGAACTACATACATATAAAACCCTGTCTAAAAAAAACAGAAACAAAAAATTCAATTGAAGAATTTACAGGTTAAATAGTAAGGATATAATGTTTATCATTATTATTGCTGTTGAGCTTTTGTCACTGGAACTGTTGGTGCTGTTACGACCATTGACGTTAACATTTGTTAAGGGCCTCCTATTTCCTTGATAGTATAATAAGCATATTACAAGAATTATCTCATAACTTTTCACAGTAAGCCAGTGACACAACAATTATTATTCTTATTTAACCAATGCAAAATTAAATCTTCAATATGTACTACAAACACATAGTAATAAAAATAAAAGTGAAAAAATAAAATTAATTGAGTCTTAAGTAATCAAGTCATGCAGAGGCAAGTGGGGGAGCTAAAGTGTGAACTCCAGACTGTCCAACTCCAGAAACAAAACATTTTATTATTGATTTATACCATATTATCCTATATCTTATAGTCTGTATTAGAATACACTAAAATAAAGTGTTGGTAATTGAGCATCTTTGGAAGAATCTGAATAGTTGTCTCAGTTATACTTAAACCTGAGCTATGCAATATTATGGAAATAGGAACCTAGTTCCCTGTTCTCTTATTTAATAAACTGTTAATATTTAATACCTCTTTATTAAATAAGTATTGAACTATTATTATTTAATGTCTACTTTATTTAGTAGAATTCTACCTTATGCATTATTTAACAAGATTCTGCCTTTAGCAAAACTGATTATATTTATCATCAAGTTACATAGAACACAAACTGTCAACCATAGAGTAAGTCAGGGCTGGAACATTTTGTGCTACTGTGTAAGTAAAACAGAAAGGCTATGGGGCTGGGGATGTAACTCAGTGGTAAAGCACATGGGTAGCATGTTCAAGGCCGTAGGTTCAATCCCCAGCAAAAAAAAAAAAAAAAAAAAAAAGAAGTGGGGGAGGGGAGGAGGAGGAACAACATCAGCCTGACAGGACCGTGTAAGATAACAGTATTTGGTGTGGTTATCACATACTAGGAAAATGATTTTCAACTATATAGGCCTGAAGTTAAGATTGTTTTTCAGACCCTCAGACTGGCAGCTCTCTCAAATTGAGATTCAAACCAGGTAAACTTGGTAGAGATCAACTTACAAAGCAGAATGTCAATTTCTTGGTGTTTCTTGGCAGATTAACTCATTGTGTCCCTTAAACAAGGATCATAAAATTATCAAAAGCAAATCTAGGGCTGGGGATTCAGCTCAGTGGTTCTGCCGCCAGACCAGCAAGCGCAAGGACCTGAGTTTGATCCCCAGTACGAAAAAAAGCACAAATCTACTTTTTGGGTGAAAAAGAAGGAAAAAGAAATCTGCTTATGTTTATAAAAATAAATTAATATAAGCAGACAGAAAAGAAAACAATGTATTTACAAAGGCTGAGGGAGGACAAAAAAATAGAGGGATGGGACAAAGTAACATTTCTCTAAATACACCTTTTTGTATGTTTGACTTTTACAAGTATGTTAGTGTTATAAATTTATAAATGAATTAAATATAAAATTGTATCAATAAGGGTAAGAAATGGGAGAAATGTAAAAGTGATAGACTAAAATGAAACTAGTTGCATTTCAAATGAATATTGTAAATACTGAAGGGGGAAAAGGGATTAACATGAACACAGAGTTTTTAACTATGCATGCTTAGTCTTAGGTTACAGGGAGGGAAAAATTTCAAACAAACGTTAAACTGTTTGTAGTAGTCTTGTTTTGTTGTAGTTTGAGTAAAGCAGTTTTAAGACAATTGAAAATACAATATAGGACTGAGCAGTTGAATGAATTTGTCAATATTCTTGGGAGCCAAGGTCCTTAGTGTGAAAAACTATGAAAAACTTAGTGTGAAAAACTAAATACTAAGATGGGATGAGGGAATTCAAGAATCTGTGGGGATATATAATTCCTAAAATATATGCATGTATACGTGCACATTTTTATGTATGTGTTTATATTTGTATGTGTATTTATTTGCCCTTTCCACAAGTGAAAGACAGCCAGTACCCTGAAACCCTATATCTTGGTTTTTAATACCCACTGTCTACCAAAATGAACCAGAGCTACTGAGAGAAATGTCTCCTTCCAGAACTGGATAGAGCAGTTTTGAGATGAGCCTGAACTATCTATACCAGAAAAGGAGGAAATGATTTAAAAAAAAAGTTGAGATCTCATCTCAAGATGACAACAGCCAGCTTAAAGGGACCCTTACTGACAAGTTCTGGGACAATCTGAACACCAAAAATTAAGTACAGTGATATAAGCTATTAGAAAAAAATAGGAATTCATGAGACCATACTGATAATAATTTTCTTTAAAACTAGGGATGATCAGTCTTGCTTACATTAGAATGCCAAAAGCTTATTAGACAGTACAGAAGGAGTACTAGAGTTGAAAAATCACCTATAAAGATTGGATCAGGAAATTGGATCCAGTTATGAATGGATCATAACCAAATACTAAATCTAGGTGAAACCTTTTGACGAGGGGTAGAATATTTGCACAGTTTCAAAATATTTCCCACAGATAGCATCTTTTTAAAAAAAATATGAACAGCTTCACGACTTTGCATGTCATCCTTGCACAGGAGCTGTGCTAATCTTCCCTGTATCATTCCAATTTTAGTACTTGTGCTGCCAAAGCGAGCACACGTACTTATTCAAAAGGAAAAGAGGTTAACTTAATGTTGGGAAAATTACACAGTACCTTAAGACTGAGTAATCAAAATTAATATTGCCAGTGATGTGAAAATGGCCATCAAGTGCTTCCAGATGTGATGCTCTGAGAAGGACACACCATCACCCATGTATTATCTGGGGCAGAAATATATACCTTCAGTCTAATGATGAAACATCAAGCACCCTATTTTTTAAAAATGGGTGATTATATTCTCTGAAATGACAATGTCACAAAAGAAAAAAAAAGCCTTGTAGAAATGAGTCATACGAAAAGAGACTATCTCCATCTGTTGACACATTCTTCAATTAAAGATGGTCTTAGGGCAGTCGCATCTGATCTAACTTTTTGAGGTCACTGTGATTGAATTTTGTGTATTCTCAGTGTTCAAAGACTTGCCTATTCTGGGTTTTGTCATTTTTATTGATGGATTACTTAAGTTTTTATATTTTGACTCTTAATTCATTTTTTGTAGTATTAACTAACTATTGTGATAAATGCAAGGGGCAATCAAAATACAGTGAATGTTTAAATTTTTTTAAAAATGTATTACAGTAAAAGACACATTGAGCCAGACATGGTGGCAGATGCCTTTAATCTCAGCACTCTGGAGGCTGAGGCAGAAGAATTGCTACAAGTTTGCAGTCAGCCTGGGCTACATAGTGAATTTAAGGCCATCCTGAACTACAGAGTGAAACCCTATCTCAAAAAAAAAAAAAAAAGACATTGTCATTAACCACAGTGCAACTAAAGACACTTACTTTAGCACTAAGTTTTATTCACAAGAACATTGTAAAATTCTGTTACAGGGCCAGGGATTTAGCTCAGTGGTTCCGCCGCCTGCTGTGCAAGCACAAGGACCTGAGTTCAATCCCCGGTACCAAAAAAAAAAATTCTGATACAAAAAGTTAAGGATTATCTGGATGATTAAAAAGCCCGTTCCAGGAAATGTTTACATTTTCATATGGAATTGCCTAGAGTGGGGATTTATTAACTTTTCTTATACAACCCACAACAAGTTCTTGAGTTTCAAGAATGTTCACCTGAGCAGTTTATTTCAATGCCCTCTTTCCACATTGCTATGATAGCAAGAGTACATCTTTGCTTTTTTTTTTTTTTTTCTTTAGTATCATGTAGTATAAGTTTGTTTTTTGTATTTCCTGATTTTTGGTTTGGTTTGGTTTGGTTTGGGTTTTTTGGCTTTTTGAGATAGGGTCTTGCTATATAGCTCAAGCTGGTCTTGAACTCACTATGTAGCTCAGGCTGTCCTCAAACTTGCCACAATCTTCCTGCCTCAGCCTTCCAAGTGCTGGGACAGGTGTGTGTCGCTGCACCTGGCTTTATTTCTTGATTTAATGGCACATTTTATAAGCCTTCATTAAAATTGATCACCCTTCAAAAAATGAATTCCGGACTGAGGATTTAGCTGAGTGATGCCACATCTGCTGGCAAGCACAAGGTCCTGAGTTTGATTCCTGGTACTGGACCAAAAAAAAAAAAAAAAAAAAATGAATGCTCCATTTTTTTGTTTGCCTGGACAAAAGCTAAACAGACAGAGGAGAGTTGAAAAATCTAAAATCACACTCACAGGACATTCGCATTTGTAGTTGTGCTTCAAATTCAGATTATTTTCCTGGATTTCTACAGAAAATTTAGCTAAGAAAAACTGCCTCTACCACTTTACCATAGATCATTAAGCTCACCAAGAGAGCGTGTGAAAATTCTTTGGAATGCATAAAAACCTTACCTGCTTTTAAATTTCTTTTTCAAACTAGAAAAAAAAATCCCAGACTATAGGGGGAAAATGTAAAAGATACAAACTTGAAAACCTATAATCTCATTCTTCACAGAAGGCCATGGTTAGTGTGAAAATTCTTCAGTCTTCTAGTCAATGTATAATATATATATATATAGTTTTTTTGTTTTTTGGTACTGGGGATCAAGCTCAGGACCTTGCACTTGCAATGTAAGGACGATGCCACTGAGCTAAATCCCTGGCCCCTAATACATATTGTTTAATAATTAATCACTACTATTCAGTTATCCAACTTGATTATAAAAAGTGTCTAGTATCTTATGTTCACATAGCATTTGAAAGATCAGAATATGGAAAAAAAATTTTTGTCAGCTTAGTCAATTTGTCATTCAGTATACTGCTTGGTAATAACAGTAAAATACAAATGTATTGAAAATATGCTTTAGACATATAATGTGAAAATACCTGAAAAATACAATTTTTCACACATTCATGTATGGATTAATTATAATTCCATGTTTATATGTTTCTTTCAGGGTTAGTGGTTGGATTCATCCTAACCATTGCAAATTTCAGCTTTTTTACCTCTTTGCTGATTTTTTTTCTTTCTTCTTCAAAACTCACTAAATGGAAGGGACAAGCAAAGAAGCATATAGATTCAGAATATAAGGAAGGTAAGATTAATTACGTTTGACATTACTCAAAATGGTAAATCATTTCATACTGTCATAAGCTTTTAATCAAAACATGTTGTTTAGACTGCTAAAACAGGTAAATTTTATTTGAGAATTACTTCAGTGGCCTAATTTAGTCTACCATTTGTTTTACTACAATAGGAAGTAAGAACAGAATTTTAGAAGCACTAGAGTCTATCATTCATTATTTTAAATTTATTACTAATGGTAGGAAATGTGGGATAAGATGCCATACCACTTTTTGTCTTTAAAAAATTTTTAATCATTTTTACTAAACCTTAAACACAAGTGGCGCAGTACCCGAGTAAGGGGTAAGGAGCTTTTTCAGAAGACAAGAAGGATTCTCCTTTTGGGTTATCCACCATTGGCCCCATGGCTGCCACGAAGATGGATCCAGACCTAGCCAAGCACCTCTTATTTGAAGGGGCCACTGTGGTCATCCTGAATGTGCCCAAGGGAACAGAGTTTGGCATTGACTATAACTCCTGGGAGGTAGGACCCAAGTTCCCAGGTGTGAAGATGAATGCGCCAGGCATTCACTTTCTTCACTGCAGTTCTGTGGAAAGCCAATCCTAGGGATGTGGGTCCTCGTATGGGCTTCTTCCTTAGCTTGCAGCAGCGGGGGTTGACAGTCCTGCGCTGGAATGCTCTCCAGGAAGAGGTAGACTTGTCCCCAGCCCCAGACGCTGAAGTGGAAGCTATGAGGGCCAATCTGTAGGAGCTGGACCAGTTTCTGGGACCTTACCCATATACCACACTCAAGAAATGGATCTCACTCACCAACTTTGTCAGTGAGACCACAATGGAGAGGCTGCAGCCTGAAAGGCAGATCTGTGCCTTCTCAGATGTGCTGCCTGTACTCTTCATGAAGCACACCAAGGACCTGGTGGGGCAGAATCTACCTCGCTGGGGCACTGAGTACAAAAGTTATCAAGAGGGCCTAGCTCAGCTACCTAAAATGTAGCCCAGAGCTGGGACAGTGATCCGATTCTCAAAGCTACCAACACAGATGTTCCCAGCAGGTGCTACACTAGCAGAGATAACCAGGGACAGCATGGACTTGAGCTATGCACTGGAAACTGCTCAGCAAGCAGTTCCCCAGCAGCCCCCAGGATGTGCTCAGTGAACTCCAGTTTGCCTTTGTGTGTTTCTTGCTGGGCAATGTGTATGAAGCATTTGAGCACTGGAAGCGGCTCCTGAACCTCCTCTGCCAGTCAGAAGCAGCCATGGTGAAGCACCACACCCTGTACATCAACCTTATCTCCATCCTGTACCACCAGCTTGGTGAGATCCCTGCTGACTTCTTTGTGGACATTGTCTCTCAAGACAACTTCCTTACCAGCATCTTACAGGTTTTTTTTCTTCAGCCTGCAGCATTGCTGTGGGTCCCACCCTGAGGATGAAAGCTGAAAAGTTCCAAGCCCACCTGACCAAGAAGTTTCGGTGGGACTTTGTCTCAGAGCCTGAGGACTGTGCCCTGGTGGTGGTGGAGCTCCCCGAGAGCATCGAGACTGGCTAACCCTCTGAACACATGAGCTTTGAGAGGCCCCTTTCCACATGAATGCAGCCCTGGCCTCTCCATTCATCTGCTCTTATCCTGAGACTGCTCCAGGGCAGCAGTTCTGCCAGGTTCTGCAAAGATCGAGCCAGAATTCCCTCCTTCACCAATAAATTCCTTCATAGAAAAAGAAGCTAAGATGCTAAAAGCACATTTGTGGGCTCTCTATTCTCCCAGTCATGGCTAAGCTGACAAGCTTTTACAGAAGCTGCTGGGACAGACCTGCCTTGGTAGCATCATCATTCCTTCTGATGAGAAGTGGAGCTGAAACTCCAAGAGAGCTGATCATTTGTTCTATAGGATGATTAGAGAACAAGAAAACCTGGATTCCCTTGAGAGTCTGAGATATCAGTGGGTGATTTTTTGGAAGTTAAATGTAGGCTCACAGGGGAAATGAGCTGCAGTTTCTACCTGCCCCTGGTTCAGTGGGAGTCTGTGATAGAAAACTTAGGTAGTGAGCCTCGACTGAGAACTCAGTGACAAGGAAGATGGTTGGTTGGGTCTGCTTTAGCTTTCTCCCCCTAAATCCCCTTGTCCTGTCCAGAGGCTCCAGTTTTTAATCTCCCAAAACTGGAGTGGCCCTTGATTTCAGAGATCCTCCTGGTGCTATCACTTACCATCAGTTGCATTCCGAAGCCTCAGACACAGAGTGATTTGGCACCCCTCCCATGTGTCCCGATTCCTCACAAGAGCTACCATGACTGTTGCTGGTGACCTGGACATACAACAATAAAAAGAAGAGTTCTTGTCCACAAGCAGGCTTCTTAGGCCCTGTTGAAGTTGCCTTCTGAACTCTGGAAATGACCTAGGCAGCCTGAATCTTCCCAGCCCTCCTGTGGAACTGTCTGTCATCAGTGATGATGAAGCTTCTGCTCTCCTGGGAGTCTTTTTCTTTTTTGGTACCAGGTATCGAACTCAGGACCTTGCACTTGTGAGGCAGGTGCTGGAACCACTGACCTAAATTCCCAGCCTCTCCTGGGGTCTTGAGGTCATGCCTCTCGTGCTGCGTGGGCTGAGTTCCATCTCTAGATGGACACACCAACCCTCCATGCTGACCTCAGACTGTTTGTTGTACTCTTTAAGTCCTGATGCCATCATCTTCTAAAGCTGGGGCTCACAGCAGGTTTCTGAATGAGAATCCCTGCTACTTAAGGGTTCGGTTTCTCTTGTTTCCTTGGAGGTGTTTTTCCAAAAGCATAATGTACATTAAAGTCTTTCAATTGAGAAAAAAAAAATCTTAAACACAGGTTTTTATCACTGCATGATTTTCTTTCTGAGGGAAAATCATTTGTCTTTATTTGCTTGTTTGTATCCAGGAGGGCAAAGAAATTGGGTTCAGGTGTTCTGCAATGGAGCTGTGCCCACAGAGCTAGCCCTGCTCTACATGATAGAAAACGGCCCTGGAGAGATGCCGATCGACTTTTCGAAGCAGCATACTGCTTCCTGGATGTGTTTGTCTCTCTTGGCTGCACTGGCCTGCTCTGCTGGAGACACCTGGGCTTCAGAAGTTGCCCCAGTTCTGAGTAAAAGCCAGCCAAGGCTGATTACAACCTGGGAGAGAGTTCCAGTTGGTGAGTCTTGATTACAGTTTCTTAAAAAAATAAGAACAAAAGCAAAACCTTCCTGATTTAATGTATTTCTTACTTAATAGCTTTGCAGAATTTTATTTGGTCTCTTTAATTGGAAAATTGCTATAGGCTATTAAATTGATGATAAATAATATTTGCAGGAAATGTTAACAAACCCTAGATAAATTAGAGGTAGACCTAGACCTAGATAAACATGGAGATTGACCCACAAACCTACCAGGGGAGAATAAAAGAAAAGAAGGTATTTCTCAAGGACTTAGTATGTAATTAGTGCTTATAATACCCAGTCAGGACTCTGAATCTGTAGATTAAAGCAATAGTAGATTGCAGATGTTCAAAGAAAATAAAAATGTCTGTACTGAACACTTACAAGCTTTGTCTTACTTTTCTTGTTGCTGAGACAAAATACCCAACACCCATAGTTAAAGGAGGAAAGGTTCATTTTGGCTCACAGTTTGTAGAGGTTGGTTCCAAAAGCAGGATGGCATGGCAGAGGGACATTGCAGAGGAGAAATGGTCCATGGCAAAGCAGAGCAGGCAGAAGGCAACAAAGCAGCAAGTGGCAGCAGCAGCAGAAACAATAGCACCAGCAGCCTTCTTTCTGTCTCTTATATTTTACCCAGGTTTGGGTGGGTAGCACTCACACCCAGGGTGGGGTACCCTTAATCCAAGTTTTGTACCCTTAATTCCAGCATCACACCCTTAATCCCAGCATCACGCACCCTAGAACCAGCCACTTCTGAAAATCCCCACCTATGACTGTATGAGGCTTTGGGGGAACATCTAGGTACAAGCTATAACATTCCCTAAATAATACTATATAATAACTATTTACATGGCATTTACATTATGTTAGTATTATAAGTAATCTAGAGATGATTTAAAATATGTGTGGTAGGATGTGTGTAGGTGACATGAAGATAGCACAGCATTTTATATCATGAACTTGAGCACCCAAGGATTTTGGTATCTGCAGGGGTCCAGGAACCAATCCCCTGTGGACACCAGGGACTGCTGTGTGTTTAACTTCCCCATTACCATTATCAACTACTAACTATTATATTTTTTGTCATCCTCCTCCTCTTATCCTTCTTTTTTTTTTTCTTTTGGTACCAGGGATTGAACTCAGGTCCTTGAGCTTGCAAGGCAGGTGGCTGAACCACTGAGCTACATCCCTGGCCCTCTTACCCTTCTTTTCCTCCCCAATTCTCAATTCTCTTCTCTTGTTTTACAGTCTTTTCTTCCTCTTCTTCATCATCATTCTTATAATAGCTAACATATTTTGAATACTTCCTGTGTGCAAAGCATCGTTCTGCTTTACTTGGATCACTACTTAGTACTATAATAGTCATATAAATTTGTACTTTTATTTTCATCTTGTGAACAAACAAGGCATACAGAAGTAACAGTCTGACACCCCTGAGCCATTCTGCTTTGCTGCTTAGAATTCAAGAGTTGTTTAAGAGAAAAATCATACTTTTTAAAGTAGGTATGGTCTTGATACTGCATTAAAAGGAATTCTTTCTAACAGATACTACTTTATTCTCACTCAGATGAAATCTAAAAAAATTGATCTCATAGAAATTAAGGATACCAGAGGCTGAGAAGAATAGATAAGAGGGAGAGATAGAGGGAGGTTGATTAGGAAGGTACTAAATTATAATTAATTAAGAACAAGAAATGCTGGTACTGTGTTGCAGAGAAGGGTGATTAGAGGTAACAATAATGTACTATATATTTTTTAAAAGCTAGAAGAGAGGATTTTTGAGTGTTTCTCCATAATGAAATTACAAGGAAATAGATATATTTGAGGAGATAGATGTATTTGCCCTGATTTGAGCATTATATAATATATGTATGTATCAAAATCTCATATTGTATCCCATAAATATAATTCTTATGTATCAGTTAAAAATTTTACAATTTAAAAAAAGAGAGACTTTTTTCTTTTAATTAAATAGGTACCCCAAATTTTCTGCTTTCCTTGACTTTATGTACTTGTTGATTATTAATCAGATGACTTTATGCATGTTTTTTCTTTAGGAACCAATGGAGGGGTTACAATGGTGGGACTTGCTTCCAGTCTCCTTGGTGGAACCTTTGTGGGCATTGCATACTTCCTCACACAGCTGATTTTTGTGAATGATTTAGACATTTCTGCTCCTCAGTGGCCAATTATTGTATTTGGGGGTCTAGCTGGATTACTAGGATCAATTGTGGACTCATATTTAGGTGCGACAATGCAGTTTTCTGGTAAGAACATCACCTTATTATTGCAGCTTATTGTTTTGTTTTGTTTTTTTTAATGAAATGGGGAAGAAAAATGGAAAATTAAAAACTGAAGCAGTGAAAACAAATCCAAAGACACAAGATGCTGAGGGACCAGAAATGACAGATCAGTGCATCTTTTACAATTTTTGGTTTTTATTCTTCCATGTTAAATTAATTGTAAGAGAGTTAATTCTGCAGATCAGTGATTAAAGTGGAGGATACCATTGTGTGAGCCTATTACCTAATCTCGGGAAAGAGGATATTTGGGGTCAGATCATTTTAATGTACCTCCTTCCATTTGTTTTCTACAAATCCACTTCATAGATAAATTATTGAACTAATTTGACTTCATAAACATGATCCACTTTTCTACTGTGTTAATCATGCTTGTTACCTTCAGCACTGAGTTTTTAGCAAAGTAGATGAGAGAGTCAGTTTTCTTAAAATTTTCAGTGCTTTCCCTGAGGCTCTCCCGTCCTATCAGTATATTGATAAATTCCATTAGGTATATATTGGTTGCACACTCTACCAACCATATTTTCTCCTTTGAGTGACATCAGGATTTGGCTGGGAGGGTGGAGAAGGATCCCCTAAGCAGCGTAATTCTAGTGCTCTATAAACTCCAAGATAATCTCCTTACCTTTTCACTCCTGTTTCCACCAATCAAAATGTTTGTTCTCTGATGTTTCATTAGTTTCATTAGGAAGCAGTCTGGTTTTAATGACCACTAAAAGGTCAGTGACTCTGCAAACACTCAGAGTATACTTTTCTTTTTGGCTTATTTATTTTTGATACCAGAGTATTACATTAAAGGCAGGAAAAGAAATAGGTTCTGCAGAGCAAGTTTAGGCCAAATAAAAGTAAGAAAACAAGTACACTCTACAGAAAGAGAGCAGGCTACTGTGAGAGAACACAGCAGCCCACTTTTCTTTTTAAAGAACCTAAGTTTTATTCTAAATTAGGCTCTAAGAGGGGAGGCATATTACATATTAAGTAGATTGAAGAAACAATGTGAGCAGTGTGGCAGATTAATTCATTCTGTATATCATTTGGTGCCCTCTGTGTCACTTTGTTTATGCTGCTATAAAAAAAGTGCCTTAGACTAGATAATTTATAAAGAGTAGAGATTATTTTTCATAGTTCTGGCTATGAGGAAGTTCAACATCAAGACACCAGCAGTTCAGGGCGTGGTGAAGGCTTACTCTCTGCTTCCATACTGGCACCTTGTTACTGCATCTGCACATAGTGGAAGGCAGAAGGGCAAAAGGAGGAGGCAGCTCTGTGGAGATCTCTTTTATAAGAGCATTAAACCTGTTTTTGAGGTTGGACCCCTCATGATTTGACTACTTTCAAAGGCCCTACCTCGTCATACAAATACAGTGAGTCTTGGTTCCCAATGTGAATTTTGGAAAGATACAAACATTCAAACCATAGAAGCTTCCTCTTGTCCCAACACCTTGCTGGCTCTGTATACATAGTGCTGAGGCCACGGATAGGAGTTCTGCTCACAGAGGCTTCATAGGTTGGTCTTGGAGAGGAACACCAGGAAGACAACCCAACCTTGCTAGTATCACACTAGCTCTGCTTTTCATGTTCTCCCATCTACTCCTGAAGCAATAAGAGGTACTGACAAAACGGCTCTGGGATGTGCTGAAAGCCATTTATTCCAACAGGCCTTTTGTAAGCAAGGGCTCCATATATCTCACCATGTAAATTATCTATCTATCAGGGTCATTTCACAGGTTACTGATAATTTTTCAAAGATTGTCTTCTTTGGAGAAAGAAAGCTAATTTGTTCTTGTTTTAAATCAGCCACTTGGATCTTCTGTTTGTTTCTTTTCCACTCTAGGTTTGGATGAAAGCACTGGCATGGTGGTCAGCAGCCCATTGAACACAGCAAAGCACATAGCAGGAAAACCTATTCTTGATAACAATGCAGTGAATCTGTTTTCTTCTATCCTTGTTGCCCTCCTCCTCCCAACAGCTGCTTGTGGTTTTTGGCCCAGAGAGTGAACTTTATTTAATTTCCACAGGTTAGAATTGATTGAGTCCAGCTAAATGTGCTGTTCTAAGTTTTATCCTAAGAATAACAATTGTAATGCCAAAATGTAAATGTCAGCTCCTCTCATATTTCATTGTAAAGGAATTACACATTTTTTCTTTCATCAACTCCTTTTAACAGCTAATATCTTTCTAGTAAGAGACAAGTGCATAAAACTTATGCGTATTTTTCTCCTACTGACTGTAGCTTCGTAAACAGTGGAGATATATTTTTCCTATATTTTGTTGTACATTGAACTAAAATATCTACATGGTAAATGTAAGACTGGTTTTTCTTTTGTAAACCAGAGTAAAGACTAAAAGTGATGATATGTTAAAGTGATTGTCAGTTGTAGCAGAGAAAAACCACTGCATCAGTTACTCCGGTGCTATATCTGTTCCGGGTGGCTTTAAGACAAGCTGGTGTGTGTGGAAGCTTAAGTAAGTGTAGTATCCTGGATTTTTATGACCTTGCCACTCATATTTTTGAAAAGTGCAGAAGTTGGTCCCTAGTGAATTGTATGGTTTACTCTGCATTTTTCTTCCTTCTTCCAGATTAGTGATGGAAAAAGGTAAATGTCTTTTTTTATATGACCATTACAAAGTGTGAAAAAATTATGTGTTAAAAAAGCTAAATTTTGGGGCCAGGGATTTGGCTCAGTGGTTTCGCTGCCTGCTGCACAAGCTCAAGGACCCAAGTTCAATCCCCGGTACCAAAAAAAAAAAAAAGCCAAATTTTATCTGAACAATGTGTACCTTAATACACTATTTTGAATTCATCTACAGTGTGTTTTGTAGTTTTCTTTGAAATATACATAGAAATTTGTTTTAGCTTTGGTAATCTGAACAGTAACCAGAGAGTCGCTGGAAGCTTATTTTCATTATGTTTTTTTTTTTTTTTCCCTGTACCAGGGATCGAATTCAGGACCTTGGTGCTTGCAAGGCAGGCACAGCACCACTGAGCTAAATCCCTGGCCCAATTTTTTTAAGTCACTGGAAAGTACTGTGATTTCCTTTTATGAACCTTTTAACTTGTGCTCACCTTTACATTCATTATAGCCTCAACCAAAGTGAATTCTGTTTTCTGTCTTTGTTCTTCACTATGACTTAACTGTGTTCTGCAAAAGTTTTGACATGGAGAAGATTATTTTACTAAATGTATTTTTAAATGTTTCTCGTGTGATTTCTGTACATTTCTTCCCCCGCTCCTTTTTCATTCTTAAAGAAATTAGGAAAGGATTCCATAAATAAGCTACTGTCAGAGTGGATATGTTTAGTACTCTTTATTGGTGACTCCTCTATAGTGGTGATCTAGAACTGACTTGATTTGAGAAGGAAAACAAAACAGTTTACACCTTTAATTCTTTTTTTTTTCTTCCGTACCAGAGATTAAACTCAGGACCTTGTGCATGCAAGCCAGGTGTGGCGCCACTGAGCTAAACCCCTGGCCCAATATCTTTCATTCTTAAATCAGTTGACTTAATGCCTTATAGCCAGTGATTTTGAACTTTGGGTACACATGTGGGCATATTTTTAAAAATCACTTGCATCTGAGCTCTGATACAGATTTTGGTAAATTTCTCTTGGTTACTTTTCTCACTGCTGAAAAACATACCCAACACCCACAAGTTAAAGGAGGAAAGGTTTATCTCAGCTCCCAGTTTCTAGAGGTTTCAGTCCATAGTTGGCTGGCTCCAAAGCAGGGTGGCATGGCAAAGGGGCGTCACAGAGGAAAAATAGTTCATGGCATGGCTGGTAGAAAGCAACAAGCAGCAGCAGCAATCCTCCCTTCTTCTGTCTCTTTATATTCTATCCAGGCTACAAGCCTATTGATTGGTGCCCTCCACATCCAGGATAGCATTTCTATTATCCACACCCTTAATCCCAGTATCACACCCTTAATCCACATTCACACACCCTAATCCAGCCACTTTCAATACTCCCCTCCTATGACTGCAGAAGGCTTTGCAGGGACATCTAGATACAAGCCATAACATTGTTCTTTGTCCAGAATTTTGATTTAGCAGATCTGGGTATCGAGACTTTTTAAAGCTCTTTTGAACATTAGAATCCTGGGAAGGTTTTAAAAACACTGTTGCCAAGACTTCTAGTAAATCTGAATATTTAAAGGTGAGGCCTATATTTTCATTTTATTGTGGCCTACTCCACATTTGGGTATTTTTAGAAAACTCTCCGGTAGACATTAATGTTTAACCACTTTGAGACCCACCGAATAAGAACATCCTAAAGCTGTGTATCTAAAAGGAACTTTTAAAACATGGGACTTTTCATTTTTAGGGAGAAAACCTATTAGTAGAAGCACTGCAGGCTGTCTGTCTTTGTGGATTAATCACTTCTGGTAATTATCCAATATCTTACATCTGCATCACTTTCCAAATCATTACTCTGTGTGTGTGTGTGTGTGTGTGTGTGTGTGCGCGTGTGTGTGCTCGCACATTATTCTAACACAGCTTTTTTTTCCTGGAGATTCATTCTAATAATATACAATGGAACAAAACTACTTATTGGAACCACTTTGAAATTGATAGAATCACTGCATTATTAAGTTTGGAGAAATGATGCCTTCAAATCATTTATTTGAAAACCTAGATATATTTTGGAATTAAAAATTTTTAAATTTTAGAAAATTAACAATTTATTTAAAATATTTTGCTCAGAACTAATAAAAAGTCCTCAGTAGAAACTCATTATCAAATATAGTCCTATTTTTATGATGAATTATGAATAGCTCTGCCAAGCGTGATAACTAAAGGCTATAAAGAGCATCAGCTTAATCAGTAAGGTTTTGTCATGTAACTTGTGAAAATTTTGTTTTCATAATTTTGTGGTATAAGAATTACATGTAAGGAATTTTGATGTTCTTTTTTTTAAAAAGTTCTATATCTGTTTTAATATAACTTGCTTTTTTGGATATTTAATTCAACCTGTTCTCTTGCTGAGTAGGCCAGGTTATGTTAAAAACTCCTTTCATGGAAAGAGTTCCATGTAACAATATAATACAATACTATATGCAGCCTGCCTAGACAACCATAAAGGCTCCTTATCTCTTGTTACACTGTTACACAATAGAGGATGCCAAAGTACATGTGGCCCAGGGCAGCTCAAGGAGTCTAATGTTGAAGACACATTAAATGAATCCACCAGGAGACCAAAGAATTGACACAGAATGACAGCAGGTCATTTCATTTTCAGATTTTTCTCACTTGCCTCATATACCTTGATTTATATACCTTTTTTATTTCTAGCTGCTGCATATGTATACGATGCTAGTGCAAAAATGCTAATGTCACTAGTTAGATACAGGCCTAATTAATAAAGAAAAATCATGTGGAATGTTTTAAAATTAATCACATGCCTACAGTATGAACAATGGCTGCCTGTTATGCACAGTGCATTTAGTCGGGCCCAATCATCTGATCTTCCTATTGCTTTATCTGATGTTCTCAGTGCCATCACAATGCGAAGAAACTGTCATAGCCACCAAATTCCAAGTAAATTGTGCATGCTTTAAAAATGAAAACACTGGTGGTGCAGGCCTATAATCCCAGAACTTGGGAGGCTGAAGCAGAAGGATCACCACAAATTCAAGGCCAGTCTCGGCTACATAGTAAGTTCAAGACCAACTGAACTATGTAGTGAGACCTTGTTGCAACAACAACAACAAAAAGAAACACAATTCCCAGCTTAATTATTTAATCTCTTTATAGATTGTTGTTATCCAAACAGTTCTAAATATTTTAAAAATACATAGTGTTCCATATATGTCTCTAATCAGTGTTTTCTTTAAGAGTCTCAATGTTGATAATAACATATTCCTGGAGGGAAATAAAAAATACAAAAAAAATAGTTTGACTACTTGGCTTTCTGAGGACTGTAATCATGCCAGCATTTCTTAGTCACAGAAAACAGTATTAATGATTTTGAAACCAGTGAGTCAGGAAATTATTGTAGTAGGAATAAAAGTGGTGGAGCAAGACTCCTGAAATTATTCTCCCTGCCAAAACTTATTTCTCTCCTATTTATTATACCTGCCTCTTCAAAATCTATTTTATAAATGTAGCATCTTTTGTGTGTTTATATTTTGTCTTTTTATTAATGTTTACTTAACAATGATTCTGTTCTTTTTTTAAAAAATTAGAATATTTGAGATAAAAGCTAAAATATTCTTTGGCCTCTCAACATTCTTGGCCCCCTCCTCTCTTCTCCAAGGTAATTACTGATAAAAATTTAGGATATTTTTACATAATATTTGTTCCAGGTGTATTTTAACATACTTTTTAAAAATCAGCAAAATTGTTGTAGTTAGATCTCTTTTTGGTGCCTTAAGTCAGGTACTTATGGCCAAGAAAAATGTAGCAAAAAATATTGGAAGAATGTACACCAAAATGTCAGTGTTTTATGTGGTAAGGTGATAAATGTTTTAAATTTTTGTTAAAATAACTTTAAATTTTAAAGTATATAAAGTATATGACATTAAAACTATTAAAATACACATACAGAATTGAGGATATAGCATAGTGGTGTAGCACTTGCCAAGCATGCTCGAGGTTCTGCGTTTGATCCCCAATACCACACACACACACAAATTATATATATGGTCAAATAATTAAGTCTACAATCAAATGTGTTTCTTCTATAAATCAAGAACAACGCTTTAAAAACCTTAAAGTAAACAATGAGTAGGAATTACCCCTTTTTCCCTTCTACTCCCCCATCATTATTTTAAATGATAGTCTCTTTCTTTACAAAGCACTTTATTAACAAAGTAAAATGGACCTGACAACATGTACAGAACACTGTCCCAATAAGAGTAGAATATACTTTCTTTTCTAGTGCACATGGAACATTCTCCAGGACAAACCATATATTAGCCCACAAAAA
>NW_004624750.1:26019627-26041106 GCF_000247695.1 Heterocephalus glaber | reverse complement strand
AATAAAACCACTTTCTACATACTGCCAGATCTGACTTCTAATAGTTTGTTAAACAAATTTTTATCTATGTTTATTTTTTTCTATTTTCTTTATTCAGTTTTAGTATTAGCACAATGTTGATTTCCTAAAATGAGAGGAGAAGTGTTCCTTTTTTTTCTGCTTTAAATGTTTGATCTAATTCATCATTTAAAATGTATATGAGCCTGTTGGTGTCATATAGGTAGGTTTACAAGCTAGGAATATATTTTCTTTAACAGATGCTATTCAAATTTTATATTTCTTCCAGAGTCAGTTTCATTAATTTGTCTTCCGAGGTACTTCGTAGAAGTTGTCAAATTTATTTCAAAACAGATTTTTGTAATATGCTTTCTATATCCTTTTAAATTCTGTAAAATCTGTGGTAATGGCCTCTAAATTTCAATATTGTAATTTTAAAAATGTATAATTGATATTGTATAATAGGAAGAAAAGGTCTAAAGGAGTAGGGGAAGGGTAGGGGAAAGGAAAGAAGGGAAAAGAAAAAATATGAGAAAAGGAAAAAAAAAGAAACAAAGTCTTTGTAAATAGGGAAGGATGGAGGGGGTGAAGAGAAGGCAGGGGAATGAGGAAGAAAATAAGAACCAAGATACGTCATATAAAGGTACAAGAACCCAGTGATGAATGTACATGTATTTTATACCTAAAATGTACCAATAAACTTAATGGAAAAAAACCTTTTGCGATCATTTTCCTTCTAATGAAATAATGAGTGCCTATTCATAGGCACAAGTCTTTCTCTGCCTCATCAAGAGTTACTCCTCTACATGGGTCTCTTGTATCCAAGCCATCTGTAATATTACCAGTCCCAGAATATAGTCTGTGCTTTCCAGTAGTGCCACATTATTCTGTTAAATGCAAAAATGCAAAAATCTCACTGACATCTGTGAGGAGGTACACGTTTTCCACATTTATAATTAGATCCTGGCATGATGACATTATGATAAATAACCATTATGCCCATTTTCCAAATTCTTTTCCTTTCATTTAATTCCCACAAACCCTGTACCTCCAAATACCCTGAGAGCCCTTGAAGGAGGAAACAATGTATTACAAGAAATCATATTAAAAACTGTCATATTAAAAAGTGGTAAACCCAGTGTGATAGCCCATGTTTATAATCCCAGCACTGAATGTACAGATCACTTTGGCCCTTGTTCAGCTTCCTTATGGTAGAAGAGGGGGGAAATCAACTGGCTTGTGAGGACACATGGTCTTTGAGTCATGTTTGTGCCATGCTTTCTGTCCCACTTACCTTAAGAACTACATGGGTTTCACCAATTGTTTTTTCAGTACTGGAAATTCAACCCAGGATCTTCACACCAGGTGAAATTTCTACTCCTTTTTATTTTTTATTTTGACATAGGTTCTTGCTAAGTCACTGAGTTGTCCAGGCTGGGCTCAAACTTATGATCCTCCTGCTTCAGCCTTCTAGAGTGCTTGTATTACAAACATGCACCACCATGCTGTGCTTACCAGTTTTTAGTAAGACAGTTTTAGAATAGCTCTTGACTTTGCCCACTACCCACCCACCACCAACAGATTTTGTTTCTTCACATTATAATTATTTTTGTTAAGGTGACTTGGCCCTTATCCTCATTTCACACTGCAGGATTCACAAGATACAAATGCTCTTATAATCAGCATTGTAAAACCAAAAGGGAGACAAATTTTCATACAAAGGAATGGGAAGATTATTGCAGGAAACTGTTTTTACTTTTAGTTGTTTTTTGGAGGTAGTAATGATGTTTTTACTTTATATTTTGGAATTTTCAGACATATGAAAAGCAAACAGGATAATATAATGAGCCCCAATACATCCATATGACCCAGCTTCGTCTATTATGGGCATTCTGTCAATCTTGCTTATGTATACTGCCACTCATTCTCAATAACACTTAATTTTTTTATAATTTTACTTTGTGGAGTTTTTCTATATTAAAATACACAAGTATTTTTTAACTGTCACTATAACAAATGATAGAACTTTATGAAGTATATGCCTTTCAAGATGCAGAACATTTCTTTCACCACTGAAATTCTCTTTTGTATTTCCTTGCCTCTTCTAGAACAGCATGTGAAGGGAATTTTATACTGTGTACTCTTTTATGTCTCGCTTCCTTTTTTCAATACACTACCTGAACTTTGTCCAGATGTATAAGTAATTTATTTCTTCATTGCTGGAAAAACATGCAATTATATAATGTCAAACAATCTCTGAGGTGGCTTTTGGTTTTGTCCACTCCCATATTGAATAAGGCTGGGCTACATCATCGATATGGTATTAAGGAAAACACAGTGATTTCTGAGCCTAGGGCATAAAACACACTACAGCTTCCATATTGGTTTCTTATGAATCACTCATTTTGGAAAGAACAGACACCATGTCATGAGAACACATAAGCATTCCCTCTTGCCAACAGTCAGCATCATGTGAAGTCAATTCACCAACCTCTTTAAAGCCTACTTAGCTAAAATGTTGACTGCAACCTCATGAGCAATTCCAACCCAGAAACATCCAGCTAAGGCTGCTTCTGAGTTCCTGACCAACAGAAATTACATAAGAAATTTGTGGTTTTCCTTTCTTGCAATCTCTTTGATTTAACATTAGACTAATGCTGGCCTCATAGAGTAAGTTAGGAAATGTTCCCTCTGCTTCTAGTTTCTGTAACAGATTTGTAAGGAACTGATGTCTTTCGTTTCTTAAATTCTTGGTAGAATACACCAGTAAAACTATCTGAGCCTGGTGATTTCTATTTGGGAAGGTTACTAGTTTTTTATTCAGTTTTTTACTAGTTAACCCTATTCAGGTTATCTAGTTTGCCTTGCATGAGCTTTGGTGGATTGTATCCTTCAAGGAATTGGTCCATTTAATCTAAATTATCAACTCTTTGGAGATAGAGTTGTTCATAATATTTCTTTGTTACCATTTTAATGTCCATGAAATCAATAATGATGGTCCCTCTCTGCTTTTGATAGTAATAATTTGTTTCTTTGCTCTTTCTTCTCTCCCTACCCCCTTTCTCCCTCCATTCCTTGCTTCTTTCCTATTTTGGGGGGAGTCAGTCAACACGTGGATAGAGGGTTAGAACTAACTTTTAGTTTTGTTGACCTCTATTATTTTCTTCTAGATTTCATCTGTAATTTTTATCCTTTTCTATTGTTTTTTTACTTTAGGTTTGATTGATCTTTTTCCCCCTAGTTTTCTAGGGGTTTCTTGGGTTTTTTACTTTTTAAAAATAGTATTTAGTACAGTGCATTTCCATCTAAACTCTGATTTCACTAAAACCGTAGTTTTGACAGATTTTATATGTATATATATGTATTATTTTTTTTTTTTTTGGTACTGGGGATCGAACTTATCCTTGCGAGGCAGGCACCAGAACCACTGAGCTAAATCCCTGGCCTTATTTTCATTTTTTATTAAGCTTAAAATATTTTAAAGTTCTTATGGGGTTTCTTTTTTGACCCATGTGCTATTTAGAAGTTTGTTTACTTTCCAAATATTTGGAAATTTTCTAGCTGTCTTTGTTGCTGATTTCTAGCTTAATTCTGTTTTTGATTTCTATCTTCTGTAGTCTAAAAGCACATTTTGTTTGTTATCTATTCTTTTAAAATCTAAACTGTGTTTTAGTTCCCAGAATGGTTTATTTCAGATAATGTTCCACATGAATTTAAGAAGAATCTGTATTCTAGCCAGATGTGCATGCCTGTAATCTCAGCACTCTGGGAGGCCAAGACAGGAGGATCACAAGTTCAAGCCCAAACTGGGCAATTTAAAGATTCAGCAAGACTCTGTCTCAAAATAAAAAATAAAAAATAGTAAGAATGTAGCTTAGAGTACATTCCTTGTATTCTATTCCTAGTACTGAAAAAAAATGAATTTATACTGATGGATGAAGTGTTATATCAGTGTCAATTAGAATTGATCGATGATGTTATTCAGTTCTGTTGTGCCCAGATCACGAAGTCCCCAAAGACCACCAAGGAGCCGATTCCGATGTAAACACACGAGGGTCGTTTATTCAAGCTTGAGCAGGGGCACTCAACCATCACCGACGCAGCGGATTAGGATTGAGAGCCCCGAATTTCAAATCAGCAGGGTTTTTATTGTGGCTACCGCAAGGTTTGGGGATGTTCCATTTAGCAGTTACATGATTGGTTGATATTTAGCAAGCATGGGGGGTTGAGGGGTGGCTACATGTAGAGTTTATGGGAAAAAGGAAAAATCAGCACATTGACAGAATGTTCTATAGATAATGGGCCCAGGAGCATCTGTTTTCTGGGCAGACAGAGGATTGAGTTAGGAGCTGTGTCCTTTATTTATTTCTTTTTAATCTGTTGTCCTACAGCAAGGACATTTTATCATTTTATGGGCACAAAGGAGACTAGGGGAATAGTTGACTTCAGTGAAGTGGAATTTATGTCAAGGCCACTTTACTGTCTTATATTTAAGATGGAGTCAAACTTTAAAATGGAGTTAGTTAGGTCTCACAGTTCAACTGTCTACTCGTTGATTTCCTACCTTCCAAAACTATCAGTTACTGGTAGAGACATGTTGATTTGTCTACTATTGGATTTGTCTGTTTTTCCTTGTAGTTCTGTTTTGCCCTCAAACTCACTGATTCTCCCCTCAGCCATGTCCAGTCTACTGATAAACCCATTAAAAACATTCTTCATTTGTGTTACATTGGTGTTTCTTTTTCCTTTTTTTTTTTTTTTTTTTTTGGTACTGGGGATCAAACTCAGGTCCTTGCACTTGTGCAGCAGGTGGTGAAACCACTGAGCTAAATCCCCGGCCCAAGTTACATTGTTTTTCATTCCTAGCATTTCCTTTTACTTCTTTCTTAGAATTTCCATCTCTCTGACTACCCATCTCTCATTCATAGTTTCCACTTTTTTCATTAGAACCCTTAGCATATTAATCATTATTTTGAATTGCCAGTCAAATAATTCCAAACTTTCCACCATATTTAAGTCTAAATAATTTCACTTCTTCTTCCCCTCCTCCTTTTCCTGCTCCTTCTCTTCTTCCTCCTTCTCTCCCTCCTCACCCCTCCCCATCTCCCTCCTCCTCTGCCACCTTTTCTCCTCTTCCTCCCTCCTCTTCCTTTCTTATACAGAGTCTCGCTACATTGCTCCAGCTGGTTCCAAACTCCTGGGCTCCAGTGATCTTCCTATTCAGTTCCAAGTAGCTGGTATTACATGTGCATCCCACCATGTGCAGCAATATCTAAGTCTGGTTTTAATGCTTGTTTTTTTTTTTCTTTAGTGTGTGATTTTTGTTTTGTAACATGCCTTGTAATTATTTGTTGAATATATGAGGTAGTGTTAAATTTTATGTTTATCTGGTTAAGACTTAAATTGTGTTTACTGTTTGCTGTGATGTTGTCTTAGTTACTTTCTCATTGCTGAGACACAATACCTGATACCCACAAGTTAAAGGAGGAAAGGTTTATTTTAGCTCACAGTTTGCAGAGGTTTCAGTATATAGTCGACTGGCTCTGAAGCAGTGCAGCATGGCAGAGGGTCATGCCAGAGGAGAAACATCCATGGCAAGGCAGAAAGGAGATAGCAAGCCACAGTGCTGAGCCTCCTTTTCCCCTTTATTCCATTCAGGCTACAAGCCTTTTGGTTGGTGCCACCCACACCTTCTCCTTGTCCTCACCCAGAATTATGCTAACCCAATCAGTGGACTGATTTATTCTCACACACTCTTAATCCATATCCACACACCACAAATTCAGCCACTTCCAAAAAGCCCCACTTATGAGCACATGAGGTTTTGCGGAAACATCGAAATACAAGCCATGACATATGTCAAAGGCTAAAATTTCCTCTAGTGTCCTTATTTTTACCTTTTGTTTGTCTTTGGTTTGTCTTAGAGTAGGAATTTAAGAATAAAGCCTGAGGCTTATAGGGGTTTTTTTTAGCTATAATTCTCCATTAGTGGGCAGGAACTCTATTGATGTGGTAATGAAGTATTGGGGGAGAAGTATTCTATAATCCTGTAATTAGATCTCAGTCTTTTAGTGAATAAATTGGATATTTCTCTTTCCACATAAAGGCTGGAGGTGGTTGGCATCAGGTATTTCCCTTCCTCCTAGTCAGACAGGCTTTGTTAAAACCCCAGTTAGCTAGCCTCTAGTTTTACTTTGGGGAAAGTTTGTTAAGGAGAACAGAAGGCTCTGGTCCTATTTTAGAATGGTTCATTTCCTCTCTGCACAGAGGGACTTTTCTCTGATCTTTCAAGTGAGAACTTGGTATGGCTCCTCAATATAAATTTAGGGGAAGTGGGTGCTCCCCTAGTCTCAAGTCCCTTAGGAGTTTTTAATTTTCAAACTATTATTCTACACTGAACCTCCAATAATGTATCAGTTACAGTTTAAAGTGTCCCCACTGATATTCCAGCTACTGCTTTCTGCTCCAGGGCTTTTCCTCTATGTAAACTGTGATTCTTTGTATCACTTGTCTATCTCTCCAGTTTCCTGGGTAGCAATTTGCCTTGATACTTCAGTTCTCTGATAGCTCTGAGAAGAATAATTAATTTTCCAATTGTCCAGCTTTTGTGTCATCTTCTGAGGATGGAAACAATGACTTCCAAGCTTTTCATATGTCAGCCAGAAAACTGGAATTCATCATTGTATTTTTAAATTTTGTTACCATTTATGAACTGTGTGATAATGAGCCTGAAATTCTTATCTGTAGATAGTAATACTTCTTTTGCTAAGAGATTTAGGATTTGTGTATGTAAATCTCTTGGCATGGCATAGGAATCCAGTGGCTGGTAGATAAGATAGCTTTTTTTTTTTTTGGTAGACACATTTATTACATTTATTGAAATCACTACTTTGTTGCAGAGCTCTTTGAACAGAATGACCTGAAAGCAAAGCTGTTAAAGAAGAGAACATTCCCAGCCAGGTTCTGCATCAACACGGATGACATTATGGACTACAGACCTCAGGCCACACACCTCAAAATGAGAGCTCCAGGGACTTGCACTGAGGACCTGGAGTAGGAAGGGCTCACTGTCCAGAATTCCCATACCCTCTGATCCCACGGTCCAAGGTTCTCGAACATTCCTAGCAGGAGAGACACGAGGGCTTTTAGAGACAAGATGATCAGTGTAGGACTATACTTTTATCATCTTTTAGGTATCAAAGGTTCTTCCTTTATCAGTCATAAATTTCAGCTGTTTAAAGTGAGTTTCCCCACACAAAAGTTGCCAAATTAATATGTCTGAGAAAATCACAGCTCACAATAAAGTTCAAAAGATGAGCGCTCACAGGATCTGTGAATGGGACTATAGCAGTACCTTGTACGCAGTAGTAAGACTCCTGGGGCCCACACGATATCATCAAGGCACCGCAGAACTTCGGGAAATTCTTTTGCTCACATTAATGAGCAACCAAAAAATTGAAAGTATTTACATCAACATGTGTCCCTTAGCAGAAGAAAAATACTTCCTGCCTGACAGCTTCTAATGGTGTTTCAGGAAACACAGAAAACCCCACACCAGTAACAGGAGCTTGGGCCCCAGCAGGTGCTGGGGCAGGAGTAGGTGGCATTTAAGTTTCGAGCCACAGCTAACCTTCCCAGACAAGCAGAGCCCGGGTCCCACCGGGCTTCAGACAGTGGCCATCCTCCTAGGCTCCCAAGCAGCACTGGAGTGTTTGTCATGGTTGTCTATTTTACAGCCTTGAATGACAGAAGAAATCCATTACAAGCTACAGTCAGATGTCTCTAATCAGCCTCAGTGTAACGTGATGTTGGTAAACTAATCTAGCTTGCATCCTCCAACAACAGGTATAGGTGTCTCCTTTTTTTTTAAGGTCCACTGACTTCATCCAAATGTTCTCATTCTTATTAATCCCTAAGGAAAATTTTCAGTTCAACAAAAACAACTTGGAGGTATTGACTAGGTGATGTCTTATCCCTTCTTTAGTGCAGTCTCAAAGGTTTTTTGGCTACTAGTTTTCATAATTTTCTTGTATTGTAGACAAGATTCCCCCTTCCAAATTGCAGAGCATGAGGAAAAAGAGACACTGGTTTGTTTTTTTTAAACAAAAATGTTTATGAAAGAACAGACAATACCAACAAACAGAAACAAACGATCTCACCTCATTTATATAGCATATAGATGACCCCACCTTCTCATTTATATAACATATAAACCATTGTTGCAGAAATCTCGGAAAGAAATACACAGAGACACAGAATTCAGATAAAATAATAAAATTTCTTCTCAGGAGCGGAGGGAACGCCAGAAACCAGTCTGGTCCTGGTCCGTATCCGCCCCCTTTGTTCAGCATTTCCCTTTTTATATCCTTTTTAGCCATTATCTCATCCCTAGTGGTCTTTGATAGGTAAATACAACTCCAGTTCCTATTTACAAGTCACAGACACAAGATAGGCCATATACACTGTAAATTCACCCTGGCGTGGTAACTTTGTTAGGTTAATGAAGTTACTGGTTAGAGTCAGATAATCCTCACCTTAAAGGAGGAGTTACAGGAAAAGCAAATCTTAAAAGAATACATTACTTATTTTGATTCTACTACTACCTTAATATTCAATCTATTAAGTTATCTAAAACTTTTCCAAATCACCATCCCTCCTCATTTATGTAAATATGTAAATGACCCTCTTATAAGGGACTATTCAGGCCTTGTAAGTGAAAAAACCCTTCTGCTTCATTTAGCATAAAACCTACTGCTTAGCCTTTACCAAAAAATTTCTTCCTCATAATTTCGCTATTATGTAAGGTTATATCTATTTCTAGATCCTGAAGTTTCTGCATTTCAATGCTTGCACAACCCATTTAAAAATTATGAATGCTGCTTCTATTTCATGTTCTGGTTAAAAAGTCACAAGCAAAAGACAGAAAATAAACCAAACAAACCACACATCATATGGATGTTCCAAATGGAAAGGTTAATGAGCTGCAATAATATTTGTTTTGCAACATCAAAAGCAGTAAAGATCCTGAATATAATTTTCTTAAGTCATAAATACTGAGACTGAAATATGCACGTATAAATCACTTTTGGGCTCCATGAGCTGAAAGCTCTCTATAAATACATAAACGTGTGTATCAATTGCAAAATGAGCGAGATCACCGCGAGAGCGCTGGCATTTTAGTACTCCTATTCATCGGATTTCAGGTGGAGATAGCTGAGGATGTTCTGGGCCAGCTTCATGGCCTCTTTCCTGGCAGCCTTACACTTCTCCTCACCCTGCGGTCCACGGCATCCAGGGCCAGCAACTGCTTGGTCAGCAGCTCCTCCAGCCGGATGTAGTTCTTATCAGTTCGATTTCCATCTAACGAGAGAACCTCTCCCTGGATCTCCGACAGGCTTCCAAGCACATGCCAGACTGCCCTGTGTGAGGGTTGCTCCTCACAGGCAAACTGCTTCCTTTTCTCCTGCGCCTCCTTCAGGTCGACTTAAGTGATCAGGGTTTGCATTTCAATTACAGCACTTATTCTGGCTTCCGGGATGCAGAGGTTTCTTTCAAGACTTACCAGCTGTCCAATCAAACCTGGCAGTTCTGTCTTGGAGCTCAGGTACAATTCAGGAGGGTTCTGAGCTTGAAGAAATTCATTTTTTATTTCTCTCATCCTCTTGAGGACCATTTCTATTTTCAAATTGGAATGGTTCTGTCTTAGGTCAAAAGCGTGTGTAGTATCGGCTTCCTCTTCTAAATCCAAATACTTAATTCGTTGATGTCTTCCACCACCTTCCTCTGATAGTTTCTGATTTCTCTGTGGCCGCCCACCTCTAGAAGATCCACATCGGCAATCAGCCCCGAGAGCACGCAGGACAAGTGCCTGCAAGTCTCACTACGGTCTGCGCCCATCAGGAGCGCCACGACTACATTTCTGGTCTTGTTCACTTCACACATCACAGAGTTGATCTTGGCGACAGAAGGATGTGCATCTTCAGAAAGTGGCAGGGAAGGCTGCTTTTTCACGCAGTGTTTAAAAGTGTGATACCTTGCTTTCCGTAAAGAGATCTTGTCTCCAGTTTTAACATGGGTCAGCTTCAGAATGATATCCTGGATGCCTTCCTCAATGTCATCAGTCATGCAGCTGCCTCCGCTGGAGAAGGGCACGATCTTCTCTTTCACGAAGGTCCGCGCTTCCTGGAAGATGTTCTGTATTTCGATCCCATGCGGGCGGTTTGCATTCTGCTCCAACTCTTCGAGAAGGCGTTCTGTCTCCTGCGCCGCCCTCTTCCTAGCTTGCTGAATGTTCTCTTTTCCTTCGGTATCCACAGGGTCTATTTCAAACAGTTGCTTTGTTAGAATCCGCTCCATTTTCTTGTAATTCTTGTCACTTGACAGCCCGCTGAAGATGATTACTTCTGCTCTATACTTTTTACTTCCTTTTGGATTTCCTGAAGTCTAGTAATGGAAGGATGTTGGTTTCCCATATCCATACTTTTGTTGTGTTCAGTTGCAGGAGCACTGCGTCTCTCCTCTCAACGCGCTCCGCCGCCTCCACTTCCGCAGCGCCGCCGGTCGCCGGCCCCGCCCCTGGCCCACAGGCCTCAACCCCGGGAAAGTAGTGCGCCTAGCATAGCTTTCCTATGAGTTGATGGCATACTTTGTTGAGTGGTTAGGCATGCACCAAATAGTAATCTAATCTGGGCTAAATATTACCAACCTTTCAAAATAGTTAATCAAAACCTTTATGTGTTAACTTCCATTTTCACTTGAAAGCTAAAACTCAGTTCAGTTTCTAATGTCTTCTGTATTAGTATTTTTTTTTATGGTAGCTAATGACACAATATCACAAACTGGGCAAATTTTAAGAAAAGAGGTTTATTTGGCCTCACAGTTCAGGAGGTCCCGAATTTGAGGGGCCACATCCGGTCTTCTTGCTTGTGGGATCCCCAGACAGCGCAGAGCATCACATGGAAAGAAGCAGGAAGCATGTGTGTATATGTGTCTGCTATGGCCTCTAACTTCTTATGAAACCTCCAGGATCATTCATTGGAGCTCTACCCTATAACATCTAATGTGATCATCTCCAAAAGATTCCCCCTCAAACACTATTAATTGGAATTCAGCTTCCACCCGCTTAATACCTCACAATGGGAATTCAGTTTCAACACTAGAAGCCTTGGGAGACACACTCAAATAATATGCAAACCATAGAACCTTCTAGCATTCATTTTACAGGACTGTACAATAAAAATTATTTATCTGAATGATGCCTGTATTAAACCTCCATTCATTCCATATGTCTGTGTTACTTTCTTGGTTCTCTTGTTTTATATCTGTGGTTGCATATCATGTAGTACTAGAAAATTCACTGGTCTGAGAAATGAAATGAGCCTGAAGTCTAGTTCTGTCATTTATTAATGGAATGATTTTTGAACACCTAAATTCTCAGATGTCAGTTGCTTCATCAGTTCCACAGTCTGAATTAGATAATTGAAAACTCTTTTCAAGATGAGATTTCAAACTTTTAATCACTGATCAAAATTAAAACCTAACAACTTCCCGTTTAGTCATTTATCAAGTATTTTTCCACAAACTATAGAGCATAATGACAGTATTAGGATTAGGAATTGTGATAAAGAAGCAGAACAAAACTGGGCCAGGGATTTAACTCAGGGGTGCCGTGCCTGCCTCGCAAGCGAAAGGTCCTGAGTTTGATCCCCAGTACCAAAAAAAAAAAAAAAAAGAAAAACGTGGAACAAAATAAACAAAGATTATAATCTAGGTAAGAATCAGGCAATAAGATGATAATCTCACAAGTGAACAAATAAGGCATAACTAAACATTGTGATAGCTTTTATGAAGGAAACTAAGGTGCTGGTGAATAATTACAATGGAGGGACCTAAAGGAACCTAATTTTGGCGGGGTGCTAGGCATTAAGCATAGGCCTCACTCATGGTCAGCAAGTACTCTGCCACTAAGGTACATTCCCAGCTCTGAGGAACCTGATTTTATTGGAAGGTTAAAGAATATTTTTTCTGAAGTGACAGTAGGCAGCAACCAGGTGAAGGACAGTGGTGAAGGCTAGGGAGTAGAGAACATTTCTGGGAAAAAAGGAAAAACACAACCAGAAGAAAATCCCTGAGGCAAGAAAGGGCTTGGCACTTTGATGGAGGCCAAAGGTGACAGTCTTGGCTGGAACATCATGAGGAAAGAGGAGGTTGAGACAAAGAGACAGAAGCCACAGGCAGACAGGGACTGGACTCCCCAAAAGCTTTGATTTGTCAGAAGATCCACTTCAATCTTAGGGTGACAGAAAATCACTGAAAGCTTTTTCAGATATCCTTGAATTTAAGATATAGCTCTACTCTGAAATCTTTTTGTTTTTTTTCTCTCTGATATCTTTTTCAATTTTGCATTATATAAAGCAAAAGAACCTGTCTGAGGAAATTAAGCTGCAGTGACTAATGCAAGAATAGATCAACAGGCAAATACTAAAATTTGGGGGGGATAGGATTAAAGTAATGGTTCCCAATGTTGACTACTACAAGAATCAACAAGGCCATTGTGAAAACTTCTGCCTTAGTCCCTCCTTTGAGAGACTTGATCTAACCAGCCTAGGATAAAAGAGGATCTATAAATGTTCCTCAGTGATTTAAAAAACAAATGTGCAACAAGGTTGAGAACCATTAGGTTCTCAAAAAGCTAAAAGTTTAACAGTTTTTATTCTACCACATACATATCCATTTTCAGAAGGAATTTTTTTTTGAGACAGGGTCTCACTATGCAGCTCAGGCTGGCCTGGAACTCACAGTGATCCTCCTGCCTCAGCCTCCTGAATGCTGGGATTACAGAAGTGTGCAACTGCACCTAGCTTGGTAGGAATTTTTAAAACAGTCAGTATGTGTACCAAGAATTGTCCTTAGTGCTTCATAAAGGTAGACCTCTAATTCTCACAACCCTATAAGAATTGTCTTATTATTTTCACCATTAGAATAATGAGGAAATTGAAACATTAAATTTGAATAATATGCACAAGGCCCCATCACTTGGAAACAGAAGAGCTGGTATTTGAACTCTCCAGGGTTTGGCTCCAAAGTCCTCATTCTCATCTACCTTGTTACAAAACTTCTATTTATAGTATAGAAAGGGAAGGAACAGCCTTTCTGCTTTCTATATTGCCAGTACAAGAGTAAAGAATTTACTGTATTTCAAGGCCTCCAAAACCAGACCTGAATCCTGGTAAGAAATAAGGAAAAAGAAGAAGAGAGGAGAAAGTAAAATTATAGATAAAATAATCCTTCCCCAAAGAGGACATAGTACATATCTTCTTTTAAAACCAATAATGAAATTCAAATGGTATAAAATCATTAGAAATATAAAAATCATTAATCCCCGACTAACTATGTTGATAGATAAGTTGAAAAAATGGTGACTGTAGTGGCTTAGACTGGACTTCCCAGAACAGCCTTCTCTTTCTTCCTCTCTCCTCTGGAAGTAAGATGTCCTTCTAAGTTTACCCACTGAGCCATTTGTCCCAGAGCAGGTTTTCTTCAGTGTCCCTCAGCTGTAGTAAAAGTGGGGGTAAATGTCACTGAGATTCCATCTTCCCCAGAAAGCTTTCTGAGCCATAGAAGCCCAGTTCACAATGCCTCCTAGGCTTCTTTTGTCCCTTGCTGCCTACCTGTATGCCACAAATCTGTTTCTTATACTTTATTGCACATTGTATATTTTATCTTACTGAACTCAGACAGTTGGTAAAACTACAGGCCAGAATGCAGAGTACAGAAGTGTTTGGACTCTTATTTTAGGTGGTTAATACAGTGGTGATCCCACTGAGAGGCCTCCTTTAGAGTTGGTTGTTAGTGAACATGCTTCACAAAACTGGTGCAGAAAGCAGGTCTGACCTGTCAAGACCATAGTTTAATGGTGAAATGAGAGGGTGATAATTCCCAGTGCCTATCCCGGGTGGACACAGCCTGAGATACAGGGACTGGACATGCAGCCAGGTGATTTATGAGGAAGAAAGTGTGAAAAGTGGGCCATAGTCAGGCACACTCCTTCTCCCAGCACTCCTCACGTGAGTTTTCTAGCTATAAGACTCAGTCAGAGAAAAAGAAACATGGAACATGAAACATGAACATGAAATAGGGACATGGTACATGATCCCTTGGTTGTTGGGTACTTATGTGATCACTCCTTCCTGGGACAGAGAGCTCATAAAACAGATACTCAGCTAGACTCTGAGGGATGGGAAACAAAATCAATGTCCTCAAATGGTCCCAGGGCATCTGAAAGGGAACATGCAATGTTTGTCCTCACAGAAAGAAAAATTTATGATCAAAGGACTAGATGTGGAGGGAAAAAAACAGGACAAGTCATGCTATCTTGGCTCTCTCAGATACTTTATGAAGGAAGACAGAACATTTTGCTGTTCTAAAAGAAATGGTCCAATTATGGATGGGAGCAAGGCCTCCAGGTCCCCACAAAAGGCTGGTGATCCCATACTTATGTCAAGATAAAAGAGGAAAAATTGAACCAATGGTACTAGGGAGTTTGGGGAAAACATAGTAACCTATCGTGTTTATCTGCTTGTGAAGCTTATCTGCCTGTGAGTGAGGCCCTTGGGCCATTTCAAATGCTGGTGACTGGTTTCTACCACTAAGTAAGTTGCAGGCATTGATAGCTTGGATATCAATCGACTGTCTGAGGAGATCTGCTCCTCACAGCTAAGAATTTAAACCCCAATGGTGGACTGTATTTTTTCTTAAGCACCTAAGCTGCTTAAACTCCAAGTGATTGTTCAACAAAAACAGCACTGCATTCCAAATGGTGAGTGGGTCATTACTGAGTTCATTCAAAACACTATTGACAAAAATGTTATAACTTACCTTGTTACAAGGTAATAGCCCAGTTTAGCAGGCCAAAAACAACTTTGAGGAGATTGAGGATGTGGCTCGGTGATAGAAATGAGTGCTTAGCTTGTGAAGTCCTGGGTTCAATGGATAGCACTCCCCCCCCAAAAAACAACAAAAAAACCACTTTCAACTCTTCAAAGTATGGAAACTAACAATGGACTATAACAAGCTGAATGCCAAGGCTACTTGGACAAGAAGCATAAAGAATATCTCAGATATAATCAAGCAGAAAGTTTTAATCTTGGCTGCACCTACAATAAGAAGGACATCCAATGGCTGGTAGGCCTCTGTGTTACTGGAGACAGCATGGGCTCCATCTCAATGTTCTTTTGACCCCCATAGTCAGATCAGCAAAGCTGCTAACTTTGAATTGGACATTTCGTAACAGCAGGCTGTATAAGCTACAACAAACCATAATCCTTTGGAGTTTGCTCTCCTGATGAAATTACAGGATGTCTATAATATTGTGATAAGCCAACCCTGCTCCATTTTGTGCCTCAATGCCATTTTGTACCTGTCCTTGAACAAAGTGCTTGCACTCGAAAAAAGCACCCAAAACCCCCACATCCTGCTTGGTAGTAAACTTGCTGCAGTTGCAGGATGTTTTATAGCTCACCTAGTATGTGTGAAATTTCCTTGTGCCTCCCACTAACCTGTCATGGTTCTGCTTCTATAAGATTCTGCTTGCTCTCCCCTGAGCCCTCCCCAACTGAAAGCATGATTTAAAAGGAGAAATCAAACTGCTTCCTATTGCCAAGGAATGGGCTCCTCGACCATGGGCTATAGTAAATGGGCTCTAATCTGGCACAGAGTGTGGCACATCTCTATTGTTTGAACTCACTCATCCATAACAACATCATGTATGCTGATTGGAGTCTGTGGCAACAGAACACTGCCACTGTGTATACTAGCCGCTCAGATTGTACTCACATAAGTAAGTTGCCTGAAGCATCCATCAGATATCTCTTGAATGACAGCTATTGCTTGCTATGGAGACTGGGTATCTTATGCTAAAGTACCACATGTAACATTGTAACATGAATTGCTTATTCTCACTAACATACTCACAAGCCCCACCAATACAACTGGACAGGTTCAACAGAGCTCAGTTATCAAATGGAAATGATACATTCAAGATTAAGCTCAGCCAGGAGCAAGTAGGCTCCATGAACAACTCAGTTGCTTACCAGAAGGAACTGAGCAACCCACAAGGGATGCTTTGGCTTCTTCCATGACCGCCTAAAACCCAAGACTTAAAGATGTACCTACTGAAAGTACAATGTGGTTTACTGATGACTCTGTAAAACAACAAATAGATTGGGGTCCACTGGGCTGCCGCCGCCATCTGGCCAGTGTCTGACTATCTTTTATTGAAACTAAATATGGACATTCTGTCCAATTGACCAAACTACATGCAGTGGCGTTGGCTATGCAGTCCACCCTTACCACCATACCTTGATACATTTTCACTGACCATGGGGTATGACCACCAGCCTAGTCATGTTGTCAGGACAATGGCAACTAGATTATTAAAGGACCCCTATGTAAAGACAAGGACTATAGTAACAACTTTCTGTCAAGACAAAATATATGTCATTCATGTGGATGCTGGAACTATGATGACAGGCCTTGAGAGGAATTTATGTCATGTTTTTAGATACTCCTTGATGTTTTACTCTGGCCAAAACACATCCTTTACTGCTCCAGCCACACAATAAGCATACTGTCATGGGATATGGTGGACTTTCCAGGTACCCATGGGGAACAGCTGACTAAGAAAGTAACTCAGAAAGGACATGAAGACAGCTTTGTAGTACAGTGGTGCCCCCATCTCTATCTGACTAGTACAGCAAGGAGTAAGCACTTCAATCCAGCACAAAGGTAACATAGCACTGCTGCACAAATTGGGAAACACTGAGATTTGTGGGGGTGAGGTAGTCTAGGCAGCTGCCTAATTAGGTTGCACCTATGAAATCCCAAACTCTGTGTTCCCAACTTTTTTCTTCCTCATTTTAGAGTGCATGTATTGGGTATAGGTTGTGGTAGGAACCACTATAGTACTCCATAGAGTCATGAGTTAATCTGGAGGCAATACTTGTCTGGGTGCCTTCCTTCTATAGAATCCCACAGGACACTTATGCTAATTTGTTTCATTTATACTACTAGATTCTCTTTTTTTAATTGAAAAGAAAGTTTTGGTTTTTTGTTTGTTTCTTCTTTGTAAAAGAAAGTCTTTTTTGTCTATGACTTGTACTCTGAGTAACATTTTAGCCATTCTTTTAAGATCATGATACACAGTATATTATGACAGTTTTGTTTTAGTTTTTCATAGAAGCAAGAAGAGTGATTTTAATATTTTCTTTATTAATATCTACTTGTATTACATTAAAATAAAAATAATTTAAAAAAAGAATCCCACAGGGGTGAATAATGTTTTCATGCATGTGAAGATAGTATCGAATGTGTCTTTTCTTTCTTTCCTCAGAAACTGACGACTTGGATAGGTGCATCAACTCAGTTCAGTATCAATAATCAAGACTCAGGACATCATATCAAAACCCTACTTGAGTTCTCATGAGAAGTACACATGCAGGGTTTTGGAATCTTCTGCATATGTGTTCCAGAATCTTGTCATGCCTCATTTCCCAGCTAGTTTTAGCCACACTATCTTCCTGCCTCATTTCCCCCTGAGGGAAACATATCCTCATAATTCTTTATGGGGTGCTGAGAAAGTGGAGGTCTCTGTCTTATACCTACTTCCAGCTGGAAGGGGCCATAGACCTTACCTTCTGGGGATCATGTGTTCTCCAACTACCTTGGGGTGTTGTGGCTCACTGGCTGGGTTGAAGAGAAAAATTGTTAGAAGACAATGAGAAAAGAATTATTGACCATTGAGATCCTGTTTGTTCTTCCTGTGGAAGAAAACATAATGTCAGACAGGAAGGTCAGATAAATTATCAAGAGCCTGACAGCCACGGCCTTAACAAGATCCCGTTTATTTATCTGTAACAGCACTAGAGTCTTGCTTTTTAAAGAGAAATCTCAAGTCTTCTAGAGGTTCATAGGAGTAGGTTTTTCCTTTTGGGTAATCTTTTTTCTTCAAACAGTTCAAGTGGGAATGCCTTTGTCCTAGAAAGATGAATCCAGTTATCTATCTCTACTACCTTTACCGTAGTGGGGGTGACAGGGATCACTGAAAAGGAGCCCTTCCATTTGGGTTTTAATTGGTCTGTGGGAGTCCTTTCTTTCCAAATTTTTATGAACACTTGGTCTCCAGGATGAATACTAGGTGGTCCCCCTGGGTCAGGAGCTGGCAGGCCTCTGTTCTCATGCATTTGGATAGCCTGTTGTACTTGAGTTGGCCTAGATAAATAAGATAGTCTGAAAGTTTCATAGTCTCTGGGTCTGCTTTCATATCAGAGGATAAAAACAGCCTCCCATATAGCATCTCAAATGCGCTCAGATTTAGCTCAGTTCTGGGCATGAGTAAACATAATTTTTTTTAATTCTACTATTTGAAAAAGGGTCTGGTACCAGATTGACACAAAACTTTTAAAGAACAGGTAGTTCTAGTTCTTTTTAAAAATATATTATTTTAATTGGAAATCTTACTAGTTTATTTTAGGAAACAAGAACAAATTTAAAATTTATTTCATAACGGTAAAAATTATAGTACAATATAAAAAATGTAGATAAATAAATCTCTTCCAGAGTTTAGCAAATAGACTCCATTAATGTATCAAAGTAACGATAAAAACTAGATTCAAGAAAGATTTGTTTTAGGGATGCTGTGTTTGAAACTCTGGAAATACACTAACATAATTCATTCCTATAAAAATTAAAAGAGAAATACTATATTGATATCAAGAAATGACAAAAAATTATTTGAATAAATTAGCCATCCTAAAATTTTAAGTAAATCAAAATAGAGTACAAATAGAACCTAAATATAAAAAGATTAATGTATCTAAAAGCAGTGGCAAGTAATATTATAAATGGCAAGCCAAATAACTCAAAATCAGAAACTAGGCATAGAATCACATTAATATCATATTTATTTAACATTGTTTTGCAAGCTTTAATGAATAAAATTTGACAAGTGAAGTAACTGGTATAAAAAAATTAAAAAGAACAATTTAAATGATCTCTTTCTGCTGATAATATATACTAACAAAATACTAGTAAAACTGATAAACTGATAAAGTGACTATATAGTAAAATACAATACTAAATAATAGATTTTTCAATTTTATGGCAACAAGCCCTACAAATAAAAAGTGAGAAAAATCTGTTATTCTTAATACTGGAAAAACTATAAAATTCTTAGGGATAAATTGATCAAATATATGAAATGAACTTTATAAAATCCCTAACACTACATAACAACAAAAACAACAAAATGCACTTTGCATTACTGTAATAAACCCCACTTAATAATGATGTACCAGTTTTTTTACATATTACTTGGTTTAATTTACCATTTTAAAAAACTATTTTTTTGTTTCTAGTGTTTTGAGAGACATCAATGTACAAAAATTTATTGGGCTTTAAAAAATTTCATTAGTACATGTTTGTAGTATATAGTGATTACATTCATTGAGAGGAAGTGGTACACATACATAATGCATCTCAATTCTTTTTCCCCCTTGACCTTTACTTATTCTTTTTCCCAGCATCAGATTCATTTATTTATTTTATTAGTCTTTTAATTATCATAAACTGTTGGTGGTCTCTCTAGAGGGAGATCTGGAACCCCGGAAAGCACCGACTTTAAAGAAAGAAAAGGAGACAGCCTGGGGGATGAACAGCAGTTTAATTCCTCTGGCACTATTCAACAATCACAAAGGAAAGAAGCAAGGCTTTTATACATATAGGAAAGCAGCTTAGTTATTCTGGCTATCGTCTTTCTGATTTTAACCTCTGGGGACAAATGACTTTAAGTGACTCATAAAAGCTACAGGCGAATTCACAAGTCCCCTGTTTCTGTTCACCAGTCCTGTACATCAAAGAGCACACTGCAGCCCTTTTCTTATCAGATAGTATCAATAGAGCAAGACAACTTTAGCCAAAATCAAGCCCACCAGCCCACCACAAACATCACAGATGTGCATAGTGAGTCATATCTCTCTCACCACCCGTAGAGTCATTGGGTCGTGGTCCTCTGATCCCAGAAAATGGTAAATAAGAAAACTAGGAAAACCTGTTTTTCTCCCGTGAGACTTTTACAAGGTCTCTTAAAGTTTTCTGGCATTCTTTTAACAAACAGACTTGTGGAATTTCCCAGAAACGACTTAATTTTCTTAGTTAACAAATTTCTTGTGATCTATTCTTACAACTGGATAGCTGAATTCTACAGTTTTCCACAATAAACACAGATTAACAGGCAGACTAACAGTCAAAGGACAAATAAAACACATAAGCCAACTACACTAAATCAAGGTAAACTTTTAGATGCATTGGACAAGCTGGATTACAATAACTTTTTTTCTCTTTTTCCTATTGTCTGTTTTATTTTGTACTTCATTTATATGTTCAGTTTCTTAAATAAGAGAAACCATGTGATATTTAAGCTTGTGTGTCTGATTTACTTCACTTAACATTATGGTCTTAGAGTGCATGCATTTTTCTACAAATATCTAAAGTTTGTCCTTCTTTATGGCAGGTAATATTGCATTGTAGATAAATACCATATTTTCTTTATGCACTCATCAACCGATGGATATATGGGTTGCTTCCATGATCTAGCTATTATGAATTGTGCTGCTATAAATGTGCATAGGCATATATCACTATAATATGATGTTTTTAACTCTTTTGGGAAGATACCTAGAAGGGGAATAGCTGGTTCACATGGAATTTTATTTTTCATTTTTTGAGGACTCTCCATACTGATTTCCATAGTAGATGTACCAGTTTACACTCTCACCAACAATCGAGAGGGTTGCTTTTCCATGCAGCCTCTCCAGGATTTGTTATTACTTGATTTCTTAATGGTTGTCATTCTTCCAGGAGTGAGATGGAATTGAGTATTGTTTTACTTGCATTTCTTGAATGCCCAGCAATGCCGAACATTTTTTCATGTAGTATTTATTGCCCATTTGTACTTCTTCATCTAAGAAGTGTCTTTTCATTTCACATGCTCATTTATTGATTGGGTCCTTAAATTTGGAAAGTCTAATCATTTTTTAGTTCTCTATATATACCAAATATTAGTCTTTTGTCTGAAGAGTAGTTGGCAAAAATATTTCCCCATTCTTTAGTTTGTCTCTTTACTGTTGGTGGTTTCCTTTGTTGTGCAGAAGCTTCTTTTATTAAAATGTTTGTTTGTTTTTTGAGATAGGGTCTCACTGTATACTTCATGCTGGGCTCAAACTCACTGTGTAGCCCAGGCTGGCCTTGAACTTGAGGCAATCCTCCTGCTTCAGCCTCCTTAGTGCTGGGATTACAAGCATGTACCACCATACCAGGGTGTAGAAGCTTTTTAATTTTTTTTTTCCTCATTAAGTTTATTGGTACATTTTAGGTATAAAATACAGTTACATTCATCATTGGGATCTTGTACCATTACATGAGTATCT
>NW_004624750.1:25990780-26016772 GCF_000247695.1 Heterocephalus glaber | reverse complement strand
TTATTTCTGATTTCATTTTTCCCAGATCCTCTTTTGTTGCCAGTTCAGGGAGTCCAGGTGGTTGAGTATCAGATTGTTCCATCTCGTTTCCCTTTGGGGTTGTTGTAGGTGATCCAGAAGTCTGTTTTTGAGGGTTCTTTATGTGTCTTCTCATTTTCACGGGCTGGGGGCTGCTTCTGGCACCTGGGCGGCTCACCTTCTCTGCCCTAGGAGTGTGGGATGGTGGCAGGGGACTTCCTTTCAGGTGTTGGGACCAGCTTACCTTCTCTGCCCTAGGAGCATGGGATGGTGGTGGGGGAGCTTCCTTCCAGGTGCTCAGAAGCTTTATAATTTGATGTGATACCATTTGTTGATTCTTGCTATTATTTCTTGTGGACTGGGGTTCTGTTCAGAAAGTCTTTGCCACACCTATGTCTTGAAGAGTTTTATTTATTTTGTCTTCCATCACATTGTTGCTGATTTAATATTTAGATCTTTGATCTATTTTGGTTTTAGTTTAGTGCATTGTGAGAGATATGGTCTAGATTCAATCTTGTGAATGTGGATAGCCAGTTTTCCCACCACCATTTGTTAAAGAGGCAGTCTCCCTCTAGCAAAAGTATGTGGCCCCTTTCTCAAAAATAAGGTAGCCGAGTGTGCCTGGAGTTGGTTATGCATGCTCTATTCTTTCCCAATGATCCACAAGTCTGTTTTATTGCCAATATTATGCTCTTTTAAATTACTTTAGCTTTGTAGAGTCTGGGATTGTGATGCCCCTCCCTTGCTTTTGTTGCTCTAAGTTGCTTTTGCTATTCTAGGTCTCTTCTAATTCCATTGGAATTTAAGGATAATTTTCTCTAGTTCTGTGAGGATTGCTATTGTGACTCTGATTTGGTTTGAGTTAAATCTGTATAGCTCTTTAGGAAGTATGGTTATTTTGAGTATAATTGTTTCTTCCTATCTAGAAACAGAGAGTATCTTTCTATTTTCTGATGTCCCCTTCAAGCTCCTTTTTTAGAGTCCTGTAGTTTTCATTGTAAAGGTCTTTCACTTCCTTTGTTAGGTTAATTTCTAAGTATTTCATTTTTTATGCTATTGTGAAATTGTTTCCCTAATTCTCCCTCAGTGAGTTTATTATTTGTGTACATATGTGCAATTGATTTTAGAGTGTTGTCTTTGTATCCTGCTATAGTTCTGAACTTAATTATTAATTCTAAGAGTCTTTTGTGGTCTTTTGTGGGGTCTTTTATATAGAAGACTGTGTCATATGCAAATAATGATAATTGGACTTCTTTTCATGTCCACATCTCTTTTATTTTTTTCTCTTGTCTAATTGCTCTGGCTAATGTTTCCAGAACTACATTGAACAGAAGTGGTGATAGAGGACATCTTTGACTTGTCCTGATTTTAGACAGAAAGCTTTCAGCTTTTCTCAATTTAGTACAATGTTCGCAATTGACTTTTCATAGCTGTCTTTTATCAGATTGAGATAGAACTTTTATTTCTATTTTCTTCAGAGTTTTGATCATGAGTGGATGTTCCATTTTGTCAAATGCTTTTCCTTCATCTATTGAGATGATCATGTGATTTTTGTCTTTCCTTTTGTTTATGTGGTGTATTACATTTGTTGATTTGTGCATGTTGAACCATCCCCATCCCTGCATTCCTAGAATGAATCCTACTTGGTCATGATGTATGACCTTTTTTTTTTTTTGGTGCCAAGGATCAAACTAAGGACCTTGTGCTTGCAAGGCAGGTGCGGTGCCACTGAGCTAAATCCCTGGCCCCATGTATGATCATTTTGATGGTCTGCTTCATTCTATTTGCCAGTATCTTGTGGAAGATTTTTGTGTCTATGTTCATTAGAAATTGGCCTATAGTTCTCTTTTTTGGTGGGCTCTTTTTCTGGTTTTGGAATCAGGTTAATAATTCCTTTCAAGAATGACTGTGAGTGCTGCTTCCCTTTTGATTTTATTAAAGAGTTTGAGGAGTATTGGCACTAGATCTTCTCTAACATTTTTGTAGAATTCAGCAATGAATCCATTGAGACCTTGACTTTTCTTAGGTGGTTTTAAAAATTATTATTACTTCTTCAGTTTCATTGGTTGACATTAGATTACTCAGGATTTTTATATCCTCCTGGCTCAAATTTGGTATTTATATATATCTAGGTATTTATTCATTTCTTGTAAATTTTCTCCTTTGTTAGACTATAGGTTCTCAAAGTAGTTACCAATGATTTTCTGGATTTTGGTGGAATCTGTTGTGGTTTCTCCTTTTTCATTTCTTGTATTTTTTTTGGCACTGGGGATCAAACTCGGGTCCTTGCACTTATGGGGCAGGGGGCGAAACCACTGAGCTAAATCTCCAACCCTCCTTTTTCATTTCTAATTGCATGGAGTTTAGTCTTTTCTTTTTTTGTTTTGGTAAGACTGATGAAGGATTTGTCTATTTTGTTTATTTTTTCAAAAGAAGCAGCTTGTTGATTCATTAATTCTTCATATTGTTTTTGTATTATGAACTTCATTAATTTCTGCTCTGATCTTTAATTTTCTCCCTTGTATGTACTAGCTTTGGATTTGGATTCTTGTTTTTCTAGGGCCTTGTGGTGCATCACTAAGGTATTTATTTCAGCTTGCTCTCTTTTTCTCATGTGGGAATTCATTGCTACAAAGTTCTCTCTTAGGACTACTTTCATTGTGTCTCATATGTTCAGGTATGTTGTACTGGCATTATCATTTGAGTGTTTGAACTGTCTAATTTCCTCCCTAATTTTACCCATGACTCATTGTTTTTTTCAAGTGTGTATTGTTTGGGGCCAGGGATTTAGCTCAGTGGTTTCACTGCCTCCTGCACAAGTACAAGGACCGGATTTCAATCCCAGGTCCAAAAAAAAAAAAAAGAGTACTGTTTAACTTCCATGTGTTTGCACAGTGCCTGTGCTTTAATTTTCCATTGATTTCTAGTTTAATTGCACTATAATCTAGTAATATGGATGAGATAGATTCAGCTATTATCCATTTATTTAAGTATGCTCTTTGGCTAGTATTTTCTCTGTTTTGGAGACAGTCCCATGTGCTTCTGAGAAGCATGTGTATTCTGTTGTTGTTGGATTAACACTCTATAGATATCTAATAAGTTCGTTTATTTGAAGGTTTGGTTTAACTCTGGTATTTCTTCATTGAATTCTTGTCTACTTTATCTGTCCATTTGTTACACTGAGATATTAAGATCCCCTATTACAATTCTATTGGTGTTTATTTGAATTTTCCTGTCCAATTGTGTTTGCTTTATGAAGTTGGGTATGCCAGTATTTAATGCATATATGTTTATAATTATTTTCTCTTCCTGTTGAGTTGTTTCCTAAAAAAATATGTACTGATTTGTCCCTTCTGATCAGTTTTTGCTTCAAATTCACTTTGTCTGAAATTAGGAGAGGTACTCTTCCTTTCTTCTGGGTTCCTATTGTATGGAATATCAATTTCCATTGTTATTTTTAATCCTTGAATTTTTTTAATTCAATGTGTTTCTTTTATTCTGCATATCATTGGGTTTTATTTCTTGATCCATTCTGCCAATATGTGTCTTTCAATTGGGAACTGAAGCCGTTCAAGTTGAGAGTTATTATTGAGAGATATTGCTTATTTCTGTCACTTCCTTATTTTTTGTTGCTGATTTCCATATTTTTTCTTTTGTCTAGCTCCTCACCTCACAAAGTATATTCATTCTTTTTGACCCATTGTCATTATTGGCTTCATTGGATCTTTCTAGGATATCCTTGAGATGTTTTTGTAATGTGGGTATGGTGATTATGAATTTCTTGAGGTGCTCCTTGTTGTAGAAATACCTTATTTCTCCATAAAATTTGAAGCAAAGTTTTGCAGAATACATAAGGTAGGTTTAGAAATTGTTATCTTTTAGAGCTTGAAGCCCTCCTGACCTTTAAGGTTTGTGTTGAGAAGTCTGTTATAATTCTAATGGGTTTACCTTTATATGTGATTTGTTGCTTTTCTCTAACAGCTTTTAAGATTTTTGTCCCTGGGTTGAACTTCTGGTACTTTGAGTATAATGTGGCACAGAGAAGTTTTCTTTTGGTTGTGGCTATTTGGGGATTTAAAAGCATCACTCATCTGAATGTTTTTTCCCTGTATTTGGAACGTTTTCTGCCATTATTTCTGTGAATAGGTTTTTAATGCCACTTTTGTATTGTCTTCTGATTTTTCATTTATTCCAATTAATCTTAGATTGGTCTTCTTTGAGTTTTCTAGCAGCTGTTGGATCCACTTTACGTATTCTCTCATTGTTTTTAGGGTGTCTTTGAGTAGTTGATCTCTAAAGGCATCCTGTCTTCTAGTTCTGATAGTTTGTCTCCACATGGATTGCTTGTGCTGCCCATAATTTCAATATAACTTTTAATCTCTTCTATGTCTAGTATATGTGCTGCTAAAATGAGCAAAATCTCTTGTATTTCTTATCAAAACCTTTTTATTGACTCTAAATTCTTTTTTAAACTGGTCATTCATATTTTGTGTCATTTTTTTAGTTCCTCTAAGCCTTACAACCTTTTAATTCATGTCTTCTAAAAGTTTATGAATCATTTTGGTTATTACTTTTATTATCTGCTTAATTGCATTTTCTGTGATCCTGCTGTGTACCTCTTTGATCTGTTTCTTAACTTCTGTTATCCTTTTGAATAATTTGAGTGTGTGGCTTATGCTATTCTACTCACCTCTCAATGTGCCCTGGATTGGGTTTGAGGGAATTGGGAGTCTTAGGAAGTTGTTTTTAATTTTTTCCTTCTCTTCTCACATTTCTATTGGGATTTTTTGTTTGTATGTTTATTTGCTTTGTTTTGTTTTGTTTTTTATTGAGGTTTGTGGACACTTCGTTTAACAACTTTGTTGTTAAAATAGAGATCTCCTTAGGTGCTTTTCAGTAATATACTTTGGACATGACTAACTATAGTTGTTTGTCTCAGCCCTGAGACCAGACCACTTTGGTTAATTTGTGAAGGGAAGATAGTGTAATTTGCCCAACAACTGAGTTTTCTGGGAATGTACTTTAGTATTATTAATGACACAGTGGTAATGTCATTATTGTCTTAAAGAAAAATAGCAACAATTATGTGACCCAGGTAAATCAAGCAAGTTATTAAATTGGATGTTAACATACTGTAAGAACCAATTATGTATCACCCTTAACCCTAGAGAAGAAATTCACTTTTATAGTGTAAACATTATGACAATCCAGGTATTGACTTACAGCTACTGTGTACTAAGAGTGATGGCTCTCTCTCTACTAATGGTAGAAAGAATTCAACAGTAACTTTATACAGTTAATAATCAAAAGATTAATAAAGCTTTATGGTTATACTGTTAAAGACATAGAATTTCTTAATGGGGGAATCCAAGAGAAATTTTACAACCTTAAACCACATGATATAAGAAGGAGAGAGGAGTGATACAGATGATCTAATTGGGGAGTAGAAGGGTTTTTATATAATTAGGTAAAGTTAAAAGAAAAAATCTGAGGAGAAATAGATAAAAGAAGAAGAGTAGGAAAATTATATAGGGAGTAAAAATAAGAGAGAAAACATCTAAGGGAGAAAAATTAAAAGGGAGACAAGGACAAAATACAGAAAGAAAAACAAAAGAATAGGTAAGAAGCAAGAAAGAACAAAGGAAAATTCCCTAAGCCCCAATAAACCAGTGAAGAAGAAAGGAGGAGGGGAAAGAACAGAGCTTGTTTGGAGGTTCTAGCAGGTCAACACAGCTACTCATATACCCTTGACTGAGAAAATGATCCTTCTCTATCAGGGGTGGTTGTCATCTTTTATTGAGTGCACAGCTTTGGGAGAGGTACACATGAAATAGTGGGGGTAGGAAACAGACACCTCTGTAGCCAGCCAGATCAGCCAAATCAACCCTAGAGTCTTTTTTTTTTTTTTTTTTTTTTTGTATTGGAGATTGAACTTGGGACCTTGTGCTTGTGAGGCTGGTGGCAGGACCACTGAACTAAATCCCCAGCCCAACCATAGAGATCAATGAGGTGACAAATATCTCAGCCAGATTGCCCTCACATCCAGGAGAGGAAAGAAGAAAAAAATTCAAAAAAGAAAACAAAATAATTAAACTAAAAACAATGCACTCACTCACAAAAAAAGAAAAGACATTTCTGTGTGGCTTTGAATATGTGGTTTTCTTCTGAAATCTACAATTTTGGGGCAGTATCCAAGTCAAGTTGTGTCCTTGCTCACACTGGTAGATTAAAAAGGTAGCCAGACCCAAGACCTATGCTACATGTAGGCACAAGCAGGCGGTGGAATTAGGGCAAGGGTGCCAAGGCTGCCACTTTCAAGAGCAACTGAGGCTGGGCTCTGGCTGTGGGGGTAGAGCCCCTTCCATTGAGTGAAAGCCCCTCAGGGGGTCTCTTTCCAGCCTGACCATGGCTTCCTGAACACAGCTGCCTCCCAGGGCTGTCTCTCAGCCAATCACTGTAGGAACATAACACTAGGAATCCTGAAATGAAGATGTTCCACAGATACTGTGAGTCCTGGATTCGAACAATCAACTCTTCCCTGGAATGATGTCTGACCAAGAACTCTTACCAAGGATATGGTGGGCATTTGGAATGGAGTCATTCACCACCTGTTGCCTTTTGAAGGACTAATATGGGAGAAGAATCTTGTGCTGTCTCTGCAGCTCACAGTAGCAGCCAGTCCATTTCACTGCCATGTTTCTCCCAGAAGCTCTCTAGAGTTCCCAGATTTCATTTTGTCTCTGCAGATTTGGTCTTCCTTTCACATGAGCCACTAGCTGGAAGCCAGGTTGAAAATGCAGATTGTCCCTTCCCTTGTCCATGTTATGTTCTCTCTCTTCAGTTTCTCTGTAGGTTTTAATTTTCGTGGTAGATCCTTCCTGGTTTCTGGGAATGTAGTTCCCTCCTTTTTTTTCCTCACCAAGTTTTTCTTTTCTAGTCTATTAGGTATATTCTTCATACAAACGTCCAATTCCTTAAACCTCTAAGCACAATCCCCTTCCCCAGTCCATCTATTAGCTCTCTTAGTCTCTCTCTATCCCTCTTATTTCAGCTCTCTCAGGCCCTACACTCCTCTACTATCAAGCTTAAAATCCATATTGAGCATCAAACTCTCTTTTACCAGCATGTTTGAGTTTTTTAAGTCCTTATATATCCATTTCATTATCACCAACCTTCAAGTGAACTTCTGGAAAAAATTCTCTGAGCATCTGAGTTTTGTGCACTGATACAAAGTCATCAACTCTATCCTCAGGGCTATTTGTCAGCCCTTTTATTCTTTTACTTCAACTTTCTCAGTTATCTTTTGCCAACATTATAAACCTCAGTTTTCTTTTGGTCCAAATCAGAGTTTTTGATAGTAATCCTTTATTATCCTTTAATGTCTGTGGGTCTGTGGTTATTTTGTATTTTCTTCTTTGGCTATAGATTTACCACTATTTATTTAGTTTCTCTGAGAACCTTTTTTAGTTTCATCAATTTTTTCCATTGATTTTTTTTTTTTAAGAATAGAAAAATGTATTGGGAGAAAGAAAGCTTCTGCCTAAGGGAGACAGAAGGGGGACTGGAAAGTGGGTTGCCCACCCACCCCACTTTTCAAAGATGTTTTATACAGCAAAGCTATCTGGTGAGGTGGGTACAAAGTGGGACAAAACTATAAGACCCAATGGAAATTTACAAGGTGGGCATGAGGTGGGGCAAAACCATGACCAACCAACAAGATTCCAAGTACAGTCACCCAAGTAATATTAATTAAATGGGGACCAAGTCATATACCAAGCATACAAGAATTTTCAGTTAGGGTGTGTAAGGCATATTTCCCAGAAAGGCTGGGTTAAAACCTTGGCCCCCACCCAGGTGATTGATACCTGTTTAGAATATCAATCACTGCTATTCATCCTAAATGGGTGTGGTAGTTTCTCTCCTTTTTCTCTCCTTGTGCATGTGTCTTCGCTGTCCTCTGTGTTGGCTCCTTGTGGGCTAGCCTTGTCTAACTGCCTACAAGGTATCCAACTAACTTATCCATCTGCAATATTCCACCCTCTGAAGAAGTACCCCTAACTGTTGTGAGGGGGCAAAGGGCAAAGACTGTTCTGGCTACTTCCAGCTGAAGAGGTTCATGGTTGCAATCAGCAGTCAGAGTTACTCTACAGAGATTCTATCTAAAGGCTCTTGATAGGCACCAGGCATTGTTATCTTGGGTAGGTGTATAGCTTTGAGTTTGGAGGAGACAGAGCCAAAGAAACAGTTAAGAATACATGGACCAAATTATAAGGTCATCAGGATTGCTATGAATATAGCCAACAAGTGTTTCCACTAGGAGGAACTAGTAATAGCCTCCCACAAAGAGGATAAGGGGAAGGTCCAGGTGACTTCAGAATCCAACACAGAAGTTTCTGGTGGGAAGCCAGAAACCGGTCTAGCTAGTATCCATCCACCCTGTTTGCCCTTTGTTCAGGGTTTCCCTTTTTATATTCTTTTTAGCCATTATCCCATCCCTAGTGGTCTTTGATGTGCAAATACAATTCCAGTTCCTATTTACAAGTCACAGACACAAAATAGGCACATATACATTGTAAATTCACCCTGGCTTGGTAACTTTGTTAGGTTAATGAAGTTACTACTTAGAGTCAGATAACTGTCACCTTAAACAAGGAGTTATGGGGAAAGCAAATCTTAAAAGAACACATTACTTATTTTGCTTCTACAACTACCTTAACATTCAATCTATTAAGTTATCTAAAACTTTTCCATATCATTCCTCCCCCTGTTTACTTCAGGATAATTTTTCTATCCATTAGAAGTTCTGTCCAGTTTATCTACATTTCTTTTTTTTTTTTCTTTTTCAGTTAAAGGAGGATCCTTTCTTTTTATTTTTGCAGTATCATTCCATACAAAAGCAATAGAAACACAACAGTCTGAAGTTTACAATTGAATATCTGAACAAAGAATCTGTACATGTTATCATTTACACCAATTTTACATGGTAAATTGACTGACTGTAAAAAAATGTTCTTTCTAAATCCACAACCCCTTAACATTCGGGGTACTATATAGGTTAAGATCCTAACTAGGGCTATTTACAAGTACCAAATTAAAACTGTATAACTTATATAAAACCCATTAACAATCCAGTTTAACATCTTTGACTTTCAGAGTTCCATATGAGAAACAAAACTTGGTTTGACATACTGATAAAAGACCAGAAAGTTTCCAAAAAGTCACCCAAGGCATCTGCCTGAGAATCCTGTCAGATACTTGCAGAGAAAGCTAACTCGACATTGGTCCCATGAATCCATGGTCAGATCACAACCTACCTGACAACAGGAACTGACAGCTAAAGCACACTAGGCAGTCCAATTTGGAGAAAGGAGCTCAGTGGGCATTAACCAACTTAGTTTGTTTCAAGATTGTTTCACGTTCAATCTTTCTCAGATTAAGGTACACTAACAATTTAAAACATGCAGGTCACACACTGTACAAATAAGGCAAGAGTAACTCATCATGAGATAAGTGAATTATTAACAGGAACACCATCCAAGTGGAAGCGTATACCGCATGCATGTGCCTGGCTGGCCTTCCCGGGACTGGGTGGAGGCAACTGTTTCTTTTGGTGGCCACCGGGTGGCAGTTAGCTCATGGCCAAGAAGTCTCTCAGGGGTTCAGTCAAACAAGCTTCCAAATCAAATTCATCTTCCACTTGGCAGTCCACATGTCTAACTTTTGTGGGTGTGCCAGAGTACACATCAGAGTTATCCTGTGAGCTTGCCCGGGACTCAGAGCTGCTTTCTGTGGATTCTGTTTCCATTTCCCCCAGGTCCACAGGGTGTAGTTCTTGCAAATCACATCCTTCTTCAGCTGGAGGGTCCCAAAAATGTAGCGCCACCTTCCTGAGCTTGATCCGCTGGTCCCAGGACCACTGACTGTACTTCTTAAATTTGTTGGGGGTCTTGGGATGGATGCCAGGTTGTCGAAGGTGTCTGGGGACTTCTTTAATATAGCGATCATAGGCAATGGTGTTCTTCCCATAGTTGATCTGCTTCTGTCTTCTCATGAGGACACTTTCATCTGTCTCCACATCGGCAGGCACTGCACATGTAGACTCCTTTGAATCAGAACTTCCCAATGAAGATTTTTCTCTCTCTTCCAAAGTCATTTATGAGAAGTTTTCTTTTATACCTTGCAATTTCTTTGTTAACTCTGGTCCTCATTTCCTCTTCTTCAACTGCACTTGCCCAGTCTGAGCATCTAGAATGGGGCTTGTGGGCTTCGGGAGTGGTAAAGCTCTCAGGCCTGCGGTTGGGGCGGCACTCCTCCTCTTCCGCGTCCTCCAGCTTCCAGCGCCTCCCGTCAGCTCTGTGCTTCCGCCCAAGGCTCCATCGCCAGGGGGACGGTGGGCCGGGTGGGCTGCGTGGCGGGCAGGCCATGGCGGACCACTGGAGACTGGCGGAGGCGAGCGAGACCCAGTAACGCCAGTGTGAGATGGACCAGCACTGCCTATCTACATTTCTTAACACTAGCATTTGGTAGTCTTGAGCTGCAGCACTGCGCTACTGTATGAAGTTTGAAATCCATCGGATGACAAAAGGACCAAACATTAATACTAATATTATAACAAGAAGGGGACTCAGAAGAGGTCCTATCCAAGTTTTTTTCATCCTGCCCAAGTAAAATTAATCCCATAGGACAGCTCTCCTATACCAAATTTCTCATCAAGAGCCTTGATCAGATCTTTCAGTTTGTCTAGTGATTCTTTTTTTTTTTTTTTTTTTTTTTTGGTACCGGGGATCGAACTCGGGTCCTTGCACTTGCGCAGCAGGCAGCAAAACCACTGGGCTAAATCCCCAGCCCTGTCTAGTGATTCTTGTACTACAACAGATTTATTAGCATATTAACAACTCTCTTCACCAAGAAATAAGCAAGTCTCTCCTTTCTGGGCTGTGAGCAAATCGAGAGCATGCCTATTCTGTAATGACATTGGCCAGTGAATCTAGTTGGGTTTCTAAAGCCTGAAGTGTGTCTCAGATTTTCTCAAGATCTTTTTAAATTTCTTGTCCTAATGAAATATATTACTCCTTGTAGCCAAATAAGATCCCATGGGGCTGGCATATACATAGATATAGGATTACATTGACCTTTTTTACAATTGTTATAATTACCAGTGACTCATCCAACAAGGGAGCCATCGATCCAAACTTGTGTTTTCTCTTTGCAGTATAGTTTTTCATTAGAATAGCCCCCCACAGTCAGAAGTTACCCCGGGTCCCCCATAATGTTTTCATCAAACAATATTTTAAACAGATAGCTTTCCAGTTCCCATTTTACCATTTTAAAAGTCACATATTGTTCATCAAACTTTTCATTACTAGGCCTAAACACCCACAGTTTAAAAACAAAGAAACTTAAGGCAGTGGTGATCTGGCACAGCACAATAATCCATGTCGTCATTGTTGGTGCTTCCATTCTTCAGCCGTGCGTTGACTCACCTGCCTCCGGAGTGGTGAGAGCAGGGCTTTGAGTGTGTTGTCTTTCTCAGCTTTCAGCATCAGCTTTATTGTTACCTTGTGCAACAAAGTCTTTGCCTTTCTGATGTCCTGAACAATATATATTACCGCGACTTTGCTAAGTTCCCACACTGCCTGTAGCAACTGTATAATTTCCTGTTTATTTTTAATTAGCTTCCCTTCTGCCATGAGAAGACCTCGCTCTCGGTAAATCATGCCAATGATGTGTTGAAAGTCCGTATATATTTACCTTTGTACCCTTTGCCCATTGGAGTGCCTGTATGAGTGCCCAGAGCTTAGTACATTGTGCCACCAGCCAAAAGGAAGGGGCCCTGGCTAGGATCACCTCATCCTTTGTGGTCATTGTATATCCAGCATGACAAACCCCATCTTCCACAAAGCTGCTCCCATCTGTGAACAAAACGAGGTCAGCTTTGGACAAGGGTGCCATTTGCAAGTCAGGGTGGCTAGAAAAGAGCTCATCACTGACACTCAAGCAGTCATGATTGGGAGGGCCCGTCTTCGTGGGCAAGAAGGTAGCAGGATTTAAAGTTTTTATAGAAATAAACTCCACAAGCAGGGAGTCTCACAGAGAAGGGCTTGATACTGAGTAACCCAATTATTTGAGAGCCAATGATGCTCCCTTGTGTTCAGCAGTTCTAGGACCGCATGTGGAACCTGCAGTCAATTCCTGACCTAAAGTCAGCTTGTCTGTTTCTTGAATCAACAGGACTGAAGTTGCTAAGGGCAAAAAACAATGAGGGATCCTTTTACTACTGAATCTAAATTGTTAGACAAATATGCCACCAGTTGATTCCATGGGCCTACTTCTTGGAAGGGCCACATGGTTTTTTTCAGTCACATTTAGAGTAAAAGGCCACTTTACATCTGGTATGCCTAGGCCTGGGGTGGCTGCCTAAGTCAATTTTAATTTTTTAAAAGCTTCCTCCTGTTCTACAGTCCAATGCAGATGATTCTCCTCTTGTCCCTTTAGGGCTTCATAAAGGAGTTTAGAGATTTCTGTAAAACCCAGAATCCAAATTCTACCAAAGCCTGCTGCCCCAAGAAACCTTCTCAGCTGTTTCTTTGTTTGGGATTCAGGGATGGCAATAATAACCTTTCATTTCCTAGGCAACACATGCCCTGTGTTATTTGAAATCCTAAATATTTAACATGCTGTACACAAATCTGGGCTTTCTCCCATGATACCTTATATCCAGTTTTCTTGTAAGTGCAGCAACAACTTTTTGGTGCCTTCCCAGCACCATTCTTGGGTTGAGCTGCAAAGCAGTAAGTCAGCCACATAGTGCAATAGGACACAGCTATATTGTTCCACGGGGAAGGCAAGCAAGTCCTTAGCTAGGGCTTCCCCAAAAAGCATGGGTGAGTTTTTAAATCCCTGTGGCAATCTAGTGCAAGTAAACTGAGTCTTTCTCCCATCACTTGGGTCCTCCCATTCAAAAGCAAAGATTGGTTGACTAAGAGAAGCAGTGCGAATGCAAAAGAAGGCATCTTTTAAGTCCAAACAAGTAAACCATGCTGCCTCTGAGGGTATTAGACTCAACAAAGTGTAAGGGTTAGGGACTACTGGATGCAATGTCACTGCTCTGTCATTTACAGCCCACAGATCCTGCACTGGCCTATAGTCCCCATCAGGTTTTCGCACCGGCAGCAAAGGAGTGTTCCAAGGTGACTTACATTCTCTTATGAGTCCAAATTCTTTTAACCTCATGATATGGGGCTTGATTCCAATTTGGGCTTGCCTGGACATTGGATATTGCTTTACCAAAGTGGGGGTGGAGTTATCTTTTAATCCTATAACTATGGGCAGATGATTTTTAGCCAGGCCTGGGGGCGAGTCTTCGCCCACACTCCAGGAAACATAGCTTTTAGTTCCCCTGAAGCCTGATAAACAGCATCCACCTTGTAACATTGCCATTCATCTTCTCTTTTAGTAGTTACCATCATAATGAGATACTTTCCTGGGTCTAAATGCAGAGACCCATTTCCCTGTAGAGTGAAAGTTATTGTAGCTCCCAATTTAGATAATAAATCTCTTCCTAATAATGAAATAGGACATTCTGGCATATACAAGAATACATGTTTCACCTCATGTCCTCCAATTTCACATGTCCTTTCATAGCAAAACTGGTGCTTTTCTGAAATTCCAGTGGCACTAATCACTTGGATGCTCTCTCCGTTCAGAGGGGCAACTGGAGCTGTTACTACTGAATGTTCGGCACCACTAGCTACCATTAAGGACATATTTTGGCCCCCTATCTATATATCCACTATGGGCTCATGAGGGCCTAGCTGCATTGAGCCCGGTCTGTGTCCGTCACTGTCCTCCATCACAGGCAACAATGTGCCAGTATCCTTCCTTTCCTTCAAGTCTTGCTTCTTCTTTTCCTTGAGCCTTGTCTTTCTTTTTCCTTCTCTTCCTTGGCTCCCACAGCTACTGCTATCTTCCCTCCTGGCTCTCTTTCTCTTTCACCGGCTCTCTATTCACATACACTTTCCCAGCTAATTGGAACAATTGCGTTATATTCATGCCTTCTCAAGTCTCCTGCCTTTGAATTTTCCTTCTAATGTCTGGTGCTGACTGGGTTACAAAAGTTGTATTAATTAGCTGATGGTTTTCTGGAACTGCCAGGTCAAATGGTGTGTACATTCTGTAGACCTCACAAAGCTGCTCATAAAATTTCTCAGGGCTCTCATTCGGCTCCTGCTGAGTCTCTGACACTTTAATTATATTAGTAGGTCTTTTACTTGCAGCCCACATTCCTGCTAAAAGGGCTGTCCAATAATTTCTCAAATTTTCCTGTCCTCCTTGGGTATTGGGATCCCACTCGAGCCGCACATTTACTGGGAATTACTGTTCATATCAAGCATCTGAATTCTGCATAGCACCCGGCATTCTAGTGGCATTAATTTTTAAAATTTCTCCTAAAACTCTGCATTTTTGAGGTTAACAAAGTTTTTACAAAGTTCTTTACAGTCCTCCCAATTAGGACAATGGGTAGCAAAATGGAATCAAATAATTGAAGCATTTTGGAGGGGTCTTGGCAAAGAATAAATGACTTTCCTTTTCTCTGGACCTAGCCTTCTTTGACTTTTTAAAGTCAAATCTCAAAAACCGTACCTCGGTCTGACATATTTGTGTCTTTTTCCAAAAGTCTTTTTTCTAACTCACTATAAAGGAGGTCATATTGTAACCTGTTGGCTCTTAAACCCTTTGAAGATGACCAATGTACACATATTATAATAACGTATTTAGAATTTAACCCTTTGATGACAACTAATGTAAACATATTTAAACTTTTTATAACAAACTTGAAACCAACAAATATGCATATTTTTGATAAATCAACTTCATGCATCTTTTGACATACTTAGGCCTTCTGGTCTTGTATTTTTTTAATCTTTTTAACAGGACAAACATACAAAAAATTTTTATATCAAAATTGTATCCCTTTTACTTATAGCTTTTAATTATATATTTTTATCTCACTATAGACCTTTTATCACAAACTTGTCTTTAGCTGTTAAAATTCTAAAGTGTCCCTTTTTTCATTCTCAGATTGTTACACTTTAAATTTGGTTGGCTGCCAATAGAATGGTAGTAACCTTGAGGGTTTTTTTTTATCAACAAAGTACAGAAAAGAGCAAGTTAACCTTATAATTACAATTGAAGAATTTGCAATGTACAATACTTTAAGCACACCAATTAAACATCAACTCAAACTGACACAGATACATTTATGAATTAACTAAAATTTGTAACTTTTCAAACAGATACATTTATCAATTAACTAAAATTTGTAACTTTTCAAACTGAAACAGATACATTTATCAATTAACTAAAATTTGTAACCCTTGTAAAATTTCTTACTTTCTCTGGCTTTATGTTCTTCAGAGCTTTTTTTTGGCTGTTTTTAATCCATTACTTATTTTTTCTTACTAATTTTTAAAATTTAAGTGTAAGCCCTATTTGATCCTTTCTGCATCTGACCACAGCATGGTGCTCTGAAGCCAAGCAGTTTTCATGCTTTTGTCCCCACCTCCTCCAAACCTGTGAATTTAGCAACTCAAAAGGAGGGGGAAAGTCTAAATTCTCTCGGTCCAAATCTGGTTTCTTTTCAGCATTGTCCTCTTTCTTTTTTTTAGTACCGGGGATCGATCTTGGGTCCTTGCACTTGCACAGCAGGCGGCGAAACCACTTTCTGATGGAGGACCAGGATATTGCTTTTTGCTTCCGGGGCGCACATATGAAGCCAAGGAGGCATTCTGTGGCACAATTTGAGCCATAAATCAATATAGGGAAATTGATCTGGATGTTCCCATCCAGGGGTAGTGACTGTTAGCCAGATGGACCAGATGAGACCCTCACCTAGGGATCTCTCAGTTGGCCAAGCTAGGCAAAGCTTGGGCCATTCTAACTCACAAAAGGCTCTAAGTGTTGGGGTTTCATTTTAATACCATAATTTCCAGCAAAACCTTTCTTAAAATTCTTAAGCATGCATCCCAAAACAGTAGGACGAGATGTTTCTGTCCCCATGATCGGCTGATCAGAATGTTGGTGTGTGTGTGGGTACCCTTGTACGGAGACACAAGACAAACAAAGGTGGGGGATCACTCGCTCACCTGCCTGGCTGTGGGCTTCTCAGCCATTTTAAGGTCTGTTCAGGCTAAGGTGGGCTGTCACCTAAACTCACCATTGTGCCTTTGTTAAACGCGACCACATACAAGTTCTGCGATTCGGGAGAACTCTTTAAGCACAAGCACTTCCTCCCTCTGTCCTGTTCTGCATCTCATTTCACACACTCTCCTATCCAGAACACTTTCACTCACACATTTATTCAGAAGTTATCACATTCCCTCCTGGTGAACCCTAACTGTAACCAAAACAAATGAAAGAAGCTACCTCCCCAAATGGCAAAGCACAAGGGGTGACCAGGCTCTTGTGCTGTATTTGCCCAAAGTTACAGAATACAAATTCACAAGGAGAAACTGAAAGTTAATGACTAGGAGGTTTCCCGGGGTTTCTCACTCAGCAAAGAAAAGAGACAGATGAGACACCAAGAGCAGCAGTCCTCCTTCTGTAGTCTCCTCAGTTTCAGGCAATCCTCCACTGGTGAGCAGATCTCTGTGCCCTGTTGGGGAGCCTAGGAAATTAGTCCCAGGGGTGCACCTTTCCTCTCGAGGAGACAGAGAGCCGCTCCCTCTGGTGGGGTTCAGGCTGATGCCCAAAAGGGTTATTTCATTCCCGATTCCCCGCCGACACAACAAATGTTGCAGAAATCTCGGAAAGAAATACACGGAGACACAGAATTTGGATAAAATAATAAAATTTCTTCTCAGGAGCAGGCAGGAAGCCAGAAACCGGTCTGGCTAGTATCCATCCACCCTGTGTGCCCTTTGTTCAGGGTTTCCCTTTTTATATCCTTTTTAGCCATTATCTCATCCCTAGTGGTCTTTGATATGTAAATACAATTCCAGTTTCTATTTACAAGTCACAGACACAAGATAGGCACATATACATTGTAAATTCACCCTGGCTTGGTAACTTTGTTAGGTTAATGAAGTTACCACTTAGAGTCAGATAACTGTCACCTTAAACAAGGAGTTATGGGGAAAGCAAATCTTTTTTTTTTTAATTTTTATTTTTTTGGGTACCAGGGATTGAACTCGGGACCTTGTGCTTTCGAGGCAGGCGGTGGAACCACTGAGCTAAATCCCCGGCCCCAGGGAAAGCAAATCTTAAAAGAACACATTACTTATTTTGCTTCTACAACTACCTTAATATTCAATCTATTAAGTTATCTAAAACTTTTCCCTATCAATTGGTTCCATTTGTATGACTGCTTGGAGTTTGGCAGCCTCTGGGCAAGAATAAACAAAACTTTTAAGAAATTAGAGCATGTATAACCTAAGCATGAGCACACTAGAATGGAAGGGCAGGTTGGGGAGAAAGTCACACTTAGAAATTGAAATAGTGATTGTAACCTGCTGGCTCTTAGATTCTGTCATTGATAAAGGTTGTGTATAAATCTGATATTTTGTCATAAATCTAGTTTTAGCTGTAAGAAGATAAGAGACAATTTGAAGAACAAATCTTGCTTAAGAAATTTAAAACTCTAGCTGTCTTATAAATTTTACTATAGTTTTTTCCTAATGATCCCTAACTGTGGTCAGTTACTGGTATAGCTAGAGACTGCCAGAACGGGTCAGTGACTGGAGCCCCTTTTTATATCTAGCTTTATTACCATGGGATTATTTTATACCTCTTTTGGTTATTCTTTTCTGCTGGATGTTTAAGACCAAGTTAAAGTGAGACCTGTGTCAATCAGTATGAACCTCTTGCTATCTATCAAGGTCAGTTAAGTCTCCTCAGGCATTACTTTGGAACCATGCATAGAGCCTCTCAACTCCTCTGTCAGTGTCAGCCATCAGGATGGGTCTCGGCCTTGCTTGACCATGTTGCTTTCAGTGAAAGCAGGGGAGACTTTTCCCTCTTTGTGACCCTCTTTTGGTACATGATACATTTGTCCTCTGGTGCCAGGCAATCTTCCTGCTCAGGAGGTTGAATGACTTACCAAAGATTTAGGATCCTGTAGGAAAGGTTCCTTTGTGTCCTGGATCTTTGTTGACCTTGAGGGGCCAGGACCAAAATATTGGCTATCCTCATAGCCCAGTTACTTTTCTAGTTTTGGTCTCCAAACTTTAGTTGTTGAACATCCAGAAAAGAAGATCAGTGACATAAGTATTTCAGTAGGAGCAGTGAGCTTAACTATTATAATACTTAAGACATCAAGCACTGTTATTTCTTGCCAACCATGGTTTTTTTAGTAGTTGAATCCCTGCAGAATGTTAACCGACAACAGTTATATATTATAGAGAAACTTAAGATCAAGAGCTACACATAGTATTTTAGCATGACAATCATGATGACATTTTCTTTGTAATACTTACATGTCTATTTTAGTACGGAAGAGTCTTTTAGTCAAACACCTCCATCTGATCAAAAGACATTAAATGACATAAAGAAAACTCTTCTTTTTTATCCTTTAGTAGGATGCCATCTAAAGAGAACATACATATTGGCCTATAAAGGTACCTTAGGAATTCATAATATCTAACCTCTAATTTTAGTGTGTGACATTGTTTCAACTGTTTGGCAACTGAACATCCAAGTGCTGTGCCATATATGACATACATCACATAACTTTTTAAGAAAACTATTATTTGTCTGGTTTTCACATGTTGGATTGACACAAGTAGCTGGAGTGCAAGAGAAAGGCAGATACCTGAGTCAAAAAAGATCATTACCATAAACAATAACCTAGGAGACTTGTACCCTTGGAAGACATGAACATATATACCATGAAATAACAATGAGTATCAGTTACATGAAACCCTTTGTCCCTTAATTTTGATTGATACCAAGAGCATTTTAAATAAGACCTTATTGTTTTCCCACAGAAAACTCAGTCATTTGACCATGACCAATGTATACATATCACAATAAGTTTGGCAATGTATTTCCCACAAGGCTATGGAAATTATTGGGGTCCCCTTTGTGAACAAAGGCTATAATAAATTTTTCCAGGCAACCACTCCTTTATTTAGCAAGGGGAGTCCTGTCCAGTAGTTTTCCTAAGCCCAAGAGTCTTTAATTATCTTAACAAATTTTAGATGATCTATGAGAGCCAGATCATAACAATTAACACATTATTTTTGACCAATGAAAGATTCCTGAGATATTACATATAGACAACAATATGTTCTGTATTTGTAAAACCAGTTGACATTATTTGGATAATCTGGCAACCTGGGGGAAACATTTCTTTAATTACATTTATCTATAAGCCAACTTGAGTTATAGGCAAACATCTTAAAAAATCCAACATACCAAAAGAAAAAAGTTCAAACAAAATAGCTATATGAGTTGTAACAAATTGAACAGACAGACAGACACGCATAAAACAACTTGTTTATAAACTAGAGTGCACTCAGATGTATTTGGCCAAGTTGAATTATAATAACCTTTATAATTTTTAGGTTTATAACTATAAAAAAGACTAGTCAAAACTTTGTAGATCAATTAACAGAGATCTCTTGTAATAAGAATCAAAAGGAATAAAAATCTTCTACAACTGTGAAAGCAAAGACCACTTTAAGATGGGTCCTAAGCTGATGGTTTATCTGACTGGAATACCCAGCTATACAGGCTTCTCATTGTTGTTTTGATAACCATAGTTATTTGATAGCCATATGTAATTGTTCCCTCTAAAGGGACAGACCATTAAAGGTAATTTTAACTATCTCAAGTGAGGGTCTGCTCAGGCCAGGTTTGCATGTAGAAGAGACTAGGTGACACTCTTTGGAGCTATGTATAAATTCCATGCAGCGAGGGAAGGAGGCCTGCCAAGGCTCCGACCTGCTTTGCTGCAGATGTCTACCTATGACAGTTTTTCCCATTTTGAAAAAAAAAAAAAAAACAAAGGGAAAGAAGGCATCCTCACCTATCCCTCTTGTTCTGTGCCCAATCTAAGGTGTCCCTTAGACTTTTTTCTCATCCAGTGCCAGTGGCAGCAGACTAGAGGTGCAAGGAAGTGGCCAGAGCCAGGTTAACTGTTCTTACCATTCTCTAATTTTGCCTGAGTGCTGAAAGACAGGTAAATCTGAACTAAAACTTTTACATTTATGTTTTGAGAGTTTCAGGATTAAACCTAGACCAGTTTTCAATATGGTCCAGAGATAAATGAAGGTCAGCTTTACTCTGGAAGGATTCCAGGGAGGGAAAACTCACCATTCTGGAAGGTTTGCCTTGAAATCCAGCAGCCACAGAAGAGGGAAATGCCTTGAATCAAACTGTATTATTTCTCAGGGGCAGGGCAGTGGAGAAGGGACAGAAGAGTGCCTTTATGTATGGCACAAGAAATAAATCTTAAACATCTTAGGTGTAGAAGGACAATTAAGATCAGGAGCTTTTCCAGAGTGGATCTGTAATCCTTAGCAAAACATGTCTCCAGAGACAAAAGCTATGATTGACTCCAACTGAATTGCCAAACAGAAAATCAAACCAATAAGCAAAGAACCCGAATGGTGATTTTTGCCTCTTGAAAGAAAATGAAAGTGTTTTAACTATATTGTTAGGGTGAATTACTCTGAATCTATAACATCTAGTTTATGATTTAATACCCTACAGGCTGTTGAGCAGGTCCCTGATCTTGTTGAAACACTCCCAAAGCCATGTCTCACCTTTTATTAACATACAAACTGAAATGGTGTCCTGTGGCAGGCACTTAGAAGTGCTTGTTTGAGCTTCTGGAATGCAGTCTTGGAATAAGGTTCCCAGGTGCCTGTCTCTTGGGTTTTTCTATAAGCTGATAGAGAGGTCATGCAATCTCGTTATAACCTGCTATCTGAAGGCCACAAAAACCTGTAATTTCTAGGAATGTCCTTAGCTGTTTTAGAGTCTTGGGCTGTGAAAGGAAAGAATTGCTTTCATTCTTTCTTCCCCCAGTCTTTGGGTTCCCTTATATATAATAAGGCCTAAATATTTTACCTCAAGGCTGAAAAGTTGTGCCTTTGATCTACAAACATCATTACTCCTGTCTGTTAGAAAATTCAACAGAGCTCAGGTGTCTTGGCTAGAAAACCCTTCTGAGGGGACACATAACACTATACTATCTACATATTGCAAGACTGTGACTTGGGAAAAACTATAGTATTTCCTGCTATCAAATCAGGATCCAGGGATGTCCTCATGTTTTCCTGATAAATAGTTGACAATTTAAAATAATTGAAGGGCTTAGTTCTCATCCTTCTTAGACCTTCAAGAATACACGTCTGAAAATGTCTTCTATTTAATCTCCTAACTGATTGGCAGGCCAGTGAGGATCTTGTATAGGAACTTTGTCTTCCAGTAGAAACCAGTTTTCCTCTGGTTGCCTTTTGAGCTTCCAAAATTAAGATAATTTTTGTCTCTATATGTAGTAGCAGCTTGTAATACTACTTGTCTCTCATTAGAAATCAATGTTTGATTTAAGAGCAACATTACATCTTTCTAATCTGCTCCATAGGTCTGAGTAAGTCCTTTAAAGACTTCAGTGTACATATCAGGATCATCTGAAAACTTTCTTAGGTCTCATTTAATCTGTTTTAGATCACTGAGAGAAAAAGACACATGAACACAGGTAGTCCCATATTTGCCATTTACTTCCTGCAAGGGATGTTGTCTTTGAGGGACCTGAACAACTTAGCTAAGGATGGATAGAGCCTCATGGAGGTTTTAATTATGGCTGGCCTAGAAATTCCACCCTCAACACCTGGTGATCAAGGCTTAAAGTTGTCTTGGAAACTTTGTTATCAGGTTCTAAAAGGTGAGAAGCAACCTCAGGCTTAGAGGTACTGAATGTCTTAAGGGTGAGGTGTCTCATTTTTCTATGTCCCACATTTAATTTACATTTGAACACAAGGAAGAATTACTTCTTAATGTAAAGAAAATCTCAACATAAGATGATTGACCATTTTCTCTCTTTTACAGTATAATTCTAATTGTGAGACAGCATCATAGTACTTTCCTCTGTGTACTTGGCTTTAGGAGGTAGGCACACCATGCATGGGTGTAGAGAAATACTAAATTGCTCCTTAATACATTCCAAACGAGTAAGATGTTCAGATATGGAGTTCCTAATCTGAAACAAGAGAAACAAATGTGGCATCTCGTAAGTCTCTGTGTGATTCCTCTGCCCCCTAGGGCATCCCCAGGGCATCCTCCAAGGTTTATTCCACTCCAGGGTAGGTAGCTACCCTCTGGAGAGAGACCCAGAAAATAAAACTGGACTGGACTCTCTACCCTTTAGCAGCACATGATCTTATCTTCCTCAGAGAACTCATATCCTTACTCCAGTAGGTACTCTCAAAGCACAAGTTACAATTGATGTTAGCCATAACAATCATGTTTAGAGAAGGAAGTATTGCTAGCAAGCCAAGAGATTTAAACCACTGCTTTTTAGTTCCTTGAAAGAGAGAGAGGGAAATAGGTCAACATACAAATTAGGGCACTTTTCCTGCTAAAGAGATCACCTCTAGAGGTGGTAGGTCAGAGATTCTGCCCTGGGCCCTAGGGCAGAGAAAGCTCTGGGAAATTTCTGTTGTCTATCCAGTCATTTAGGCAATTTCTATTAGTAGCAAGACAAGGCTACTCCTTTAGGGTCCATTTTAAATTCACTAAGTATTAAAACTCCTAGGTCTTCCTAGCAGCCACAGTCCACATCAGTAATGGCACCTTTATCAACTTCTTACACTCCCATGCAGGAAGGAAGAGAAAGGCTGACCAAAATACTCCCCTATTCTAATTAGCATGTAAAAACACAAATGCAAGTTACTGATTGCTTTTTTTCCCTAGTGTAAGACGAAACAGTTGTTGCAAGTTGCCTTAGTCTGACTTTCTGGAAGGAGTAGCAGTCTGACTACAAGGGATTCTCAAATGAACTCCCAAAAGTTGGAGAAAAGTTTAAGGGGAGTCTAACTCACTAGCAGAGAGAAAAAGTCTAATTAAAGTTCAAGCCATTTAAATATAAAAAAAATCATCATATAGCATTTTATAAGTCCACAGTCAACATTCCAAAGTCCATAACCTATCAGAAAAGGCATTTTTCTCCCCTACACACATAAATGATGAAGACCATGCCTAGGAGGGGGAGAGAAGATTCAGGTAGTTTTTAATCTATCAAAGATTTGTTTTTTATGTCTGACATAGGATCCTATCTTACTAGTAGAGAAAGCAGTCCAAACCTGTAGCTCTACTCTTAATGGAGGCTTAAGAAAGGGCTCTGATGGCATTGTTTCAGATCACTCCAAGACAGAGGATATCTGATGATCACTGACAGAGTTCCCCTTTCACCTCACTGAGGAGTCCAGATAGGGACATGATGTGGAGATTTTCTGATGATAACCTGGATGGGCTGTCGTGAGCTAGTTTCTTCTGAGGGACCTTTGGGTATCTGACAGAGCCTAGCCCTGGCTATGACCCCTCAGTTGGCACCTCAGTTTCTGCTAGTTCCACACATTCAGAGATCTGTCTCTGAAAGGAACTCAATTGCCTATCTGGTCAACATTTCACCCACCATTGGCATCAATGGGAGTGGGGATTCACCAGAGGACAACTGGAGAAAATTGTCCTCTGCTTTGAGAGTGGCAGCTGCCCTAAAGGCAATTACTAGCTGGCAGAGTAACCATGATTTTGCATTCTATAAGGGACAGATAAAAGCCTGAACTGTCTTTATCTGAGATGATTTTATAAGAGACCCATTTTTCAACATTTTTAAGCAACTAAGTCCAGATGCAACACATACAAAACAAGAATAAAACATAATTTTAACCAAAGACAATGCATAAGAAAAACAAGAAATTTGCAAACATTTAAAACACACAGCATAAAATTAAGACACTTTTGAAACAAAAGCTGAAACAAAGGCTAGAATTTATAAAACAAAAACCAAAATCTATGAAACAAATGTCCAGAGCCTATGAAACAAGTTACAATGTGTGAAGCAAAAAGACCAAAGTTAGAACCTATGGAACAAAAGCAAACTCTTATCTCTGACCAGTAATCTCAGTGGAAGACCTCCAAAATGATATTAGGGAAAGAGATGTAACTCCCAAACCTACTAGATATCTGAAACACGAGTTCTTGTTCTCTAAAATCAAAGAATGAATTCTAAGAACAACGGAGGTTAAGAGTAGGAAAAATTTATTGAGAGAAAGAAAGCTTCTCTCTAAGAGATACAGAAGGGGGACTGGAAAGTGGGTTTCCCCTTTCCATTGATTTTGGCTCTTTATTTCCTGTCTTCTGCTTGCTCTAGGTTTAATTTGCTCTTCTTTCTCCAGTTTCTTAAGGTAGAAATTTAAGGTTACTAATTTAAGATCTTTATTCTCTCCTATTATAAATATTTGATGCCTTATATTTCACTGTAAGCATTGTTAGGTGCATTCATTAATTTTTGACAAGGTGCATTTCCATTTAGTTAAAAATATATGTTTTTTAAATTTTTTTTTGAGACATTTACCCATGAATTTCTTGAAAGACAAAATAATGCTCTTCTCTGCTACCCACAGATGTTGGCATCCCAATTCCTGGAACCTGTGAATATGTTTGAACACATGATAAAGGAGAATTAAGAGGGCAGATGGACTTAAGATGGCTAATAATGTACCTTTAAAAATGTGATATTATCCTGTATTATCCAGGTAGCCCCAACATAATCACAAGGATCCTTGCAAGTAGAAGCAAGACAGAAAATTCAGATGGTAAAACAAGGTCAGAGTGATACGATCAACATCTATCTATCTAGATGTTCCTCCAAAGCCCCATGTGCTCCTATATGGGGCTTTTGGGAGGTTATTGGATCATGGATATGTGATATTGGATTAGTACACTGATGTATTTATAACAGTGTGATGTTGGGAGGTGAAGTTTGGTGGAAAAAGGTGAGTCACTCTGGGTGTGACCTGGAAGGGTCCCTTGATGGCTCACTGCCATCATGCAATGCCATAAGCAAGCCTCTATGTCCTTCTGCAATGCTGCCCTGGCTTGAAGACAGCCAACTACACACTGAAACCTCTGTTAACTGTGAGACAATATAAATCTTTCCTCCTTTAAATTGTGGGTGTCACATATTGTGTTTCAGCAATGAGAAAGTAAGACAGATTATGGTATAGAAATGGAGTTGTTGCTGTGACTATACCTGCTCAAGAAATTGAGAAGCCTTGGAACTGTCTTGCAGGAGGAGTTTGGAAAGTTTGGAGATTCTGGCTGGAGAAATAGCCTTAAAATGCTGTGGGTTGAGCTTGATGGGAAATTCTGGTCATAGCTCAGAAGACCAGAATGCTGATAGAAATGCAGCTGGTAAAGACAAGCCTTGGGAGATTTTACTTAGAAACAAAGAATGTGTTGGCAATTGGACTCCAGGTTACATATTATACTTTGGCAGAAATTTACCTGCATTTTGCTCCTGTCTAGAGACATTCTGGTAGATTGAGATTAAGGGCAGCAGACTAATCTGGTAGAAGAAATTTCAAGGGAGCCTAATGTTGAGGTTTTGGCATGGATACCATTGTGGGCTTTTAGCCAGATCTGTTGAGAATCAAGAGCAGCAATCTAGCAGAATGATTTAAAGTGTTACAATTTTGGCCAAAATAAAAACTCAGGTAAAACTGTGACCCACAAAGGTGAATCAGAGAACTTGTTTGTTGAAGCAGTTAGCATTAAAAAACCAAGTAGTTTGGAAAAGGACAATAGAATGGGAGCATCACAAGAAACAGCAGGACTCCACCCTTTTCAGGCTCAAAATTGCAAACATGAAAGATTTTGATAGGTCTCCCACCACCTCAGCAGCTATTAAGTATAGTAGCTGCCCTCTTCCTATGGTGCCTTGCCCCCTCCCCTGTGTGACATCATGCC
>NW_004624750.1:25945783-25963575 GCF_000247695.1 Heterocephalus glaber | reverse complement strand
TAGGGCTGGGATTGTACTGTATTCCCTACTGGTTTACCCTTCCCCCCCGTCAAGGGTAACATTTTCTCTGGGTACAGAGGCTCCCTCATAGTCTCCAAGACCGGAGGACCCCTAATTTTGGGACTGCAGCCTAAAGCTGCAAGATGCTCTTTTAAGGGAAGAGGAAACTGGTCGGAGAAACGCCTCCAATTTTCATCCCCAACTTGATTTTTAAATCCATGAAGGATCTTACAGAACATGTCTCTGAGATCATCTTTTGGGTTAATCCATGATGCAACAGCATCACACAAAAATATAAAATCTTGGATTACGCCACTGGGATTCACACTGATCATGGTACAAATCCCACGGAATGCTGAATCCTTTTCCTCATTGTCTCTTATGTTTCTCAGAGAGGTACACCAGGGTCTTATAAACTGCTGTAGCATGGGGGCCACCTCTTGAGGACAAACGTAACCAAGATGACCAATTGTTATTGCTGTATTCTCTAACAACGTCTTTGGTGCGTTGGGTCTGTTAATGATTTCTACAAGCTGGTGCAACACCATAGCAATATAAGGCTGCATCTCTATACCCATTTGAATGGAAATTTCTCCAATTGCCCATGTGGCATTGTTGCAGACTGAAATGAACTCTGGATTTAGATTGGTTCCCAATATTGGCATAAAATCAGCTATAAAAGGCTCAACATGCTGAAAGCAAGCTTTAGTCAGGTCACCTAACAGAGCAAATGAACTCTGTCGAACTTCTGGCATTTTATCCTGCATGCACTGATACATTAATGTTAGGATGTTACTTCGGGCTACTAGCTGTTCAATGTTGCCTCCAAGTCCTTCAGCCAGGCCACTGAGTAAATCAAGAGCTACGATCATAAAATCTTTATCTGGAGCCTCATATTGATCTGGTTGAGCATTGTTTAGCATAGCTTGTGCAAGAGTCTTCTGTACTAGGTTTACACAACGCTGATACACAGGTTCACAGTATGGTAGGAAGCCCCACCGCATGCCCGGCCTATTAAATTTCTGTGAGCTATTGGTGCCCTCTTGTGGTCAGCTTTTATAGTTACAGTTTAGTTTTGCTTGCCGGTGAGAAGCATCTGAAGTCTTGCTTCAAAGTAAAGAAATTGTGGCTCTTGAAAGCTATGCACAACCTCAGGGAGACGAGATTCAAACGAATGGAAAGCTGTAGGCACCTGGGCTGCTACAGAAGGGTGGTTACCTGAGCATAGGGACTAGCTTCGGATTGAAAGGAGGAGTTTGGGTACAGTGTTGGCATCAACCACAATCATTATCCCTGTTGTAACTGTCCCCTTGCTGGCTCTGCAGAACATGAGCTCCATAGAGGCAGAACCACTGTGCCTGATACTCAACAAAGGTTGTTAGAAGTTAAGTCATAAAACGCTCACACTACTTAATCCTTATTATTCTTTCTATTGTTACTCTTATTGGGTGCTTCAAATGGAAAATGTTTCAATAGCATTTCTTAATTCTCATGTCCAATGTACAGTATTTTATAGGCTTCATTCATTAATTTGCTTCAACTAATACATATTAATAGACCATTATGTTCCAGAATCTGCAGATACAAATATGTGACAGACATAGTTCTATCCCCCAGAGTAGAACATATCAGACTATATTCAAAATCCCTGCCTGTCTGCAAAGCTCCAAATTTCAGCTTCCTCCACTCTGGCAGCTCCAGGAATCTTTTTGGTTTTTTTCTTGAATCATTTATCTCTCTTCTTTCTTTTGCTTTTATTGTCCTCTCCACTGTATCTCCTAAGACTCAATTTTTTTCTTTTTCAAATGATTGGATATCATACTATATTGACCCAAACTTCTTGTGTTTGTAGAACAGCTATACAGAAACAGTGTATTTGTAAGTACTAGAATTTATCTAACTGATTATAAAAGTGTTTTTTGAATTCTCCTTTTGTCCCTTTAGGGAAATTTAATTAGAATACGAATATATTCACTGTAACCATTGCTAAAAGGAAGCAATGTTCAGTGAAGGATTAAAAGTGCTTTGTGGAAACAAGATGATTCTGCATGGAGAAATGGAGCTGAGAAAAATACTTAAATAGCTATATGAAAGACGTACATAGGCAATAATAGCAGAGTTGGAAATAGTTTCTTAAACTTTTGAATTTCTCATTCTCTTAACTACTTGTTAGCCCTCCTATTTGTCTTTATAATATACTACATCCAGGAGATTTATAATTTTGATGAGCTGCAAAAATATACATAACTATGCTGAACCAGGGCTTCTTAGCTTGGCCTCACTGACATTTTGGGCTTAATAATTCTTTATTGTATGGGGACTCTTTTGTGTTATTGTAGACTCTTCAGTTGCACCCCTATCTCTTCCCACTAAATGCCAGTAGCCAAAGTGTCACCAGACATTGCAAATGTCCCCTAGGGAACTTAATCACCTCTGGTTGAGAACCACAGGACTGAATCAACCATCTTTAAGGAGTTCCTGAGCCTTGCAAGTTTATTTCAATTCCTACCACCCTATTAAAACTACCCAAGATGTGCAATTACTACATATCTTGTAGCTAAGATAGTGGACACTTACTAATCATTTAACTTGAACTCTCTAAAGCATTTCATGATTTCTTTTTTCTCTTTTCCTTGACATTGATTTTCAGTTTTACTTTGATTACTTTAGGTGGATCTCCATAGCTCTTCTTCCTCTGCCCAGCTTTTGAAACTCATTGTCTTCAGACACTCCATCCTAGGCCCCTCTGATCCTTGCACTTTTACACCCTCCCTCACTGACCTCATCCATTCTGGTGGTGGGTACTTCCCTCTCTGCTTTACAATGTGATTGCTGCAGTGTAAGGTAAGGCAGAAGAGGATGGAATGTTTGGGCAACACACCTTATCTGCCACAGGGACTCGGGGCGTAGTTCAGTGGTAGAATGCTTACCTAGAATATGCAAGACCCTGGTTCTATCCCCAGCACTGGAGAAAAAGGAAAAGATAAGAAAGAAAAGTACCTGTCACAGGAACATTTACCAGTGTTGAACTCATACTTTCCCATAATTTTCCTTGACTAATATCCATTAGTCAAGCAGTGAATCTGTTTGCTTTTGTAGCCTATCAAATCAATGTTTTGTGGGTTCTATTTAAAGCTTTAAATATAGGTATCCCTGGCTTCTGAAAATCAAAATCCAAAACCTAACATCTGACTCTACTGTGTTCTATTGTTGCAATCTCCTTTGATGGATAGGTAATCCTGTGACTCATGGAAATATTAGGGGGCGAGCCAGGCATGGTAGCGGACACCTGTAATCCCAGAACTCCAGAGGCTGAGGCAACTCGGCTGCATAATGAATTCAAGGCCAACCTGAATTGCTCAGCAAGAAACTGTCTCAACCCCCTCCCCCAAAAGAAATATTAGGGGGAAATGGCCATTCATTAAACTATCAAAAATATGATCCTACTTCAATTCTTGCAATGAAATATTTGAGTGACCATTATATGAAGTGTGATAAAAATATGGTGAATGTCTAAATTTCTTTAATATATTATGGTAAAACACATTATCATTAGTCCTCCTCAAAATGCTTCCTCTCACTTTGAACACACCCCATCATTCTTGCCACTTTCTGAAGCAGTTCTGGAAGTCCTCTTTCGTGAGTGGCTTTAGTTGCACTGTGGTGGCCACTTTGCTGTCCTGAGATGATTCAAAACGTTTTGACTTTAGGGAAGAGTCAGAAGTCACACAATGCCAGATCCAGTGAATAAGGTGAATAAGAAGCCACCACAAAAGTTTTAGGAGCCTCCCTTTCCATTGGATGGCACTTGGCAGCAGCATTCACTATATTGTTTTTTTTCAAACTTTGTCAAGACACGAAGGAGGACTTCCAGAACTGCTTCAGAAATTGGCAAAAATGACAGGATAAGTGTATTCATAGTAAAGGTGAATGTTTTGAGAGGAATTAATGGAAATGTGTCTTTAACTATAGTCTTTTTTTTTTAAGACTTAAATGTTCATCATATATTTCAATCCTGCCTCATATGCTGGGCATAATATTAGACCCTGAAGATTCAATAGTTTACCAGATGTCAAAATATCTAACAATTAGGAGTGTGATAAAAAGTGTGAAGATTTCTTTATAAAGTAGTCTGAGAGTAGACTGTTAAACTATTACAGTATATTACCTTTCTATAGCACTCTTCCCTGCTTGACACTATATTAAATGTTCACTGTTAGCTCAATTTCTCCTGTATAATTCTGTGTGTGTGTGTGTGTGTGTGTGTGTGTGTGTGTAGAAGCTTATTTTGGCACAAAGGAACTATATGATTTTGTACCATATCATGCCTCAAACCTCTCCAACCAGGAATCTTTTGAGTTATGTACTCAGTGAGGAGTCCTCACATTTTTGCAGCTCTTCTTGGCTATGGAGGAACTGGAATTCTAGCTCTTTGAGCCATTCCCTATCAAGTTCATACTGACCATTGTTGACTCCAAGACTGATCCTACTTAAAAGCACAGAATCTATCCCAGAAAGGCCTAAACTTCTTTCAATGCTTGAACTAACATAATTGTTTTCTCCAAATATGTTTCTGTATTTGTTTCTTACGGCTACTGTAATAAGTTATCAAACTTTGCAGCTTAAAATACATTTATTCTCTTTCAGATCCGGAAGTCCGCAGTTTGAAATTAGTTTGTTCGCTGCCTTACACTCCTGACAGAGCCTCTAGGGGCTCCTATCTTTTCAGAGTTCTGGTGGCTGTCAGTATTCTTGGCTTGTGGCTACATCACTACTCGTACTGTAAAAGAAGTCCGATGACAAAGGTTTGTCTAACTGACACCAGCTTTCAAGTTGCAAGTTTTCAGGGAAAACCAGCAGATTTTCTGGCAGGAGAGTATTTCATGAGCAAGATTCAAGGGCACCTTGGCGGATTTGGCTTACAATAACCCCTGGAGCGAGAGTCATTAGCCTTCGGAACATTCTGTGGGCAAAAACGATAACATTCTGCACGTCTTTCCATGAGAGCTGGGCTTGCCACGCAGCGCTGGTTCCTCATTCCCCTGGCTCCCACCAAGTGCAGAGCGGCAGCGACCCACAGCCACCCTGCCGGCGCCCCAGACTTCAACTAGGCGCTCGACTCTTCCAACCACCCGGGAAGACCCAGAGGTCCCGCCCCGGCCCGGCCCCGCCCCGCCCCGCCGCGGTCACGTGACCAGAAGTGTGACGTAGGAGGAAGGAGACGCCATTAGAGGGAGGCAGAGAGGGAGCGCTCTTCGCCTTCCTCGGGTGCCTGACGTGGTGCTGGGCCCTGCATTCTCGGAATCTTTCTGGGCCCTTCCACACCACGCCCGAGGAGGGGTGCAGCGGGCGTCCCAGTCGGCGGGCCGCTGCGGAGGGGTGTGGCGGCCGCGGCTGTGAAGGCGCCGCCGCGGTTCTGGGGCTCGGGCGGCCGGGAAGCGGCGGGATGGCTGCGGCCGGCGGCGGCGGCGGCGGGGCGGCGGCGGGGCGAGCGTACTCGTTCAAGGTGGTGCTGCTCGGGGAAGGCTGCGTGGGGAAGACGTCGCTGGTGCTGCGCTACTGCGAGAACAAGTTCAACGACAAGCACATCACCACTCTGCAGGTGCGATTGCCTTTCTGAACTCGCCTGGGTTGGGGCAGCCTGTGGACTAAGGACAGGCTGCCGGGAGGGCGTGGAAGGCCCTGAAAAGTCCCCAGTGTCCCCCGAGCTGGCTGCGCACGTCCGGGAGTTCCCGTCCGTGGACTAGTTTTTCCCCTTTGATGCGCTTCCGCTTGGCCCCAGGTGTTTTTACCCTACAGTTTCCAAGTGGCAGCCCCTTTTTTCTTTTCTGCCGAATTAGGAACTTAGCTGCGGATTTGATTTTGCGAACGAGGTGATTTTTAACTTCAGCTCTTGCTGATGACAAAGTGTTTATGCAAGTTACATTTTGTCCTTCTCGAGTGACAGGAATAGAAAAACAGACGCCTCTGGAGGGGTTTTGAAATGACCGCTTGGCAGTACAGGTTACGCAGTTTCATTGCAGCCTGTGTGGATCTGACTTGCGGGTCACTAATTCTGCGAGGTGGGTCAGTCCACGTTGAAACGTCATGTGAATACTGACCAGCAGTCGGTCGCCTCCCTTTTAGAGGGAGTTGTAGTCTTCCCCCTTCTAAAGAAGCCAGTTTGCCAAAGGCAGTAAAGTCTAGTGAGCTTTTGGGCTTGATTGCCTAGATTCAGATCCTACATCGGTCCATCTGACTAGCTGTGTGGTCTTGGGTAGATTGCTTAACTTGTCTGTCTCTTGAGTTTTATCGCCTTTTGAAATATCCACACTAATAGTGTCTAACACCTAGGGTTGCCAGGAGAAGTTTCTATAAAAGCACTTAGGACAGGATCCAGAGTAAGCCCTCTGCCTTTATTGTTACTGCCCCAATTTGCACAATAGATTTTAATTAGTAAATGTGTAGTGTGCAAGAACATGGATGCTATTTAATGACATGCATAATCCCCTAATTGTTGTGGCATTTGATGTTTGATGCTATTATTAAACTACTAGGTCTAGAATTTACAAAGATGCTCTGGTTCTGATTCTATGTTCTATTTTTACTTCTCAGTTTTTAATCCTATGTAAGCATAATATCTGAAGAAGTGAATGTCACGTCGTAGTGCCACAGTTTAATGGTACAGTGTTGCCCAAGCTCAACTTGGCGCTCAGGTCAGACTTCACCTTTTGAGCATTTAGGTTCCAATGCCTCTGGATATTTGTAAACAAGCCATTTAGCATTTTCCTTTGTGCAGGATCTAAGATAAAAGAGACAGTCATTGTGACTGAGATCTTAATGGTGTTTTTTGTTTTTTTTTGTACTGGGGATCAAACTCCGGGTCCTTGCGCCAAGCGTTGGAACCACTGAGCTAAATCCCTGGCCCCTTAATGGTTTTTTCTTAACTAACTTGTGTTATACATTTCTAAAACATCCTCAACGATAAAAAGCAGGCAAAGATTTTTAAATACATGGGAAAACCACAATAAACCACACAGGAGAGGATGAAGTTATTATGGTGGATCTCCAGTGTTAAAAACAGCATACCTGGGCCTGGGATTTAGCTCAGTGGTTCCACCACCTGCCTCAAAGGTTCCAAGATCGAGACCGAGTCCCGAGTTCAATTCCCAGTACCAAAAAAAAAAAACCAAAACAGCAGTCCTGATTTTTATATTTATATAACTCATCATAAACAGTATCTTGATTACGTTAGAAAGTTGAGGATTGTGTTATATCCCATATGTGGAAGCAGCACTCTAATCCTCTTACCAGACTTTTCAGAAAAGTTTGATATGTATGTATACCTATAAGACATAACCTTGTATGCTTTTAATTTCCAAAAATGAAGAGGTCATGCATCTGAAGATAGAGGAAGTGTTCACCTTTTTTTATCAACAAGTTACCTATCTTTATAAAATGTTTGGTGCTTTGCAAAGTACTGTCTCATTCATATTTTAAAAGAACTGTAATGCTGGCAGGAACCTAAGAATTCACTGTTTCAGTCTTTTGACTCTTTCAGCCAAGTGATAATCTGCCTTTTCCTTTTCTTGCTTCTCTTCTCTTCTCTTCTCTAGTATCATGGAGGTGAAATGAACTGATATACAAAGTAGAAAACCAAGTATGTCCTGAGGCGACCCATTTCATTTTTAGACAGGTCTAATTTCCAACAGATTTTTCTGTGTATAAAGCCAAAATCTATTTCTCCGTGGTTTCCAGTCCTAGTTTTGCCCTTTGAGTCTTGGTCTCATATAACATCCCTTCTGATAGTTGAAGATAGCTATCACATCTCTTTGAGTCTAGTCTTTTCTTTGGTAAACAGCTCTAATTCCTTTAACTGGATCTCCAATTACATTATTTTAAATCTTTTCACTATTTGGACATCTCACCTAGACACTCTTTGTTTAATCATTGTCCTTTTCTTTCTCTCTCTCTCTTTTTTTTTTTTTCTTAGAACCCAGGACTTTTGATTGAGCTACATCTCCAGCCCTTATTTATTTATTGGGTGTTCTTTTTTGTTTTTTGTTTTTTGAGACAGGGTCTATGTAGTTCAGGCTGGCCTTGAACTCACTGTGTTGCCCAGGCTGGCTTCAAACTCAGGATGATCTTCCTACCGCAGTCTCCCCAGTGCTGGGATTACAGGCATGCACCACCATACCCAGCATTGTTTTTTGTTCTCCTGTACCATCTTGCTAAGTTGCCCAGACTGGCTTTGAATTTTCGATCCTTCTGCCTCAGCTTACTAAGCTGTTGGGTGTCCTTTGTTCTTAAAAGTGGAATGCCTTGAGCTATAGAAATGATTCCAAGAATGATTTGAACTGAATGGAGAGTGTAGGCTATCACTTTCCTTAATGAGAATAATTTTCTGTCACTTAGGTAGAAAAGATTTTGAGCTTTGTAGACACCTGTCACATTGATTAGTATTGGATTTTCTGCCGACTAAAAAATAACTATTTGCTTCAAAAATTGTTGCATCCTTCAAATTCTCTTTTCTTTAATTTTGTAATTTTTATGTGTCTCTAATGTACTGGACCTGTTATAATTGGTTTGATTTATTTACTCCTATGGTCAAGGCCTGTTAATGTCCTTTTAAATCTTGATTGTGTAGTTTGTGAAACACTGCTTGGGCTTCTGTGGGTTATGAAGTGAGTGGGTCCCAGACATGCAAAAAAGAATAAGACATGAAAGCTGCTGTCTGGATTAGCTACTTTATAGTTTTGTGCATTGAAGATTTGGTAAGAATGCCCTCAATGTCATTAATAAAGACTTTGAAAGAAAGGGGAGAGGGCCAGATAGAAATCTCTATAGTCCAGTGATGCATGGCCAGAAATGAGTTTTTCTTTAGACATGCAGAGCTTAGGGTGGCTCAGGATGGTTTTCAGTCTGTATGTACCACAGGCCATCCTCCTCTTCCCCTTGTGTGAGAAACAGTTATTAGTGGATTGTTGTATATGTTGATGATAATGGAAGCAAAACAGTTTTAAGACCAACCTGTGTGGGCCCGCTACCTAGTGGACATAAATCCTTTACTGAAATTCAATATACCTGTGTTTATAGCAGCACAACTCATAATAGCTAAGTCTTGAAGTGGCCTATATGACCATCCAGATGAAACGATAGAGAAAATTTGAAACACAGTGGAGGATTACTTTGTCATAAAGGATAAATTTGAGTCATTTGTAGGAAAATGGATGCACCTAGAGACCGTAATGGTAAGTGAAAGAAATCAGACATGCAAGCTTAAATGTTGTATAGTTTTTCTTATATGAGAAACCCAAAGAATAAAAAAACTAAAGAGTAAAATAAAAGATAATAGGAAATAAGAGAACCCTTACAAAAGGGAAGAGGGGACTGAGAGATGGAGGGAGGGAAACGGGATAAAATAGAATTAAGATATGTTACATGCATGTACCAACTTCCCACAACCAGTGTAATCATATGAACTACAAAAATGTATTAAGAAATAAAGTTACTCCAGCATCACAGATCTCCTTTTTGTTTTAGCCAAGTCTTGCCCACAAGGATTATGAGATGCTTTGTTAGATGTTTTCAGAAGAAAAGATAACATTGCTTCTGCAGTATCCAGATCTATCAGGAGGCCTGTGATGTGGGGGAAAGAGAAGCGACTTTGAAGTTAGACTTGAGTGTGAATTCTCACTCCCATGTCATAGTCATCGTGACCTTGGCAGGTTATTCTGTTTGTATATTTTCTCTTCATTTATAAAATGCAAGAGCTTCATTTGTCTTTTATGTGGGTTACATTGACAGTCACAATATGGAAAGCTCCTAGCATAGTGCCTGGCACATCCTTGTTTATTTAGCTTAGCTTTGTGTGTGCACGCGTGTGTGCGCACCCTCTGAAGGTCAAACCCAGGGTCTTAAACATGCTAGGGAAGCACTCTACCACTAAGTTATCCCTAGTCCCTACATGTGTTTGTTTAATAAATGTTTGCTGTTGAATAAATAGATGATTGTTAATTTATGTTTATTTCTTTCATGGTAGCTCAGAAAGGGTAATGGAATTAATTTGACTTGAAGTATTTTGAGAACCCGTGTTGTCTTTGAGGGATCACTGCATTTTAAAATTGCTTATGATATTGGGCAGGAATTTAGCTCAGTGCGTCTGCCGCTTGCCTGACAAGCACAAGGTCCCAAGTTCTATCTCCAGTACCAAAAAAAAATTGCTTATGTGTATTTTTTACAGAATTGCTTATGTGTGTGTATTTTTAAAATTATATATATACATGCATACTACAGTTTTTTGGTTTTTGGGGGGTTTTTTTTGGTACCGGGGATCGAACTCAGAACCTTGTACCTGCGAGGCAAGCGGCTGAACAACTGAGTTAAATCCCCGGCCCTATACTACAGTTTTAACTGGGATTGACATTTCTAGAATTCACTTTTTAAAAAATTGTACCATTTATTTTAGTAATGCTTTCTTTTTCAAGAATTTCTTCTAGGTTATACTTTCATAGATAAGTTCTCTGGCCCGGGACCTCAGCTTATATAGAGTCCCCAACCTGTTTTGTGTGAAATGATTTCCTCACTGATTTGAAACTTTGATAACTTGATGAGAAGACATTTGGAGTGAGTTACTGCTCATTCTTTTTCCTTTTTCCTTTTGGTACTGGGGATTGAACCCAGGAACTTTGACAGTGAGTATATTACCAGCCCATTTTTAATTTTTTTATTTTGAGGTAAGGTCTCGCCAAATCATTAAATTACCCAGGCGGCTTGAATTTGTGATTCTCTTGCCTCAGCCTACCAGAGTGCTGTGATTACAGGCATGTACCACCATGCCTGGCTAGTTGCTGCTTTTTTATGAAATTTATTAAGGCAATACTGTTAACTCTAAGGAATTAAACTCAAGAAATGCTTATTTTATACCTATTACATGTCAAACATTGTACTAGCTAGGGAATATAAAGATGAGTAAGGTACTTTAATCATCAGTTAAATTTCCTGACTTTAAAGGATTGTGCATTTCAGTTGTAATCACTTCTTGTCTTTTATGTCTTTATATCTGCACTCCTGGACATTCATTTCCTTTTCTTTAGTTGTACTCTTTTTCTTATTTATTGAATGTACTTATTGAAGATTTTGCACTGTGATGTCTGTCACTTTTGATTAATCTCTGTAAAAGGTAACATAGTCAGAACCATCTTCCCTTTTAGGCTTCCAAATTGTGGAGCCTTCTTGTGTGCCTCTTGAAGTCTAGAGTAGGTGCTTGGTGGTTGTTTATTTTTCCGGTACCAGGGGTCAAACTCAGGACTTTGCGCTTGTGAGGCAGGCACAGCGCCACTGAGCTAAATCCCCAGCTTGCCTGGCATTTGATTAACAAAATAATGGTATAAGGTTGGCTGGACAAGTAGTACTGTATCCCGACAGTTTGGCAAATGAGAAAACATAAGACTTAGATTAGATTTCCAGGGTCCTACAAATAGAAATGGTATGCATTTTTTAAAAACTAGGTCTCCTTTTTTGTTTTGTTTTGAAATGCACCTTGCTGAGCAAGACTTTGCACTCAGGTATTAGCAGTTGGTTTTATGATTTGCATCATAGTCTTTTGCCTAGGAATCTTGGTATCCTTGTTTGTAAGATTGTTATTTTGAATGTCTGAAACACAGTATCTTGAATGTCTGAAGTGTGGAAGTTCCTCTGAAAGCCACATCATTGCAGATTTAGCCAGTTCATTACAGCATTATAAGAATACATTAGTTGAAGTATTTTTAAAATCTTTTTACCCCCTCCATTGTCTACTGTGTACATGTAAAATATAGAACTACAGAAAATTGGGTGATTGTTTTCAAAGAAGTGTTTCTGAATTGTGACCATAAGTTCCTAATATATAAGTATTCCGTATCTGACTGCCATTTTCTGTTTTGTGTTTTAAGCTGTCCCATAGAACTAGTGACTTTTTAACTTTCTTTTTGAAAGTCTTTATTTGGCACTAAGCTGATGGGAATTCCTTTTTAGAAACCAAGAACAGGAAGTATAAAAATATTCAAGCACCCAGCTTAGTTTTCTGATAGCTAATTTTTATGGCCTTGCTACAAAGAGCTAATTTTATAAATTATCTGTCTGAATCCTGACATATCAAGTCTGGAAGTAATAATAGATACATAAATACTTAAGTTTGCAACAGTGTTAGTGACTAGCAAAATTAAGGGTGTATAGCTTTAGCAGTAAACACAGGAGTGTATTTGTTCTCAATTCAATTACTATGTTTTCAACAACTTCCTTATACTTACAAAATGATGCTTTAGGTATTCAGCTTTGCCAGTATTAGTAAGCCTAGCAAATGATTGCCCAATCAAGAACCAAAAAATTGGTTAAACATGTTATAAAAAACTTTAATTTGGTATATGTAATTTGTTATTCATTTGTTTCCCATATGCCTACTTGGTTTTTTTAAACAGATTTTTTTTCGTCATCCACTGATTTTGGATAAGATGTTAGGTAAATAATCACCATGTACAAATGACAAATGATAGCCTGAGATAATAATAGTAAGATTGTTAGTGGGGTTTTTTTTTTGGTACCAGGGATCGAACTCGGGACCTTGTGCTTGCGAGGCAGCTGAGCCACTGAGCTAAATCCCTGGCCCAAGATTGTTAGTGTTTTAAAATGCTCTTCAAGGGTGGGGGATTTAGCTCAGTGGTTCTGCCACCTGACTCGCAAGTGCAAGGACCCAAGTTCGATCCCTGGTACCAAAAAATAAAGAAAATAAAATACTCTAAGTTTGGTAGAAGAAATAGTGGTGCATTTATTAAGGGTTTGGAGGAAGAGACATATACTATTGCTGTGATCTTTATTACTTTGTTCATACCCTGAGAATATTTTGAGAGGTGAATTGATATCCAGGAATACTTAACTCTCCCAGGGGAGGACTGCCAGATTAAGAATGTGCCTGTAGTAGAACAGGGAGTTTTATGCAATGGAAAAATATTGTAGAGTCAGATAGGCTTCTGCCCACTGCAGCATCTAGTACATTGTCTGACCTTGGGTGAGTCTTTGTATTTTATTTATTTATTTTATTTTTTTGGTACCAGGGATTGAAATCCGGTCCTTGCACTTGCGAGTCAGGTGGTGGAACCACTGAGCTAAATCCCTGGCCCGAGTCTTTGTATTTTAAATCTCCGGTTTACAACTATTAAAATAGGGCCTATTATATGGTTTATAGGCCTGTTGCAAACATTACATGAGAAAGCCCAAGCACAGAGCTTGGAAAATCTATTTTTAGTTCTTTTACTTTGTTTCCTTCCTTATAATCTTGGAACCTTTTGAGTTGCTGTTGTTTAATGATATTCTCTTTGTCATTCTGGGGAGGGGTCATTTTTCACTGAAATGTTGCCAAGCATTTATAAATCCCTTCGAAGAGTGGAAATTGTGTTTAATAGTACACATGAACAGTTTTCTTGGGAGTGTGTTTATGGCTTTCTTCGGATTCTTTTTATTTTTGGTGCTGGGGATCGAACTTGGGTCCTTGCGCTTGCGCAGCAGGTGGCAAAACCACTGAGCTAAACCCCTGGCCCTTTCTTCAGATTCTTAACTCCCTACTCACTTCTCCCTCTCACCTTAACTACAGTGAAACAGACTTAATAGCTTTTACCCCAGAGTATTATAACGACAAATGGTATTCTAGTACAGATAGTCTGGCCAAATTGAGGATGTGCATTATAGAATTGATTAGAAAAGATAAGACAATAAAATAGAAAAGAAATTTCAGCCTTTTGATCATATCTATTTTGATAATACATTAAATATTTCAGCTGTATCCCCAAATATAGTTGTGTACTTAAGTGTTTTCTTCTAAAAAAAAGTGTTTTCTCCTGAAGAAAATATAAAATATTAAAAATTTAAAAGTATATAAAATAAGATCATTTATATTACAGAAGGAATCTTTCTGCAAAGTAGGCCTATGTTTTTCACTGTAAAAGATTTACTAGGAATCCTTTGATAATATGCAATACTAATGCATCACATATTCAGGTTGAAATAATGTGGTTTATAAGAAACTTTTTTTTTCCAACACCAGAGATTGAACTCAGGACCTTGCACTTTTGAGGCAGGTACAGTGCCACTGACTGAGCTAAATCCCCAGCCCATAAGGAAACTTTTTGAAGCACATCTTTTACATGACTTATATTTGCAATGATTTACTTGGGCACATTTATACATGCGTTTATTTACAATAACAATATTTGAGGGTCTGTTATGGGCAGGGGCACTTTGACTCCCCTCAACCCCTCCACTAGACAAGTGTTAGTTTATATATCAGTCTGGGAGGTACCATAGCATAATGGTTATAAGTCGTGTCTAGAGCTAGACTACTGGATTTCAGATCCTACACTGTCACAGTGACCTTGGGCAAGCTATCTTCCATGTGTCTGAGTTTCCAGTATCTATAATACTTGGATAATAATTGTATCTGACTCACAGGGTATTAGAATTAAATGAGTTAGTATTTGAAAAGCTCTTAGAACACTGCCCATTCCATTGTAAGCATTGTGAAACTGTTAAAAATATGTAATCTAAACCGAATGCTTATACCCATGAAAAGATAAGTAAAAAACTATATATGCTATATATATGTGAAAGTCTTCAAGGTAGAGGAACTCAATGTGAACTGTTTGAATAATGTAAGAAACTTAAAAATCTAAGGAAGAATGAACTGGATTTGGATAGGTGGTATTCAGAGAATAAAGAATAGGCCTAATATGGGGGGAATTTTGTGAACAAATAGAATGAGAGTATAAATAAACCATATAAGTTGGAAAATAAAAAATCTACTAGAAGCTATTTTAGGAAGATGGATATGGACAAGTTGTAGATGTCTTTCAACACAAAGATAAGGCTTTGAGACTGACTTGTAGATGTGGGCTTTCCAACATTTATAATGGAGAAGCTTATGAATGATTTTATAAAAATTGCATAATACAGTACTTGGAAGAAAGTAAACATTCAATAAATATTAGCTAGTATTAGCAATAATAGCAGAAATGACTGTAGTATTTCACTGTATGGATGTGCTGTATTTGTGTATTATTAGCTAATTAGCCATTAATGAATACTTAGGTTATTAAATTTGCTATTGGATGATAGTCATAAGTTACACAGGGGATGATAGAAAAAAGATAATTATACCAGCTCCAATATACTCCCCTTTGCTACGAAATACCATCAACACTTGTGGCAACAAGATTATGTTATTAGCAGCCAGTAAGAATGTTGTTCAAGCATACTTATTAAAAACTTATTAGGGAGCATTTCTCTGAGTTGTAAGATTAAAAAAAGAAGAAGAAAAATTAGAGGGATTTTGGAAAGGTAATTTGGCATACAGAGCAAGATAATGAGATGAGACCAGAGCTGTTTACTTTATGACATATATGAGACTGCTGGTCAAAGAACCCCAAAGGAAATGTGAAGACAAAACTTGGGAGATTTGGGGGCATTATGGACCAACAAGGGAAGAATATATTTCTAAGTTTCTAAACCTTATTGACAGCTAGGCAGAGTAATGTGTATCAGTATTCCCAGCTACTTGGGAGGCTAAGCCAGGGAATCACTTGTGCTTGAGAATTCAGGGCCAGCCTATGCATCTAGTGAGACCCTATTTCAAACAAATCAAACAGTGAAAAGCAAATAAACTTTGGTGACTTGAAAATTGTGATCAAAATACTAAACTTGGAATGGAAAGTCAGTTTTGGAGGGAATTTTGTCAGTTCAGTTTAAGGATCTTTGAGAAAAGAATTAACCTATTAAATATTTGGATAAGATTTAGATTTTAAGTCCTTCTATATGGCTGTGATTTTGAAACCATAATGAAAATGAGCGAGTTCAAATAATTTCACAGTTAATAGTAAATGACAAAGTTGAGATTCAAATCCAAAGTTCTTACTCTTAGCTCCTATGGGGGAAGTCTTATTTACGTTTACAGTGGCACCTCAGTTCACAGACACTTTTGTTTGCAAACAGTTTAGTTCACAAAATCGTGGCAGAATTTGGTGTTTGTTTGCAAACTACATCCAGTGACAAACACAACCACAGCCATCTTTCCTGTACAGACACAAACATGGCCGTCTTTTTCAAAATCATGGAACAAATTAAGTTCCTTAACTGAAGCACCACTGTATTGTCATATATTTAGTCTTCTCATTTACCAAGTTCTTTTACTATTTTGCCTTTTATTTATTTATTTTTATCTTTTTCTGGGTAATCTTTGTTTTGTGTAATGAACAATCTGGAGTCATATTTGGCCTTAAAGGCAGGCATTCCTGGATTTATCCCAGCTCTGTCATTTATATCTTACCTGTGGACTCCCTTAGTTAATCCCTAAACCCAATGGCCTTTTCTTAGTTCTAAATTTCCTTGGTAGGCTCACAGCAAAGAAATTCTTCCTAAAGTCTAGATTTCTCTTCAAATAATTCTCTATCCTATCTTCTTAGTTGTTTTACTTTTCTTCTGTATCAGTACACTCACATGTGACTTATTTCTACATAGCTCTGAATTCAGCTCTCTGTTCTTTTTTAAAAATATGTCAATCAGGCCAGGAATGTAGCTCAGTGGCACAGTGCTTGCCTGGCAAACGCAAGGACCTGAGTTCAATTCCTGGTACCAAAAAAAAAAAAGAGAGGAAAAAAAGACTTTAAAAAATGCCCCTTAAAAAAATAATAAAAATATGTCAACTAACCATGGATTCTGAGTGTGTTTCCTCTTCAATAACACTTTTTTTCTAGCCTCTCTTTTCTGTCTTCCTAGTCTTTTTTTTTTTTTTTTGGTACTGGGGATCAAACTCAGGCCTAGTCTTATTTCAAGCCTTTTTAGTTTTTCTCTGCAACTTTGTAGGCCTAGTCCTGTCATTGCTGATCAAGCTTCCCTCCTATCTCCCAGTGTCATTCTTTGAAAATACAAATCTATTCTTTCCTCACTGCTTACAACCCTTTGGTGATCCTCCCTTGTCAGTGGTGCTATTTCTTAAGTTATTTCTTAGGATGAATTAGGCATTTCTTTAGGGGAAAAAAAGAGGTTCAGTGCTACATGGAAGAAACTTAAGGAAAAGGGATGTCAAATGAGTTTGAGAAATACTTGACCAAACACAGCTAGCCTCCTTTTTGGTTAGATGTGCTGGTGTGCCTTGTAAATACACGCAGAGCAGTATGTAACATTTCCCACATGTACCTGACCATGGCATACTTTTTAAAAAAGTGTGTGTGTGTGTGTGTGTCTAATGGTTCGGAACAGGTTTTATTAAGACCTATACAAGACAAAGTATCCTAGGATCCTTTGAATTTAGATTTTATCTATATAGTCTCCCCCTGGCTTTATGGACTTGGAGTTCCCCAAACATACTTGGAGTCATGTATTTCAAGGCTTCAGTGGTTTCACTCATCTGTTATGAGAAACTCCTACTATCTGAAGCCACCATCGACTGATCCAGGCAGTTGTTATATTTCCTTTCTTTTTTTTTTTGGTACCAGGCATCAAACTCGGGACCTTGTGCTTGCAAGGAAGGTGGCAGAACCACTGAACTAAATCCCCGGCCCTGTTATATTTGCTTTCTAAGCACTCTTCTTACGGTGTACTTGGCAAGACCCTACTTTTTATTTTTTATTTTTTATTTTTTTTTGCTTTGCAAGCACAATTTGTAGCAAGTTTTGAATTTTTTTTTAAATTCTTTTATTGGTACATTCTAGGTATACAATACGTTTACATTTATCATTGGGTGCTTGTACCTGTACATGATGTATCTTGGTTCTTATTTTTTCCCCATT
>NW_004624750.1:25871051-25923708 GCF_000247695.1 Heterocephalus glaber | reverse complement strand
TTTAAATTACATTTATAACACTGCAGAGACCTTAAGTGCTAAACTTAGTGGAGTTTGTGACCAGAGAATTGGCATTTTCTACAAATGTTAGCAAAGCAATTACCAATGGCCTTTTTACATATTTTTTTCTTTAATGAGAAATAATATGCATGTAGAAAAGACCTTCTTAAAGGCTTCATTTATATTCTTTTAAATCAGATCTTTATTTAATAACTTATATATGTTGTTGGAATGGTATGCATTTTTTCAGCCCTTTGTATTTTGTGGTAGTTTGAATTGTATCTCTCCTAAACAGCGAACTGATTTTGTTTTTGTTTTTAGTTAGCAGATACCTGAAGTACTATTTTTGCAGGGTTTGCACAGGCCCCTAACTGTCTACTACTTTGATATAATCTATATACATTCTGTATGCTGAGCTGGTAAAATACATTGTAAATAACATATTAAATATTTTATCTGCTTTTACAAGCGCAAGGTGCAAAAATATATGTACAATAGCCTCATTGATGACTGTAAAGTGAATTAACATTTGTTGATAATGCCTAAGCTTTTGACTCTAATATAAAGATCATCACTCCCCCTTCACTTGTGTCTTAACTTGAAAGTGGTGTGTTTAAATTTTCACACATACTTTACTTGAAATATTGCTGTTGTCACATTTTTTGCCTCTTAAGTCCATCTGATGATTGAACAGCAGCATTTGCCTTTTGGTTTGGGTTTTCTGTTTTTGCTTTAATAAAAAGAAATGGCTTCTGATTTTGTTTTAGAATGGTTACCTTAGAAGAATTTGAGTAGAACATGCTGAGGTTCACTTCTGCAACAGCTTTGGTTTTCTCTTAGGCTTTATATGTAATGGGTTCCCTGGCAGCATGACAAGAGAGGTCAAGGTTCTGGATAATAGCCACTCATCAAGGCTCATTTCTATAACATGTTAGTGGTAATTTATGCTCCTGAAGTAGCACTTTTACATCCCCGTGAGCAAGTTCTATTTGTTCTTTGCTTGTCAGAGATGAACATAGAAAGTTTCGTTCATTTTATAAGAGCTGTCCTTCTGAGTTTCAGTGGAGGGAAGCATTTCATATAATACAGTTATAGCAAACACTGGAAAGATTTATTGTAAAACTATATTCTTGTATACTTTGTAAATTAGTCCTTCATTAGATTTATTTTTCTTTAGTGTAGAACTACACTTAAACTTGTTAATTTGATGGAATCAGGCACTGCTCACAAAAGGAACACAGATTGTGGAAATTAACATAAATTGTTCTTCTAATATATATTTTTTCATTTCTGTCATGATTGGAAAACTAGTAAATGTTATGTCTAAGATACAATGGAATGGTCCTTGGATTTACTTCTCATAAGCAGTAGTATGTAATGAAACTGTTAGCATGAACAGTTATAGAAGATATATGGGGTTTAGTTATTGAGGAAGTACTACTATATTGTTAACTTAATAGTTTAAGCCTACCCACATGGGTTAAAAGTTGAGTGACTTGACACCTTGATGTTATGATGTTTGGATTTTAGCTTAGTAGTATTAAGTATTCTGTAGCCCACACTTTACGTACTTTTAATTATTCCCCTTGCCAAACTCAACACACTGACCTCTGCTGTGTGTGTTCGAGGATGGTGGGAGAGGGAAGAGTCGGGGAGATAAGTTAAAACTGTCTTCTTTTGGGGCCGGGGATTTAGCTCAGTGGTGCCGCCGCCTGCCTCGCAAGCACAAGGTCCCAAGTTCAATCCCTGGTATCAAAAAGAACAACAAAAAACTCTTCTTTTATGAGATGATTGTACTCTGTATAGCCTCTTGGTTTCCTGTGAAGTTAGTGTTTATTTGGGGATGGAAGATGCAGTGAGAATTAGGAGTCTCACAGGAAAGTTTGTTTCTGCCCTTCTAGCTCTTTAGTAGTAGTAGTAGTAGTAGTAATAGTAGTAGTAGTATTTTTTTGGTACCAGGGATCAAACTCAGGTCCTTGTGCTTCCCAGGCAGGTGTGGGCACCACTGAGCTACATCCCTAGCCCTCCTAGCTCTTTTAGAGGAAGTTAAAAAAAAAGGCTTTGCCAGAGCCAGGGATTTAGCTCAGTGGCACCGAACCTGCCTTGCAAGCTCAAGGTCCTGAGTTCAATACCCAGTACCAAAAAAAAAAAAGGCTTTGCCATTCTTAGTGTTGTAGACAGGAAATAAGTTCTTATCATTGGAGTGAAATAATGTTTTTCATTTTTTAAACTAGGGAAGAAATTGAGCTTTATTCCAAAAGAATGTTATAAAACCTGATAATTGGAGAGCTGTGCTTTTTTTCACTCTTTAGTTTTATGCTCAATAGGAACCTCTGCTTCAGAGATTCTAAATAATGATTGGTGGAGTACAACTATTCTCCATATTTTTTTCTTTATTTGCTTGTGGATTTCTATGTGTTTTTCATCACCTGAAGCATTTCATGCTCCTTTTTAAAAACCTAACTGGAAAATTTAATAGCAACAAAAGATGATACAGTATATGTGTTTTTGCTTTGAAGCCCACAAGGTCTTTAAGAAAGAACCGGGTGAAAGGGTAATGAAAGAACCAGCCAGCTGCAGTATGTATACAAAAGAAAGAGAGATGACCAAGGCTGGGGAAATTTTCCTGATACTTTCTTCATCTCTCTAATTATGTCTTTTGTGTTCCTGTCCCAATAATTGTGTTAATAGGAAGATGGCACAAATACGGTGTTGTGTAATAAAAGTAGAAGGTAGGTCAAGTTAATAGTTTTCCAACTATACACTTAACATAGTATATACACTAAGTATATACGTATATGCGCTTAACATATATAGTTGAAAATTGGTTTAAAATAGTCATTAAAAATACCTGAATATTATGTTAAAAGTATACGATCATTGTTTCTGTAATAATGATGAATATTCTGCTTCTCATTTGACTGTGATTACAGGGGAAGAATATTATTTTTTGAAATGTATAATATAGGGCCAGGGATGTAGCTCAGTGGTGCTGCACCTGCATGACAAGCACAAGGTCCTGAGTTCGATCCCTCATACCAAAAAACCCCCCAATAAAATGTATAATATAACAATTTGGGGGTAAACAGTAATCTGAAAAGAAAAAAGCATCATGTTGTATGAATATGAATATTTGAATTTCTTTTGTCTAGGGTATCTCCTGAGAATACCTTTAGCTTATGGCTGTTAACTGCATTGGAATTTTTTTTTCTATTAGCCATATATTAGTGGAGTTCATTTCTTTAGCATCAAATAAAAATAATTTTAGGCTTTTAGTAATAGAAGACAAAATTGAGGAAATAGAAAAAGGAGATGAGAATATAAGTCAAATAGATTTAAAACTTTACAACCTGATAGTTTTTAAAATAATGTTGAAATCTAAATTGCTTTTATTACATAGTTTCTAAATAAGGATGTGCATTGTGCCAAATATATAGAGCATTTTTTAAAAGGAGATTATGATGCTTTTAATATATAATTTGCAATATTTTGTATTACAAAGTGATGCCAAGAATGTAGATCATTGGTCTTGTATATTAGCCCAAGATAATATAATTTACCCTTATATAACCACTTATGTCTAGAAGTAGTTTGACCTGTGCCATTAACCTTCAAACTTTACATTTTGATTTTATGTTTTATATGTAGTTTTCAGCTTTCTTTGTAAATACAGTGTGAGAAAGAAGGAATGCATTTGTGACCGTTTAAGATGTTGAGATCTAGAAAAGGATGTGAGTAGAACTGATTAACAAGAGGCTAACGTCTAAAGAAAAAAGAGACTGATTCCCAAGTACTCTTCTGAAATACAGTATTCATTACCTAGATTTTAATAATTAAAAACTAATTCATTGAGCTACATTTGTGTGATTTTATTATGGACATCAGCTCTACAACATTGTTTATTTTTGATCATGTTTAACAGTAATCTATTTGGTATTGTGGACCAAAATTCATGCTCTGCATGTCTTGACTTTGATGGCCTTTCTCATTTCAAGAAAACAAATTACAATTTTGAGCAAAATTTTCCTAATTGTATTTTAGTATGTATAATGAGAAAATTAGAAATACTTTTTTTTTTTTTGTACCAGGGATCGAACTCACGACCTCGCACTTGGGAGACAGGCACAGTGCCACTGAGCTAAATCCCTGGCCCCTAGAAATACTTTTAAGAGTTTCCAATTCAGAACAGAAACGCCTGTCTTCTAAGCAAATACCACTTTATTTTGATAGACCATTTAATACTGCTTGTGCTGTCCAAGATTTATTTATAGTCTCTGGTGAAAAGCTGTGCTATTGTTAACTTCTCATTTTCTCTTCAGTAAACATGTCAAGTTAATACACTGCACACTCAGTAAGGCTCTTATTCTTAATGCATCTTGTCCGCTTTAGAAACTTTGCACCTACTTCCAATGCGTTGCATTGAAGTTACAAGTTGAGATGGGGCTGCTTACTAGATGCCCTTAATTCCCACGCTACCATTTCTCTCAGTTTTCATAGTAATAATTGCATCATCTCTTTGTTATCAAGTAATTAAAAAAATAATAATTTCCTTAAATGTGAACATGGGTAGAGCATTGAGCAAAAACTAAGGCATAAGCAAAGGTGAGAAAGTATGATAATGTTGAAAAAAAGACAATGGTATTTGCTAAGCTTTTTAATAGCAAGCTATTTTAAGAAAATATATGTAGTATTACTAGAAATGTAGAAGTTTTCTTGTTTTTATTTAATTCTGTAAGGATGCATTCTAGGAAAAAGAATTTAAATGTCCCTTTTGGTGTGCTCTCCAAAATGGTAACTAGTGTTCTATGGTGAACTCATTACCTTTTTGCTGTGCATTTATATATATGTATTTACATGTAGAAATACATAGTCTTTTGGTTTCTAAATTTTATGAAGGTTCTGTCTTACTATGCATATGTTTTGCAACCTGCTTTTTCTCTTACCAACATGTCCAAGGAGTTCAATAAATACCTGCCTTTTCCATTTTATTTTCTCCTACATCTCTTTGGTGTGTTTTGCTTTTTTTTTCTTTCTTTTTTTTCCATTTTGAATATCTGATCCTCCATGAACTCTTCCCAAAAGGGATCTATTCAATTATGTGTCCCATTAGAATGTAAACACAACTCGTACTTAGAATTAGAGTCTCCCCTAATCATGTCAGTCTGGAAACTGGAAAAGTATCTGCTAAAACTCATTTGGAGTTCTCATTACTTTTGGGCTTGATTTACTAGTGTATGAAATTTGGACCTTCACTTTAGCAGATTCTTTACTTAGAATATGATTTTATTTGAGGGAAGAAAGGAAAACAGGAAAAGCACTTGTTGAGGAAAGAGTACAACACATTACAGAACTCTTGAGTAATTTTGTATAACAGGACTACCAAAAATTCAACCTTGTTTCAGCTGTGCTTTTAGAGGAAACATTAGTACTTTTTAGATTTCTTTTTACCCACCATCCCACATCCCTCTTTAGAGGTAGCCATTGTTGACAATTTTGTCTATGTCTGTGCCTCATATATAAATTTTAAAATTTATATTTGGCTTTTATTAATTTAGTTCTCCACCCCGTATCAAGTTCCATCCTCAATTGAGCAACCTGGCAAGAAAAAAACAGAATCATACTTTTTATTTGAATCATACCTTTTTTAAAAACCTTAAGTAACAATTCTAGAAAATTTCGTACTTGACTCTGAGATGTTTTATGCTTATCACAAATTAAGCTTAAGAGCATTCTAGAAAGGTCAAATCAAATGTTTCTTTTCCCAGTGGAAATAGGGAAAGCATAGTGCAAGTGCAAGCTGCTTAATACCTGTGTGACTTGGGGAGGTTTGTTTTTCGTATTTGGAGAGCAATGCACAACAATTACTTGAGGGTGCTTCTCTGTACGTAACATTAGTGTTAGGATGAAAGGTTAGATTGGGCATGATCCAGAATAAACACATTCATTCATATTTGATTTTTAAAGTAAATTCTAAGAGTGGGTTAAGCACAAGTTTATGTTGAGTTAAAAATTGTTTATGATCTTTTAAATAATATAAAATTTTCAGCATATTATGACTCATTCATTGGTCAAAGGGCTGCTGTATGCCCAGGGTACATATAGTACAGCAGGGGGACCTGACAGCCGCAGTACTTTTTCCTTTGTACTTGGAGTTCAGTTTAAGGAACTGATGACCACTGCCCATAGTTCAAGACATAGTTTATCTGGGTAACGAGGTCAACCAGGCAAAATGTTCACATTCTGTATGTGATCAAACATGTACCAGTAAGACTTTTGGGGTAAGGAAATGGGAATGACCATAGTTGAAATTGTGGATTTGAGGTAAAAGTGGACAGAATTTTTTTTTTTTTTGGACAGAATGTTTGCAAGTCATTTATATGTTTTTAAGCCAGACTGCAATAGAATAATTTATTTTCTAGCTTCCAGGGGATAATTAAGTGATTCTTTAGCCCATACTGCTTTTCCAAATTGTGTGATGGCAGTGAAGAAACAAATGCCTTTTGTTTATATGAACAGCTGCTAAGTGTGTGTGTGTGTGTTAACCTAGGAGAAATACAATTTTAAGAACAGTCATACCATTTTCGTTGCCTTTGACAAATGTCTTGGCGTCACATGGTAATCAGGACATAATTCTTCCCTGAGTCATATTAGGCCGTTTCTGAATTGCTACATAGGACAGCTTGTGTATTTCTAAATTCCTTCTCTTAATTTAAATGTGGGTCCCCTTTTTTATCTGAAGTTGAACATAAAGGTAAAAAAGTGTAATGAGTATGTGAATTTTCTGATCATCTCTCCAGACTCTTAAGCATATTTTTGATACTATAATAAAGTTAAATCAAGGACCCCAGTGGATACTTCTGGAAAGTAAAATAATATTTCTACTTTAAAAGTAGTACACGAGCCAATTGTTGAAAACTTTCTCATCTGCGTCTTTATTTGTTCATAGAAGGGGAATAAGTTTAACGATTTAGTGTCAGTTCTTTAATTTTGCCAGACTCCTGCAGTAAGTCTCTCGTCTCCACTTGCCCAGTGTGCAGCACAGGCCTGAGTAAAAAATACGCTAAGAGACAGAACGAAGAGAAAACAGGGTGCCCGGATGACTAGTGCTGGTGCAACTGACAAAGGTGCTGACCAGACCCAGGCACTGACTTTTATTGGCAATCAATTGGGTCAAAGGCAAGCTATGAGTGGTTTCTATAGGAAATAATGTAAACAAGGCTCAAAAAGGACAAGACAAAGCATTCTTGAGTTAGGAACAGAACAGACTAAATACGTGGTTGTAATTAGACCATTGTCCTTCTGGTCTGAAGGTTTCAGCTGTGGGAATGGAATTTGGACGCGATTTACTGACCTTGGCACGTAGGCTTCGGCCAGACTCCCTTCTATAAACAAGCAAATTGTGGGGTTAACTCTTTACAGCCTGCCTTGGACATAATCAATATTACAGTTTTCTGCAAAATTTAATAGTTCTGGAATGAAAAACCTAGCAAGAAAAAAGTCCTTTGAAGACTTGGCTGTCTCCTGAGTGACAAAATTACTTACCTTATCCAAAAAGTTGTACAACACGCCTCCCTCAAATTGAATCATATATTGTTCTTTTAAATCTGACCTTATTCTTTAACTGAAGATGTCAAGTGAGTAATTCTTCACGATCAAAAGACTTGAACCATCAGTAGTGGCACAAGAAATTTATGAAGATAATGAATGCCGAGTGAACTTTAGGAAAGATGGTCAGATATGGCATTGTTAAGGGAGTTAAATGACAAATTGTGAGTTCTGCGTTCTAGACTTAACAGTTCACAAAAAGCTGATATTTCATAGTTCTTAATCCTTCAACAATTGCTGGGAATAAAACTCCACTGCTGCCTCAGTCAAAAATTTGTAAAAAAAAATTAGCTGTATCTAGAATTCCTTGCCAAGTAATCACGTATAAGCAATTTTCATTGGCGAAATATATAGCGGAGATAGGCTTTTTAAAAATAGGAGGGGCTGACCGGGGATTTAGCTCAGTGGTTCCGGCGCCTGCCTGGCAAGCACAAGGTCCCAAGTTTGATCCCTAGTACCAAAAAAAAAAAAAGAGGGGCTGGGGATTTAGCGCAGTGGTTCCACCACCTGCCTCACAAGCTCAGGTTCTGAGTTCGATCCCTGGTACCAAAAATAAAAAAAAAAACCAAAAATAAATAAATTTAAAAAAATAAAAATAAGAGGAATTTCCTTGAATGAAGAACTGTGAATTTAACTGCAATGATTGATAGTGTCAATCTGGTGAATGACTCCTCCTTTTTTTTCCTATTGGTGATGAGTTCTAAGAATATGGGTTGGTTTAATTAGAGAAATCAAAGTGGGTAAAATGTGATTTGGAGCATTAGAAGCTAAGAATTTAAAAGTAGCCATTAAGATACATATCGTGAAAAGATCACAGTATTCATGTGTTTTAAAAAATGCCACTCTAACCCATGCACTGGTTTGAAAGCGGGGGGGGAATCTTGTATTTAATGAAAGTGGAGAAGTTTGTGGTGTTCCTAACAGAATGACAAGTCAGCTTTAACTTTATAATCTAGGGATGATTAGAATTGGTTCTTTAACCCTCTGTTCACTCAAGGTTTAACTAATACCTCTTTATCTGTGATCAGTAAATTAGAAGCTTCTAGCTATCTGGCATTTATGTGAAGAATTCTAAATTTTTCTTACACCACAATTTTTGCTAATGCTGTCCTTGATTTCTCTTACCATCTATGCAATTTCTGAAATCTGGTTAGTGATTCTTTTTCTCTTTTATACTTTTTTTTTTTTTTTTGTACCAGGGATTGAACTCAGGACCTTGCGCTTTCGAAGGAGGCGGTGGAACCACTGAGCTAAATCCCCAGCTAGAGTGATTCTTATTACTTTTTTGGAACCACTGAAGAACTGGTGCTGTTCACTATTTTACCACACCTTTGGAAACAATAGAATTTAATGTCAAAGAATTCTTCATCTCTGATACAAAAAAATTTATGTATAAAGTTTTTTAAGACTATTTTTTTGCTTTTATTTTTCTAACTTCTTTGCACTTAGAAATTGCACATACTTGTCACCTATAATTGTGAACACATTAAATGGGATATTCAAGGCAAATCATACTTGCATGTAAACTCAAATGAATTTTTATGACATTTGAATGTCCATACCAAGAAATTGCAAAAGGAAATCTCTCCAAGTGCCTCATGGGGCACCTGAGCTGAGAATGAAGCAAGGGATGAACAGGAAAAGAAGCAACAGGTAAAATAACGTGGAATCATAATCTGATCACTAAAAAAAATTGTAATAATAATCTGATCACTGACACTCATTAGCCATGTGAATGGACACTTTTATTTATCCAAATGAATAATTAAATCTAGCTCTATGAGTACTGTGGTCAGGATTCCCATCCTGGTGATGGTATAAACTCATTGGTTAGACATTAAATCTCAGTTACTTGCTTTTGATGGGTTAATGGTAATCAATATTAGCACACTGGGAATATAGCTCATTTTTTGAGAGGAGTGTGGAGTGGAATGCACACAGCCGTTATACAGTCCAAGAAAGAATTAATTACTGAAGTAGTAAAAGAGCATCCGTGTGACGGTTGGGAAGAGCATTAGAGTTGCTCTGTGGGATAGTGTCTTAAGACCCCGTGGGAAAATCTATCAATATATATCCATTTTGTAGACTATTTCAAGAGTTACTTTCTGTCTGAACTTCTCTAAATTTTCATCTTATTTCTTTCTAGCTTTTGCTTCATCTTTTGATGAAGAGGTTAGAATTTTTATGACATTTGAAAATGGACTGGAAAATAAATATATGCTTTTTGAAAGTGGAGCTTCTAATTTTATGTTCTTTGATGAACAATCACTATTCTATCTAGATTACTGGCAGAATTTGGAAATATTTAACTGTAAAGTGAGAGGACTGGTTTTCTTGCATGGTTTATAGCATTTAATCTTTTATTTCAATGTTTGGTTTAGATCTTTTGATTTTAAGCTTTAGCGATCATTTTCCACATCACAATATTCTTTTATTAATTTATTTTTTATCAGTACATATGTACAGTGCATAATTACATTCATTGTGGGGAGTTTGTACTAACATAACACATCTTAATTCTGTTTTACTTCCCCTTTCCTTACCCCCCCCCTCCGTCCTAATGTGTATATATTTTTGTGAGACCATATATAATTTCAGGGAGATTGCTATAGAAAATACATGAATATCACCAAGAATATTTAAGCAAATCTGAAAACTAAACACTTCAGTTTTTTTGCCTATAATTTTTTGTATGTAAATACAGAAAAAAATTAAAAGATTAAAAGTCAAAAGGCTTATTTTGTTGAAAAATATGTGACACTTTAAGAGATTTTATTGTGAGGGAAAAATGTTATTGTGAGATAAAAAGAACAACATGCTATGAAAAGAATTGTTTAATCTTTTTAGAACAGAATTTTGGTTTTAGTTTTGCCTAGGATTTTTTTTTTTTTTTTGGTACCGCGGGTTGAACTCGGGTCTTTCCACTTGCGAGGCAGGTGGCGGAACCACTGAGCTAAATCCCCTGCATGCCTAGGATTGATTAAGTGGAGCAAGTAAATGAATCAAGGCTGACTCAGAATTAGCATTTTATAATAGGACTAGTCACAGAGTATTCTATGCAGGGCATTTTACTGGTGTCTGAAACGTATACAAGAGATGCTACTATAACATGTCTTCAAGGAACTTTAAAACTTAAAATTAACACGTGAAAGAATTTAGAGGCATTAGAAATGGAGAAGGTAGAATTAGTATTTGTACATAATTTACAAAGCTTAAGAGAGTTGGCTCAAAGTCTCTTAAAACTAATAGTCATTGAGTATAAAATCACAGGAACCCAAAGCTTTTATTTACATAAATAACAGCCATTAGAGAATATAACAGAAAAAGCCCCACTTAATATCAGAACAAATGGAAGAAAATACCTACCAATAAGCAAGAAATATGGAAGACCACAAATACAAAACTTTGTATTTAAAAAAAAGTATTTCAATGGAAAAAGTCAAACTTGGCTATTATACTCTTGGATACACATTCTAGTTTTACAAATTTAATGCAATCTCAATAAAAATATTAGGATAAAAAATTCCAAAGTACACACACAATAAGCAAGAGTAACCAGGAAAATTTTTTGTTTTTGTTTTTTGGTACTGGGGAATCAAACTTGGGACCTTGCACTTGCAAGGCAAGCACCAGAACCACTGAGCTAAATCCCCAGCCCCTAACCAGGAAAATTTGAGTTTGGTACTGGCATATAACTAGATAGATCATTAGAACAACAACAACAACAACAGAAGGTTAAAAATAGACCCAGATACTGGAATTTAGTAGAGGACAAAGATGACTTTTCAACTCAGTGAGGAGAATATGGTTTATTCATTAAAAGGTGGTAGAACACTGGGATAGCTATAAAAAACAAAATCGGATTTACACTTCATGTTCTACCAAAACAAATTCCAACTTTAAGTGTGAAAAGTGACATATTCAGAGTACTCTAAGAAGTGAAGGGAAAAAGTTTTAAAAGATTTTAGGGGTAATAAAGGCTTCTCTGATTTGGATATACACACTTAAATTTTCAATATAAATCTATAAATGATTCATCATTATAAAATATTCATTATAAAAAACACCATTTTTTGTGCTGAGGACTGAACCAACCGACTTGCACATGCTAAGCATGAAATCTACCACTGTGTTGCACCTCCAGCTCTATGACATTTTTAAAAAAGTATTCATAGCAAAAAAAAAAACCCAACCCATATATAGTCTAAAAAAGAATGGAAAATTCAGAAAAAAATTTGTAAATCACTTACATTGCCTAATATAGAAACAATACCTAGAATTCAATAAGAAAAAAAATCAACCCCAAAGAAAAAGTTTTAACACTGTAAACAGTTATCACAGAAAAATGTTAAATGATTCAAAATGGAAAATAAAATTTCATCTTTACTATTAAGCACAAAAAGAATACTGACAAGGTTTTTAACTTACATAGATTAAATATATTTTAGTTTTATAAAACAGTTATACCCTATATACTATTGGTAAGAAAGGGCAAATGAGTGTTTTTGCTGAGACAGGTGTTAATTGCACCACTAAGGACAATGTGCTGTGAATTCTTGATACACTCACCCAATCACCAGTTGACTCCCCTAGTTGGAGAGGTTGAAAACTAAATACTGTGCTTCCCATTTTTTTTTCCAGGTAGGATTCTGAATATTAGATCTCCTACTTATATCCTCTCTCATGATTTGAAAGGCAGAAGTGGGGCAGAGGTCATCTTCTTTAAGTTCTTGAATCTTGCTAGGTAGTGGGAAACATGCTTCCACTCCACAGCTGTCAGGTGTCCACCCTGCAGCTTGGGTACAGAGAAGCAGTGGTGGGTGCAGCAGCTATATCTGATGTTTGAATCTGGATTGTGGTGTAAGATCTTTCTCCAGATTCACAAGAGGGAAAGGATATCTGGTGGCCTCTGGCCTGTGTCATGGGTCCTTTATGACAACAGCGGTTGAACCTCTCTTAGGGAATCCGTTCTTTCTTGCTGTGGGGTTCATTCTGGTAGGCTCAACCTAGATTTCTAAGCTCTCCTTCTGTCCTTCTAATGACTTCATAAGCACCAAACACTCCTGAAGTGCCTTTCTCTATAAAATATCTAGAATTTTTTTGTTTTCTGTGTTAAAAATTGACTGACCTAGAGAGCAGTTTAGCAATATCAGTCAAAATTACAAAGGTATTTCCTTTTCACCTAGCAAGTTTATTTCTAGGAATATATCCTGTAGATATGCTTATGTATGAAGGAATGAGTTCATACAAGATTTTTCAATACAGAATTGTTTGTAAATTGATATTAGTAGGGAAATAGTAAAGTCAATTGTGCATTTATATAATAGGATTCTAGGTAGCTGCGAATGAAAACCCTTTGTGTATTTCAAAATAAGACATTAAGTCTTTAAAAATTTAGGGGCAGAATAAAGTATATGCCATTTTTGAACTTAATAGCTTTGTTGAAGTATTATAGACAAAAATAAATGTACATATTTCAGTGTACTATTTGCCAAGTTTGACCTGTGAAACAACCACCACTTTGAAGGTAATTAATTCCCATTATCCTAAAAAGTTTCCTTGTAATTTTGCAAACCCCACTCCCCATCTTGCTTTCCTTTACCATAGATTAGTTTGGATTTTCTAGAATTTTATATAAATGGAATCATAGGCTGAGAGTGTAGCTCAGTGGAAGTTTTGAGTCTGGCTTCTTTCTTTCTGCACGATTATGCTAAGATTTGTCAATGTTGTGTATATCAATAGCTTGTTCATTTTTATTGTCAAATACCATGTCTTTATATGAATTAACTACTTTTTGTTTGGCCATTCTCTTCTTGATAGACATTTGGGTTGTTTTCCATTGAGAGCTATTACAAATAAAGCTGCTGTAAACATTTATGTATAAATCTCAGTAAAGAAAAATGCATGTATTTCTCTCCTGAAAAACTTAGGTTTAACTTTTCAGGAAGCTGCCAAAGTGTTGTTCAAAAGGTAGCCACACATTTTATATCCTAGCAGTATATGAGTTCAATTTCTCTATATTCTCACCACCATTTGATAAGCCTTTTAAATTGTATCCATTATATCCATAATAAGTGGATATATTACTGTAGTTTTTAACTTGTATTGCCTTAATGACAAATGATGTTGAGCATTTGTTCATGTGCTTGACTTTTAAGAGACTGATAGCATTCTATTTGGGGTTGCATTGTATCTATAGATGAGTTTGGGAAGAGGTGATATCTAATGATACTGAGTCTTTAGATCCACGAAAATGATACATCTCTCCATTACTTAGAGCTTCTTAATTTCTGCAATGTTTTGTAGGGGTTTTTTTTTGTTTTTTTTGTTTTTAGTGGCAGGTCTTTTTTTGTTGTTTTTGTTTGTTTAGTGGCAGGGCTTAACACAGCTTTTGACAGAATTTCATGTTTATTGTCATTTTGCTATGCTATTTTTATTTCAACTTTCAATCTTTATTATTAGCAATTGATTTTTATACATTAGTCATGCATCCTATTACTTCACTATATATATAACTTTTGGTAGTTTCTTTGTAGATTATGTAGAATTTTCTACATAAATGATTATGTCATCAGTGAACAATAACAAAATGATTTTTTTTTCTAATTTGGATGTGTTCTTTCTTTTTCTTCCCTTGCTAGACTGGTTACATATCTAGTGCAATACTGAATAGAAGTGGTAAAAATTGATACCCTTGTCTTATTCCTTATCTTCTTTGTTGTTGAAAATGCAAAAAAGACCACATGTACATATTTGCTTTTATAGACTAGAATACCTCTAGAAAGATACCTATGAAACTGACGATACTGGTTTCCTTTGAGGACAGAAAATGGCTGTGATAGGGAAAGGGGTAGGGAGCAAATTTCTCACTGTATATTTTTGAATTTTTAAAAGTAGAAGCCATTCAATACATTGCCTGTTCTACAAAACAAATAATAAATAAAACTTAAGAAAGAATGCTTAGATGTATAAACCGCATATATTATAAAAATGGAAAATTTTGCCAAGGAAACAAGAATAGGACATAAGATTGCAAAGTTAAAATATTAAAGATCTTTAATCATTGAAGAGTATTTGTAATTTGAAGCAGACTTTGAAAAAGGAGAGAAATTCAATTGACAGTAGAGTAGGTACTTTATTTTATTTTATTTTATTTTATTTTATTTTATTTTATTTTTTGGTACCAGGGATCGAACTCTGGACCTTGCACTTGCGAGGCATAGAGTAGGTATTTTAACAGGAAGTTGTATGCAAAGAAAATGGGAAATAGCAAGCAAATTAATTTAGCAGGAACATTAGGTCTGGTAAAAATAAAAAGGTAAAATGGAGGCATGCTTTTCAGAAGAATCAAGACCAACCTAAATGTCCCTTTTATGTGGTTCAATCCAATACCTTGGCCCAGTATTTGCCTTCAGTTTTCTTAGTTCAGCCAGCGGGTATTCAATGAGTGCCTGCTACTCACTGGTCCAGTGCTAGGTGTAGCATGTGTTCAGAGAAGTGAACCAAATGGACACAATCCCTGTCCTAACAGACCTTTTAGTCTACTGGGCACTTTTGGCCTGAACAAAATGAGCAACTGCCATGGTCCCTTTTGCTTCAACATTCTGTGTTTCTACGTATTTGGTTTCTCACCTCTTCTTCAAAAATCCCTAACCTTTGATCCGTCCTTAGACATCTTTGTCTATATAAAATTCAAGCCATTGTACAAAGTCCTGAAACCCCTCTTTTCTCTTTTTCAGTCCAGGATAGGTATTGAAACTGAGGACTCTATGACCAGACATCTGGGTTTGAAATTTTACTCTGCATTTTCCTGGGTGACTTGGGCAATTAATATTTTGTGCTTCAGTCTCCTTGTTTGTAAAATGGATAATAATGATCTCATAAGGTTGCTGAGAATATTAAATCAGGTTATAAGTGAAGTGCTTTGAATGCCCTGACACATGGAAATTTTCCAATAAATATTAAGAAGTAGTATCATTAGCAGAAGATCTTCATTGTCTCTTCCTTTTCCCAAAGTAACATGCTTCACTTCTTGCACCCTACCACATCCTGCCTTGTAGTCTTTTTTTTTAAGTTTGGTTTTTTTTTTTCTTTTTTCTTTTTTTTTCTTTTTTTTTTTGTATGGTGATTGAACTCAGGACCTTGTGCTTGAGAGGCAGGTGGTGGCACCACTGAGCTAAATCCCCGGCTTGCCTTATAGTCTTTTTATAAATAATACTGTTATTTCCATAGCATATTAAACAACACTCTCCCTACCGATCCTTTTCATAGACCATAAACATAATGAAGTTCCTTCCACTTAGAATCCATCCCCAAGGGATGGGGACATAACTCAGTGTTAGGGTACTTGCCTAGCATGTGCTAGGCCCACAGTTTGATCCCCAAAACCCCACAAAAAAATCTACCCTTAATTGTGAGCCTTTATTCTTTTTTTTTCCTGTTTCACAGTTAAATTTATTGAAGATCTACACTGGTACCTCCAGGTTTGCTTGTTCCCTTCTCAACTAATTGCAGTCTTTGACTTGACCCCATCACTCTACCAAATTGCTTCTAAGTCAACTGCAACTTTTTAAAGACTTTTCTCCTGTGCCCTCCCATTCTATCCCATGACTTCCTATCCAAACCTCTTAAAATTATAACTTCTTCAATACTTCCTATTTCCTCTAATATAGTGTTACCATATGAAATCAGGAAGAGTTTTTTTCCTGCTTTGTTTCCTGTGATATCCAAAGCATCCACAATAATGCCCAGCACAGAAAGGCACTTGGTTTTTTCAATTAATGAGCTTTGAATTGTGACTCTTCTGCATTAGCAGCAACTCCTTTGTAGACTGGAACATTCTTATCTCTGTTGGTCCTGTGGTCTGCACATAGGTGAAGGGGAGTTCAATGAGTACATGGAGAATAACTATGTTACCAATTTGTAAATGTCTCTGGATGATACTTTAAACCTAAAAGCGTAATTGTTGGGAGGGGGGATTTAGCTCAATGGTTCTGCTGCCTGCCTGGCAAGCACAAGGTCCCAATGTTCCCAAGTTCGATCCCTGGTACCAAAAGAGAAAAAAAAAAAAAAAAAAAAGAGTAGTTCTTAAATTCTGTGCATCCCTAGGACTCCAAGAGTCCAGTAATACAACTTTTCAAATTAGTTCCCTAAAGTCAATCCTTTATCTTCTATTATTTACTAGGATTCCTTCAAGACAGCTCCACTACTAAAGTAAGTTCAAAATGATAGCTTAAACCAAAGACAAGGGAAGGAAAGATGCACAGAGATAGAGCAATGAGGGTAGTTCTCAAACCTGAGAGCACTTTAGAATCATTTGGGGACTTTCTATTCTCCTAGATCAAGGCTAGCAACTAGCAAATTCTTCAGATGATCCTAATGTGCATCCAGAACTTATAACCACTGGAATAGGTAATTGAGAAATGGGGCAAACTACAAAAGGAGACAAAATAACTCTGATAAGAGAAGAAGAATGTCTCCAATTGCGGAAGGTCCTTAGCAATACTGGGATATAGTCACTGCTGTTTTTTTGTACCCATCACTAGTAATTGGATCCAGACACTTGAGGGGACATGAGGCCAGGACCACATACTTAATGGTTAGTTTATGGGACACTAATAACAACTAAAGAATAAAAAAAAAATCCTTCTTCCCTGAAGCTTTCTAAAAGGTTAATTATCAACTAGTTCTTTCAACCCTTAAATTACTTTCTGAGAGTGAATTAGAAAGAAGGCTTGAATTCTATTAGGAGATTGTGGTACCACTGTAGATTAATTCTTCTTATTAAAAGGTACCTGCTTGTTCATTTTTCAGCACAAAGAAGCTAACTTAATCCTTGTTCTGAGCTTGCATATTGAACAATTCTGGATAATTGCATGTAGAATGATCACCTTTATAACATGCACAATTCAGTACAGAGGGGAAAAAAATCATCCTTGGAATGCAATTTCAAGCCATAAAGTGAAGCTCAGTGACTTGAAAAGACAGTATATGAGTTTCATGGTATAGTATTACTATTCCTAAGGGGAAATTACAATATTCTGTGCTTCAATAAAGACTCAGGATAAACATGTAATACTGGCACTACCTGATGCATGCTAGCAAACCTAACCATATTTGACCTGTTTGAAGATAAATAATCAAGAGTTATATAATTTTGGTCATAGGTACCTTGTTTTGTTAACATTCTCTTTATAAAGAATACATTTCAATTACAGAAACTTTCCATGAAAAGAAGGAAGTGTTATAATCCAGTTTTTTGTAAAGAGTAATACTATCTTCGTAGGATATATTCAAAGTATTTTTCCCTTCAAATAAACTGGTTCTTGTAAGGAAATCTGATGAAATAGTTTACTAGAAGAATTGGCCTTTAAATTTCAAAACAAAAGTATTAAATAAAAGTTGAATTTAACATAAGTGGATATTGCATTATTTCTTTCACAAGTGCCTGTACTTTTTATTTTGTAATGATTTGTGTTCTTTGATATGCTTTATCTCATGCTTGATTGATTGCAAATGTGAAGGGGATTAAAATGTGTTTGCTGTTGGCAATTTAGCGTTAATTGTAATATGCTGCAATCCAAATTATAATCTGTCATTTCCAGTCAAATTGTGAAACTGTAATTGTATTTTAGTATTCTTCTGCCATTAATTATAGCTACCTCATTTGTGTTTCAGTATACCATGACAAATTTGTGAATGGAAATACAATCTTGTAACAAGCCAAGAAACAAGTATTTTTTTTTCTATTATAACAGCAAAAAAACTATTTCTTAAGAAAAGAAAAGAGGAGATGGTAAGACAGGAGGGGGATTCATTTAAGGATGAAAAAGACATAAAAGACTTCAATTTTCTAGCAAAGCATAAAAATAAACCATAAACATTTTAAAACATGACAAAAATATTTTCTAAATTAACATTATTTTTGAAATATACCCATACTTGTACATATTGCCCTAGTTTATTCATTTGTAGTGCCATTTAGTATTCCATAACTTCTATTCTTTCCATGCTGGCCATTCAAGTTGTTTATAGTTTTTACTATTACTAATAATGTTGCAGTGAATGTTCTTGTACATGACTGTTCATAGATGTAGAAGATTCACTATGGGACATACTTAAAAGTGGAATTTCTAGATTATATAGTATGTACATCTTTTCTATGATAGTGCCAATTTGTTCTTCAAAATGGTGATACTAATTAGAAATGTAGTTCGGTTTCTACATCCTTGTTTCAGTCAGATTTTAAAATTTTGCCTATTTTATGGATAAGAAATTGTGTGTCATTTTGGATTTAATTTTTCTTAGCCTAGTTACTGATGAGTTTGAACAAACTCATCAAATTTTCATACATTCATTAGCCTTTGGGCCTCCTGTTCTGTGAATTGTCTATTTATATTCTTTTCCCATTTTCCTGTTGAATTGTTTGTCTGCTTTTTAATTAGTGAGAGCCCTTTATAAATTCTGTATAGTATTTCTTTATTATGTATACTTCAATTATACAACCATTTGTTCAAATCGTTTACTGTGCTTCTACTATCTTCCAGGCATTGATTTAGGTACTGGGAGCATAGCAATTAACAGAAAACAAACAGATGAAATCCCTCCCTGTATACATTCATCAATTGAATTAGAGTGAAAGACTGTAGACAAATAGAAATATAATATGTGAGATAAATGGTATGAGATAAAACCAAATTAAAGGCAATTCCAAGTAGTACACAGGAAAGTTACCTTTGTGGAGGTAACATTTGTGTAGAAACCTGAATATAGGTCATGAGAGAATTAGCTGTCCCACCTGAGAGAGGAGGTTCCTAGATAGAAGGAACAGCAAGTTTCAGGGAAAGAGTTGGGACTATATGACATATCTGAAGAAAAGCAAGGTTAGTGTGGCTCTCAACTGGTGAACAAGAGAGTGATAGATAAATTCAGAGAACAGGATTATGTAAGGCCAAGGTAAGGACTAGAGAGTTAAGTGTAATGTAAATTTCCTGGATGTTTTTAAGCAAACAAATGAGGAGACTTGTCCTACATTTTAGAAGGACTATTCTGGCCATGAGCACAGATGTTAGGGAAGCAAGCCTGGAAACAAGGCAGAAACAGTAGTAGTACAGATGAGATATTATAGTGCCTTGGATTAGGATAGTGGCAATTGAAGTATTGTGAAGTGGTGATTCATGATATATTTGATAGTTAAACATTTTTTTTTTGGTACCAGGGATTGAACTTGGGACCTTGTGCTTGCGAGGCAGGTGGCAGAATCACTGAACTAAAACCCCGGCCCGATAGTTAAGATTTTTTTTCATTAGGGTATTAGGATTAGGTATTAGGGCAGGAGAAACAGAAATCAAGGATGACTACAAGGTTTCTGGTCTAAGCAGTTGAGTGAATGTTGGCCCTGCAGATGTATCTTATTTCATCAATTTAAAGACACCCATCACTGCAAAAACAAGACAAACATATGTTCTTTAAAATTAGGAAGCAACTTTTAAATGATAGTGATTAACAATGACTACTGGTCAGAAAGTAGTTTCATTGACTGTACACACAAATTTGGTCAGAGTTACTATATTGTCATCATTTCAACTGATTTTTGTTCATTATTAGTATTATACATGCTGATTTTTTCTTTTATAATACATGTTGATTTTATTGCTTTTAAAAAGTACACTATGACTTATTGTTGGAATTAAATTTATTTGATGTATAGAAAGGCTCAAAAAATCAATGAAGCACAAATTGGATATTATTGAAGTAAATGTTAACTTTTGGAAGAATAATTGTGACCCTATATATATATTTTTTTACAAAGCAACAACTAAGGACTTCAAAGGGATTTAAGAGATGAAGATAGCCACAAGTTGATGAAACTCTTCCCCCTTTAAATATGTGACCAACAATTGCATATGTCATATACTCAAGATGGTAGAAATTGACAAATTTCCTGGAATATATGAAGAAAATGTGAAAGTAATGAGGTTGGTAAAACTACACATAATGTAGAATTGCGAAGGGATTGATTTATTATTTAATTGATAGCGTTTTTCTTTTTCTGAAGGCTTATGTGAAATAATGGACAACAGGTAATGACTTCTTAGATTTGGTAAAACACTGAGTAAGTTTTCAGAGTATATAAATAGTAAATAAAGTAATCGGACTAGGTAAGATTTCCAAAAGAAAGAATGTAATTAGAGATGTTCAGAGATTGAAAACTGGGAAACATCAGGAATTGGAGACTGGGAAAAAGAGTGGATCCAGTAGAGACACTAGAGGAATGGATAATGTGATAGGAGAAAAAGCAGGAGAGTGTGGGGCTCCAGGAAACCAAGTGAAGGCAATGTTTCAAGAACAAAGGAGTGCTCAATGGTACCAAATGGTGCTGATAAATTCAGTTCCATGAGGATTGAGAATTGGCCATTTATTCTGGTATATGGAAGTTATTGATGAATTTGACAAGAGTGATAAAAGGCTATGTGTTGGGAGGAAGCATGGTAAAGTTCAGGTTTAATATCTGAGAAACCAAATTTTCTAGGTTTCTAATTTCTTAGATTTTATTAATCAGTATCTCTCAAGGTTGAAAAAAATCTTGAAAGATCATAACCATTGGTTTTCTGTCTCTGAATTACTCTGACTTGGGAGTTTTTTTATTTACTCTACACACTTGTGCCAGGTGTGGTGGTGCATGCCTGTAATCCTAGCACTTGGGAGGCTGAGGCAGGAGAATAGCTGCAAGTTTGAGGCCACCCTGTGGTACCACATAGTGAGTTCAAGGCCAGCTCAAACTACATAGTGAGACCCTGTCTCAAACAAACAAACAAAAATAATAAAATAAATCCAACCATTTGCATATGTTTTCCTCTGGGTCCACTGCTGTTCATGTTCTGTCACAATGACTATTCAATAGAATTCTTTTGAAGACACAATACTCATACTCTTAATTTAGACAATCTAAAAACCGTGAAAATATTGTACCTAAAAGTTCCTTGTTCATCTTCTTCAAAATACATAAAATGTAGGGATGAAAATGAAGAAGCTTGGAGGCTGGGTGTGGTGGCACAATCCTGTAATCTCAGCATTTGGAAGGCAGAGGCAGGAGGATCACTGAGTTCGAAGACAGCCTGCGCTACATAGTGAGTTCAAGGCCAGCCTGAACTACATAGTGAGACCCTGTCTCAAAAACAAATAGAAAGAAAGAAAGAAAGAAAGAAAGAAAGAAAGAAAGAAAGAAGAAAAGAAAGGAAAGGAAAGGAAAAGAAAAGAAAAGAAAAGAAAAGAAAAGAAAAGAAAAGAGAAAGAAAAGAGCTTGTGATTCCAAGTGAGACTGAAGAAGGTCTTTCAAAAGTTACATCAGGTCTCTCCTTAAAATAGCCAAAATGGAGGTAAATATGTCTTCATATGTTGGGGTTTTATAATCATTATTTCAGTGATTTTCTCAATGAGTCATTTTCATAAAGACAGCTTTATCAAGCTGCATCATGGTGCTAAAATATGCTTCGAATTCAGAGGAGTTGTTACCAGGGCACAGAAGGAAATGAAAGTTATATAATTCTTCAAGTGGTATATTAGTTGAATAACAGAGATTCCTTTTGGTAAATGAGTGTTGTATAAAAAGGATATCAGGGGCCAGGGATTTAGCTCAGTTGTTCCGGTGCCTGCCTCGCAAGCACAAGGTCCCGAGTTCGATCCCCAGTACAAAAATAAATAAATAAATAAATAAATAATAAAAAAATAAAAAGGATATCAGGATAAGATTACTACCCTTTAATTTCATAAACAGAGCTTCAGTTTCCTACTCATCCTTGTGACTGGCATTCTGAAAACTTTCAAATATTGCTTTAAAGTTTTTAATTAGTCTATGAAAAATGTCAATATGACTACATAAATAAGAAGGGAAATGATTGAAGATTAATAGATTATGTGTTTTACAACATTATTATTATTTAACCTAATTATTATTCAACCTAATACATAAGAAGAAATTTGTGGAGGACTTCTCTTCTGCAGGAGATTAATAAGTAGAACAATAGTAACAACAATTAGGCATTAAGGATCCATTTTAGGATGACAAATTTAGAAAACATCATTTATCAGAGTTAAAAATCAACAAAAATCCATTCATGTAAACATATTCAGCTTATTGAAGGCCCTAGTGAAAAAAGTATTTATAATTCCATCATCAACATTTACTGAGTACTATGTAGGCATAATACTAGGTACTAATAATATTAAAGTAATTTTAATATTGTATGCTTTATAAATTTAATAACATTTAAAGATTCTAGGCATGTATTTCATTTGAAAAAAACCCCATATAACTGAAAGGATGTTTAAAATAAGTGGTTTTTACTCAATTACAAGGTATTTATGAGCTTTGAAACAAAGTTAAGAGAAATAATATTGTTTGCTTTTCTTTGTAATATTAAAATAGCAACCTAATGACATTTCTCATTTACAATAACTGGAAAAAAATTTACTGCATCAATCTATAAGAATTGAACTAATGATTAATAGAGTATCTATGAATACTATCTGCTGCTATGGAGTGATCTCTAGGATATGTAAGTGAATATTAAGCTTCAGAGTTACAAATTCAGCTAAATATATCTTATGTTTTCTTATTTTAAGAAATAGAAGCATAAATCGAAAAATTTAACCCTAAACTTTAAAATTTTATATAGAAGCATAAATCAAAAATATTTTAAATAAAAAGAGGGAAAGGATAGGAACATAAGCTAAAATTTTAAAATTTATCTTGATTATATTATATTAATTTGGGGCCAAATAGTTTACATTATTATAAAGCAAAATAGAGATCTTTCAAGGAAGAAATGTAAATGGTTTCAAATAGGATGGTAGCAGTGGAGAGGCAGAAAATTGGATAGACTTAAGGTATATTTGGAGATAAAAGTGACATCAACCGATGATGGATTTGATTTGGGGAATAGGAAGAAAATAAGTCCTCTATTTCCTAAGGAACTCTTAAGTTTTAAGCTGATGTACAGCAATATCCTGCAGATGGAGTTTTATAATTTATGTCTTGTAGTTCTTAAGATTTGTGTTTATAAAGCAGATTATTATAAAGGCTAGGGCTATTTCATAAAAAGGAAATTTTGTACTGGCCAAGGTGCCATATGTCTATAATCTTATCCAGTCAGGATACTGAGGCAGAAGGGTAGCAAGTTCAAGGCTAGTCTAGGCATCTGAGTGAGACCCTGTCTCTAAATAAATTAATTAATAAATAAACAGGCTGGAGATGTAGCTCAGCATTCCCTGGGCTCCTCAGTACTGGGGAAAAAAGGAAATCTTATTTTAATGCTAACTGCTGATTTACCCCACTCATATATAGCAAAAGCCATTCAAAGGTGTTGAATTATGAAAAGAAAAAAAAGGGGAAAGAACACTTCCCAGCTGATCTGCCCTTCTACTGTCACCATCTTATGCTTAAACAGTCACTACAGCTATTCCACAACCTATAATCATTCTCAAAGCTATTGACAAAAGCTGCAGTATTATTACAAGAAACCCAGAACACACTTCTTAGAAGAGACAGCTTTGCAGTCTTGTGAGGAAAAACTTACAAAATGTAAAAGAACAAGTAGCATTCTATGCCTTAGTTTGCCCATATTTCACCTTTATATCATTTTGACTTTTTGAGATCAGACAGTAGGTGTATAACTGCCAGCAAGAATAAGGAAGACAAGAGAACTGATAGAAGGATAACCACTGAACTTATTTCTCAGCAACCTTTAACATCGGGTAAAGCTAGTAGGATGCTATTAAACCAGCAAGGCTGTTAAATGAGGACTTGAAAGTTTACAATGTACACTAGTGTGTAAAGAAGACATGAATTGCCAGAGAGTTGCTAGAGTTTACATTACTATCATTTCCTGGGGATCTGACTGATATAAACCTATGGTGTGCTGCAATCATTTCTGTTCTATAAAAACTGACATTTCAGTTTAAATGACATTCTATAAAATGAGATTTTTCTATGAATTTTATTAGAAAAGCTTAATGACAGTAAGTGTTCCATGAAGCAAAACCTAGAGCACTTGGCAAGTGAATAACTGTGATTTATTTCTATCCGTTAAGTAACACTGAAGGATGAACTCCACAAAAGAGGATGATGAGGAGATTAAAATGGCAGAATAGGGCCGGGGATGTAGCTCAGTGGTTCCGCTGCCTGCCTGGCAAGTGCAAGTTCCCAAGTTCGATCCCTGGTACCAAAAAAAAAAAAAATGACAGAATAAACACTGACAGCAAAATACAGCCTCTCTGAGCCTTGGAGTCAAGACACTTGGAAAACAACTTGGTTAAAAAAAAATAGAAGTATATCACCAGGAATCGAGAAGGAGCTGACAGGAAAACTAGAAACTAGAGAAGATGGAGAAAGTGAGCATAACGTGGAGGAAAGGATGAAGCAGTCTGGAAAGTTGACCCTGGCTCCTGGGGAGGGGGACCTGTACTAACGCAAGGTGAACCTGCAGTGACTCAGCAGGCTCAAGGAGAAAGAGCAGACCAGGCTGGCAGTACTGGCCCCCAAGAAAAGCACATGGTTATTGAAAATTGCAAAAATAGTGCAGGGTTTTATTTTGAAAATGACTCCTTCTGCATGGCAGGGTAGAGTTGGATAAGAAGTCCAGTGCAGCACCCACTAGATTTGAGAGGGTTTAATCAGGAGCCATTTTGGGGAAGAGGTTAATTGTTAAAGACTGAGCTACAGAACACCTTCATTTCAGAGTTCCTGGGGTCACACTACCACAGTAACTACGTGGGAGACAGCCACAAGAGACGGTCTCAGAGAGGGTGCGGGCTAGACATAGGCCCCGTGAGAAGTTTAAGCTCAGGCCAACAAGGTCATGGGGTTTCTGACCTCTGTGGTTAGAAGCCAGGCTGGTTGTGTGCCATTTTCACAGGGGGCTGAATCTGAAAGTACTGGCATTAAGTCCAGCCAGTGAACTGCTTAATCCCATTCATATCCCTCCAGCCCTGCTCCACTGCCTACATCCAGCACAGAACTCAGTGGTCTTATGTGCTCCATCTGCCAGTGTGATGAGGCATATGCCTTGGCTTGGATGGTTGCCACAGCCTGGGGTATAGACAGGGAGCCTCTGGAGTAGAGGCAGGGGGAGGCACCTCACAAACCCACAGGCCATAAAGCTAAATGGAGAAAGCAGTGACTTAGGGAGCACAGGGGTCAGGGAAACTGGAGCTGCTGCAGTGAATGTAGCCGTAGGGTGGATACCATTGATGAGCCAGAAAGGTGGGGTAGGATTCAGCACTGATGCACAAAAACATGAGTGTGGCAACAAGATAGGACTTAGTAATGACTTAGTAAGCCTTCTCCATATCTGGTGGATTCCAATATTGCAGGCCTTGGAAAGAAACCACTCATTCAAAAACACAGAAATTTTTCGGACTTATTTCTTTTTTCTTCTTTTTTTTCTGTTACTTTTATTTAATTCTATTTATTTTACTCTTTAATAGGATCCTTCATCTCACTTTTCTTTCCTTCTTATCTTGTTTTTCTTTATTTTTCAAATTTTACTTCTTTTATTTTCCCCTGCTGCACAACCTCCATTTTTATTAAAATTATTGTTAAGCTTTCCTAATGTTTAGATACTTAATTGACTTGATGGTATTATTGTTGTAGTCTTTTCTATTGTTAATGGTGGTATAGTTGTTGCATTTAGTAGATATTTACTTTATGTCAACATTTGGTTTGTCTTTGTGTCCATATCATTATTGCATATCTCATTTCTAATGTTAAGTGCCTTATAGTGGTAGCTTTTATTGGTTCTTATAGTATGTCAATATCCAGTTTGTCTATGACTCTATTACTGTTGCTCATTTTGTTGTTTTTGCCAGGGCAGCATACCTGTTGCTATTAATTGCCTTTTACTGTAAGCCAATATCTGCTTTGTCTTTGTGACATAAATAATACTGCAGTTCATTTCCAGAGAACTAGGCACTGGGCTAATTACAGAACACCCTCTACTCCCCAAAGTAATAAGGGTGGTTGGATCTCAGGACAGAGGCAAAGGCTTAAGTTAGCCATGCTCAGAATACATTACTGGAAAGCAGACACTAACTAGAAAGATCTCTATACCAGCAACAAAATCTTTCTACCATAATCTACCTGAAACCACCCCCCTCCAAAAAGAAAGAAAGAAAGAAAAAAATAAAACAATAGAAACATAAGAAAACAACACAACAAAATGCCTCCCCAAAACTCCCAAATTTTCCAAAGCTGACCCATGGGGCACTGATGGGGAGGAAATCAAAAGCCAAATAGCTGAATTATAGAAAGTGATAAAGAGGAAACATACAAAAAGATCAATAAGGTGTCCAATGAATTCAAAGATGATATAACTAGATAATGGACTTACTAAGCAAAATGATCAGTGAGCTTACAGAAGACACTAAGAAAAAGTTAACTGAACAAAACAGAATAAAACATGAACGACCACTTTAACAAAGAATTAGAGTCCACAAAAAGGTACCAAACAGAAATTGAGGAGATTAAAAAATTGTATGAAGTGACCAATATGATCAGTGTGTCAGAACTATAAGATAGGGTTGATACAGGTGAACATATACTTGGAGATATCTGTAAAAAACAAAACAAAACAAAGCAAAACAAGAGATCCTGGAAAATGCGTCCAATAGCTCCTACATGATGCAAAGAAGATTCATCTAAGATTAATTGGAATTAGTGAAAAATCCAAAAAGAAATTCATAGACTAAAAATCAAAGGATGGAAAACAATAATATTCCATAAAACAAGAGCCTGAAATAAAGCAGGAGTGGCGATCATATTTTCAGATAAAGTGTACTTTAAGCCAAAAATGATCAGAAGAAGCAAAGAAGGGAGCAATTCAATGGGAAGAAATAACAATTATAAATATATATGCACTGAACACTGGCACACACAACTTTGTAAAACAAACACTGCTGGACATAAAAGATCGGGTAAATGTCAACACAATTATAATGGAGACCTCAATACCTCACTTTCGTAAGTAGATCAACTAGGAAAAAAATCAACAAAGAAATATGATTGAACCACAGCTTCAAAAAAATACACTTAATAGATATCTACAAAGTGATCCATCCAACAAAATAAATACATTCTTCTCAGTAGCACAGGGAACTGTCTCCAAAATAGGCCACATGAAGCATGTTTAAGTAAATGCAAAATAATCAAAATTATCCCTTATATATTATCAGATCAGAGCACGTGAAAATACAAGTCAATGGCAAAAGAAACCACAGAAATTATGCTAATGCATGAAAATCAAGCAATACACTTTTGAATAATCAATGGCTCACAGAAGAAATCAAGGAAGAAATTAGTTCCTAGACTCAGATAATAATGCTAATACAGCACACCAGAACTTATGTGATACAATAAAAGCAGGGAAGTTTATAGCCATGAGTGCCCACACCAGGAAAACAAAGCGAGGCAAATAAATAACTTAATGATGCAACTTCAAGGTCTTAGAAAACGACAATGATCCAAATCCAAAGCTAGTACAAGAAAGGAAATTAAAGATCTGAGCACAAGTTAATGAAATTGAGACTAAAAAAATAAATATGAAAAGTCAAGGAGTACAAGAGCTAGTTCTTTGAAAGAATAAAACAGACAAACCCTTAGCCATTCTCATCAGAAAAGGAAAGAAAGAACCCTTATCAATGCTATTAGAAATGAAAATGGTGAACTCACAATGGACATTGCCAAAATCCAGATTACTGGTGACTACTTCAAAAACCTGTACTTCATTAAATTGGAAAATCAAGAAAAACTGGATAGTTCCTAGATACATATGAATTACCAAAACTGAAACAATAAGATATAAAAACTCTAAATACTACAATAACAGGCAATGAAATTGAGGTAGTATTAATAATCCTACCAACTAAGAAAAACCCAGGACCCGACAGATTCATACTGAATTCTACAAGAACTTTGAGGAAGATCTAATACCAATACTCCTCAAACTTTCAATAAAATTGAAAAGAAAGGAGTACTGTTAAACTCGTTTCTGGCAGTTGGCATTCTCTTGATTCCAAAACCAGACAAAGACTCAATTTAAAAAGAAAATTATAGACCAATGTCACTAATAAACCTAGATGCAAACATCCTCAACAAGATACTGGAAAGCAGAAAATAATCATTTAAAAGATCATATCAAGTAGGCTTCATTCCAAGGATGCAAGGATGGTTCAATATATACAAATCAATGAATGTAATAAATCACATGATCATCTTAATAGATATAGAAAAAACCTTTGAGAAAACCTAACATTTCTTCATAATAAAAATTAAAGGAAATAGGTAAAAAAGACTTTATCTCAATCTGATAGAAAGCCATTTATAACAAACCTACTGTAAATATGTTAAATGGGGGGAAAACTTGAAAAATTTCCCTCTATAGTAAAGACAAGACAACAATGTCTACTATCACTGCTTCTCTTCAATACAGTACTCAAAACTTTAGCCAGAGCAATCAAAAAAGAGAAATAAATAAAAGGGGTACATATAGGAAAGGAAGAAGTCAAATTGTCCTTATTTGCAGACAACATGATCCTTTACATAGAAAACCCAAAATTCTATAGCGATATATGTATACCTATGTTTATAGCCGCACAGTGTGTAATAGCTAAATCTTGGAAACAGCCCAAATGCCCATCAACAGACAAGTGGATAAAGAAGACGTGATTTTTTTTATACAATGGAGCAGTAACTACTCTGCTATAAAGAAGGGTGAGCTTCAGACATTTATAGCTAAATGGATGGACCGTGAAATCATGCTCCTAAGTGTGAGAAACTGACAGTGGAAATAAGGACTGAAATGTATAATGAATGTTGGGAAATGGGAAGAAAGTGTTTGGATGGGAAGAAGAACAAGGGAGAGGAAGGAAAAAGGGAGAAAGTAAGGAAGAGACAAAAAAGTTAAAAAAGAAGGAAAAAATGGACACAAAGCTTTTGTACATTTGGAGAAGAGGGGGGGAATGGGATAAAATAAAATTTATTTTTTAAAAAAGAAAACAAAAAAGAATTAAAGGCTAAACTTTCCATAAAAAAATAGGCAACTTAGATGAATAGAGACTTCTCAGAAGAAGTACAAATGGCCAATAGATACATGAAAAAATATTCAACATCACTAGCCATTCGAGAAATGTAAATTAAAGCAAAACTGAGACTCCATCTTAGTCCAAGAAGCATCTCTGTCATCAAGAAATCAAATAATAACATTTGCTGGCAAGGCTGCAGGGAAAAGGGAATCCTTCTACACTGTTAGGGGAAATGTAAACTAGGACAACCACTATGGAAATCAGTATGAAGAATCCTCAGAAAACCAAAAGTAGAAATTCCATTTGACCCAATAATTCCCCTTCTAAGTATCTTCCTGAAAGAGTTAAAGACATCATATTACAGTGACACATGCATCCCCATATTTATGGCAGCACAACTCATAATAGCTAAATTTTTAAGGCAGAGTATATGTCCGTCTGTTTAACAGATGAATGGATAAGGAAAATATGGTATTTATACAGAATGGAGTACTACTCTGCCATAATGAAGGAAAACTTGAGTCATTTGTAGGAAAATGGATCGACATTGAGACTATAATGTTAAATGAAATAAATCAGACATACAAGCTTAAATATTGCATGGTTTCTCTAATATGAGAAAGAAAACATGTACATAAATAAAAGAATAGGAAATAGGGGATAGATTTTCTTTCAAAAGGGAAGGGAACCAAGAGATGGCAGGAAGGGGGAAGGACAGGAACGGTATGGGGTGAAAAAATAATTAAGATGTGTTGTGTACATGTACCAACTCCCAGTGAGGGATGCAATCATTATGTACCGGCAACACAATGTAATAATACAAAAATAAAAATTTAAAAATGCGAGTCTTTTGCAGGAAAATAAATGCACCCGAGACCATAATGTTAAGTGAAATAAATCAGACACATCAGCTGAAATATTGCATGGTGTCTCTTATAGGAGAAACCTAAACTATAAATAAATTAAAGAGCAAAATAAAATATAAGTAATAGAAAACAGGGAGACAGATCTTTTGCAAAGGGGAAGGGGACTGAGATCAAAAAAGGGGGAAAGGGAGGGAAAAGCGATGTTAAAAGGATTACAATGTATTACACACATGTACCAATTCCCCTTGAAGAACGTAATCATTATGTACTGCAAACATGTACTAATTAAAATTTAAAGGCCGGGGATTTAGCTCAATGGTTCCACCACCTGCCTCATGAGCGCAAAGACCCAAGTTTGATCCTCAGTACCAAAAAAAAAAATTTGAATTTAAAAAAGATGATAATGAAAAGAAATATATGAAGGAAATCATTGAACAATGCAGTTCAGCGTTGTCATTTTACAAAATAAAAAACAAAGAACTAAACCAAGCTCTTTTGTCAAAGTTTCTTACACTCATTTAAAATCTTTTTTTGAATGAAACATAAAATTTGTGAGTAGCCACCCTTCTAGATGGTGGCAGAACTGGAACTAGGATTCAGGTCTCCAAGAGTTAGCCTCTTTATCCAGTGTCACAGAGCCACACTTTGACCATTAAAATTCCCATGGCCTGATGGAAAAGAATCACATGTCCACAATAAAATCTTCTATAGACTGTCCTGCTGTATTACACTAACATCTGAATAGAGAAATTCAATGGCCAAGAAATTATATTGCTGAAGCATATAAGATTTGTTACTTTATAATTCTCCTGCTGCATTACTTTAGGACTCCTTGGTTCCAACTGGAAAAAAATAATCTCAACCTCACTCACTTAGACAAAACAGATAATTTATAGTCTTATAACTTAGAAGTCTAAACATTATTCCCAGGACATTTCTCCATCTGGTCTTTTCCTACCTCTGAGTTCTGTCCACCATTTTCCAGTTTGTTCTTGGACTGAGTAGCAAAGTAGCATCTGGCAGTTCCAGCTGAATGTTTCAACAGATTCAAATTTACAGAAATGGTGGTGAGTCTTCCAAGTTGCTCTTACATTAAGTCCCAATTTTGTGTCTGATAGGACAAAATTTGTTAGAACATGCTGTTCCTCTACTCAAAATCTCTCAGTAGTGCCTTTTCACTTTCTAGTCTTAGTCTTTCTTCGAGGCTCCTGCCTTCTGTCTTCAAAGCTCCATGTTTTTCAAATAGATTCTTGCATTTCAGAGAATGAGTCAGAAATTTTTCTTCTATATGTCCATGTAAGGGTGTGTTCTTGAATCATTTCAGTCTTGGGTTTTAAACTTGCTCAGTTCAAGTCCTCTCATACTGCTCACCACTTTGCTAGATATATTGGCTCTCATAAGGAGTCCCCTTATGGATAGGTTAACACAGCAGAAGCACTATCCTGTCATCCCTGATAGCAATCAGCCAGCCACACATAGTTCTCTAGGTGGAGGATAATTTTCTGCAATGTGCAGGGTAAAGATCAACTGCTGTAGTTCCGGGTGCAGCAAAAATGGGAGACTTCTACTTCATGGACTGGCCAGGAGTTCAACTAAATAGCACACTTCTCCTGGATCTTTTTAGGTAATGTAAACTCTCAAGTCCTGCAATTCGTAGGATCTGTTTCCATATCGAACTAACCCCAGTCATTCCTCCACTCAATCATACATCAATATTTGCCTAAGATCTTGCCCCCAAATCTCGTGTTTTTGCTCCATAATATAAAAGCCATTCTCACTCCCACCCCCTTTGAGACAAGGCCTCCATATGTAGTTCAGGCTCCCCTTGAGTTTACCATGTAGCCTCTGCTCACCCTGAACTCACGGTGACCCTCCTACTTCCGCCTCCCAAGTGCTGGGATTCTAGGTGTGTGCCACCCCGCCTGGCTCCTATTTTCTCTTATTTTATTGTAGATCTTGTAGATGCATTAAAATGCAGGCCTTGTTACTGTCAAATTCCCCAAATTTTAAAAAAGTGAACTGGATGATTAAGCAAAGTCAAGTTTATTACCTATTGCAGTAAGGAAGTTTACCATCTTGATAGAGTGGTAGTATGAGTTTAGGAGGGAGAGGTCAAAGGTGGATATTATTAATTTTGGAATAAACCACAGTCTTGGTGGGTACAGCAAGGCAAGGATTTTAAAGTGATTCTTGAAAGGTAAAGAATGGTTTGATAGGTGAGTGGTTTGCCATTTGAGCAATCTGTTGATCAAAGAAAGGTCTTTTTGAGCAATCAGGTTCTCCATTTTAGTTCTTAATCCTATTAAACTATAGGTCACAGCCAAATTGTTTTCAGTCCCAATCCTTAGTAACCTCAAAGGTAGATTCTCTCTTTTCCAAGGGCAGGGAGGACTCAGTCTTCACATCTTCCTTGGAGAAAAGAAATGCTTACATTTTGGTGGGTATTTATGTAGTGATGTAGAGGTGTTAAACTAACTCCATCATAAAAAAGGGCAACATTCTTTCTTCAAAAATAGTTTTTAAGAAGTGGGGAGGGCCAGGGATTTAGCTCAGTGGTTCCACTGCCTGCCCTGCAAGTGCAAGGTTAAGTTCGATGCCTGGGATCAAAAAAAAAGAAGGGAGGAGGGAATATATTCCCATGTCAAAAACAGAAGACAGATTAAGTCTATATTTCATTATACAGAACTAACATATGATGGCAATGACCATAATCTACATATGGTTTATCTTTAGTGATTTTTAACTTTTTTTGTGTCCTTTTCTACAGTTTTCAAAATTTCTAAAATCACTGTGTATTACTTTAGGAATGGAAACAAATTAACCAAAGAGAATTTCTATTTCTTACCATAGCTGATTTGTTCACAAAGTTTTACAATGATTGATTTCTTCTCTTGTTGTAATTACATGTTCTGAGTGGGTATACATTTTAACTCTGAAGACATTAAGATAATAATGTACAGAAGAAATTAACTCTCAAAATTGAAGATAATGTATCTCCTTTTCTTGTTCTTTCCATATTCTCATTACCAAACACGACATGTAAAAATATGTTAAAAGAATGGTAGAAGGTATAGAAAAAAACAAGTAAATAAATCAAATAAATAAAAGCACATTATAACTTTGCCTTTGGACTATTCAGTGATTTTAGTAGAAGAATAAGGACAAATTATGGGAAATAAGACTTCCTTTGAATTTGAAATTCTCCTGTCCAATCGTTCAAAATATTTGGTTTTTATTTTTTCTTTACTAGAGGAAAGAAACAATCCTGATAAGTGTTTAAATTTTTTCCTTATGGAACATTGTGACCATATGGTCAAAAGAAGCACCTTCATGATGTTTTTTCCTTCTTTGCCATGTCTTAGGCCATCTGCTTGCCAGCCACAGGAGGAAAAGAAATATTGAATGAGAAACAAAATGTAGTTCTTTTGAAATCCTCTCAATGGAAACAATAGCTTGAAAAAAAAGAAACAAAGTAATCCTAGCTAGGAGGGAGACTCACTTGCAGGAGGATTGCAAATTCAAGGCCAGCCTGGGTAGGGGGATCCTGTCTCAAAATCAAAAATGAAAAATGGTGGAGATATACCTCAGGGGTAGAGTGCCCTAGGTTCAGTCTCCCGTACCACCAGAAAAAGAGAAGGAGGGGGAGAGGGAGAGGAAGAGGGGGGGAAACACAGGGAGAAGGAGAGGGAGAAGGAGAGGGAGGGGGAAGAAGAGGAGGGGGAGGGGGAGGGGAGGGGGGAGGAGAGGAGGGAAGAAAAGAAAAGAGTAAAGAAAAAAACCGAAGTTGTCTCTTGGTGATATGAGGACAGGAATCCTGTTTCTGAGATAGGTTCTGCCTCCGTGCCCCTCCAGGCTATAATGAAGGAGAGAACAGAGTCATTCAAACTTTGAGACCTAGAGAAAGCTCCAGAGCAAGAAAGGCTTCCTAGTACTGACCTGAAAGAGGAGCCCAGCATAGACAGCACAATGAACAGCAGAGAACAGTTGAAAAATGAGAATTTTGTTTAGTTCAATCAAGTTGACAGCAACCAGACAAACTCCAGTAGCGACTGTCAGTATCACCACAAGGATAAAGATTCTGGCTTGTTCAAAGAGTTCCTCCATAATTACATCTGCCCAAGGTGGGAGACTGCCTGGGAGACTTTGCGGATAAACTCTTGAGGTATGATAGTAACTATACTTCTTACACCATGACAGCTTGTGGCATGCCCTGGGACTCATTTCATGCCAAAAAAGATGAACAGGAGAGTGAAGAAATGGAAAAGCTAGGGCCAGGGATTTAGCTCAGTGGTGCCACCACTGACTGCCTCGCAAGCACAAGGTCCTGAGTTTGATCCCTGGTACCAGAAAAAAAAAAGCAAAAAAGAAATGGAAGAGCTGATATGGTCTAAAGCAGATTCCATGAAGCAAATTCTAATGGACAAGCACACCAGTTATTTCAGTGCTGTGGGTGGCTGTCACTTGGCATCTCAGATGGACAGGAGTGTCAAGGCAGAGATGGGTACGCATGACAGAAAAGTAGTTGCTCTCTGAAAGAATGGAATAACCAGGATGATCCCGAAGTTCCTCTCTTCTTTCAGGTCCTTCTGGTCTTTGCAGCTTTCTTTGGTCCTTTGCCCATGGTATCAATGACATAAGCAGTATCAATGGTTCTTTGGTTGCTTTATGTCTGATTTATGACAAGGAGTTGTTTCTTCAAAAATGGCAACACAAGCCAGCTGTGGTGGCACAAGTCTGCAATACTGGCTCTCTGAGAGGCTGAGGCAGGATAATCACAAGTTCAAGCCCAACCGGCTTAGTGCCATCCTGTCTCAAAATAAAAAATAAAAAAATGTTAGATAGCCTAGCTATAGCCCAGTGTGAAGGCCTTGGGTTCAAACCTCAGTTCCCCTCTACCCCGATCAAAATGATGACAGTGTATGGCTTCTGCTCTATGGTGATGTTGATATCTGTGCTGGTATGTGGTTTAAGGAAGGAGAGTTATCCAGATCATGGGAAGGAACTGACAACGATCACACACTCAGATGGCTTCAATATTGAACTCGCAACTGTCCTCACAGAAGTAACTGTACCAGATATTGGCCTTCCCATCAGTATACACACCGCATGCATTCTCTGTTAGGTAGGAAATGTTCACATATAACGGTTAAATAGCTTTCACAGGGAAACACAACCCATCAAACTTTGGATGAAGTGATTACATTGAAAAGTTGCTATTTCTAAGGCTTCAATTCATGCAAATATTTGAGTTTTCTAGTTTTGTCTTCCATTAATATCATCAGAAAACAAAATGCTGTAGATTCTTGCCAATATAATTTTAAATAATTATATTGAAATTCCATTTTCTCCTCAAATAGTTCATAAATTTCCTTTTTTCTTTCTTCATATTGTAAAAAGTTTAAAAAGAAAGCATTTAACATAAAACTTCATAACATTAAGGGAGAGAAAAATGTGAGTGGGTAAGCAATGAAGCTGAAAGGAAAAAATTGATACTGGGAAATATGTGCTTGATAGAAGAAAATATAAATACCTCCTCAGGCTTCAACAATAACTCAATTTCTCAGCACTTATTTAGAGATAAATGTAAACATTTCATGAATAATCAGCAGTCTGGGAAGCTGGCTTTTATTATTTGCCTCATGCATGTTTCATTTTCAAACATCATAGTATCAGAAGAAAAAATGTGATATGTAGAGGCTGCCACTGAGATACAAACACTTTTCATTCAAAAACTCCCTATATATAACCATGCCTTGAGTTTGAACTTCTAAACAAAATTTCAATAGTTTATTTTTTCTTCAGCTAAATACTACAATTCTAGAAGGAGAAACTCTTTTGTCTATTACTACTCAGATAAAAGAATGGTGTAGAATCAACTTTCTTTTTTCTCATGGGAAAAAGAGTGGAAATGATCTAGAGATTTTTTCTGAAAATCACATTCCCAGTTTGTACACTGTATTTTGCCCTTCCATTTCTATTTTCCAAGTAGCTATTGAGTACAAATTCTGTGGTTTGTGTCAGGATAAGGAATCCCTTGAGGAATGCCCTGGAGGAGAGCAGAGATATACAGACAGGTTTTCAGGTTAGTAGAAAATATCAGGACTAATTGGGGATGTACATGTTTATATTTATAGATTTAATTTTAAAATTATCTGTACTTTTTTACCTATAAAGCTTTAATAATTTAGTTGTTAAGGAACAGTGATTTTAATCTCAAAAGTATGGGATGCTGAGAAATTCAAGTATTTTGCAGTATAAAAGTTTCATTTGATTGGAAAGGCAGCAAAATTACCGTACATTCACTTTATTATGGGGCCCCGGCAGGAAATAGCCCCTGAGCTCTTAGGAGAAGCACCTGACAGTGCCTGGGAGCTATGTCACCAGAAACCAGGAGAAAGACTCAACATCTAGGCTGACTTCAAAGATGAAGGACTATTTGCTGCTCCAAAAGAGTGGGTTAGGAATGAAAAACAAGGACACTCCAGGCCGAAGGGACTCGTAAACAAAGGAAGGCAGAGCATACAGTTTAAAGAACCATAAACAGTTTGGGGTCATATAAAATTCTGTGGAAAAGGATGGAAAATAGGCTGAAGAGTTAGGTCAAAGATGCAGCCTGGACTTGATTCCATTCATCTTCGCAGGAAGCAGGGAAGGCCCTTAAGGGGCCAACAACATTGTCAGATTTGTAATTTTTTTCCCCTCAGTACTAGGTACTGAAGCCAGCTAAGCTACTCCCCAATTTCTTTTTAATTTTTTATTTTGAGACAAAGTCTCATTAAGTTGCCCAGGCTAGGCTTGAATTTGTGATACTCCTGCCTCAGCTTCCTAGAGTGTTGAGATTACAAGTGGGCACCACCACTCCCAGCCTAGATACGTGATTTAGAAAACAAAAAATAAAAATCTAAAAAGGACAAAAAGATCACTGTGCTCTGTTGTATAGAAAAAAATAGAAGGGAATAATAGTTTATGTAGGAGTACAAAGAAGCTGCCACTGTCACTCATGGGAGAGATAGTAATGGCCTTAGATACAACAGATTACTATAGAGCTACTATTGCAATGCAATAAGGATTAAACAAACTTTAAATCCCAGTTGACATATAGGTTGTTTACTAGATAACCATCACCCTACAGTTTCTCTCTACTACTGAGATACCACTTGCTTTAGGAGAGATGGCACACTGTCTCCAGCCATAGTTTAGTTAAAGCAAATCATAGTTGTATTTCTAGTCTCAGAGATCTACTAAATTTAGACATGTGAATGAGATGCAATTCTGGTCACTAAGGAAACAATCAGATTAAGAAATATGCTGGGTGTGGTGGCACGTGCCTGTAATCCCAGCACTAAGGAGGGAGAGGCACGAAGATTGTCACTAGTTCAAGGCCAGCCTGGACTACATAGTGAGATCTTGTCTCGGGAAAAAAAAAGAAAGACATAAGCAAAGGAGCAGAATGTATATTTCTCAAAAGAAGACTTAAAAACTGCTAATAGACACATATAAAAGTGTTTTCTAGCATACACTAGGCCATGAGTTCAATTCCCAGTACCATACACCCACAAAAAATGCTTAACATCACTAATAAGGGGGCTTGATATCACTACCCAGAGGTTCAGGCAAGAAGATTGCAAGTTCTAGGCCAGCCTTGGCAATTCAGTGAGACCCTGTCTCAAAATGGAAAATAAAAAGAGACTAGGGATGTAGCTCAGGTTTAATCCTGAGCACTGAAAAGGAAGAAAAGCTAAAAGATAAGCAAGCACATAGAGAAGAGAACCCTTGTACACCACTGGTGGGAATATAAATTAGTACTGTGTGACCATTATGGAGAACTATATGGAAGTTCTTCAAAAAACTAAAAGTGGAATTATCATATGACACAGCAATCTTATTTATATTTACATCCTTTCCTTCCAGGAGTAAATCTCCTTTGGTCTTAGTATATAATCATTTTATTATGCTGCTGAATTTAGCTTGCTAGTATTTTGTGGAGGATTTTTGCATCAATTTCATAAGTGGTGTTGGTTTATAGTTTTCTTGTAGTGCCTTTGGCTTTGGTTTGAGGGTAATGTTGGCTTTATAGAATGAGTTTTGAGATGTTCCATACACTTCCATTTTGTTGAAGATTTTGAGAAGGATTTGTTAGTTTTCCTTTAAATGTTTGGTAGCTTTCACCAGAGTAGCCATCTAGTGATCCTGGACTTTGTTGGCAGGTTTTTAATTGTTGATTCAATCTTCTTACCAGTTAAAGGTTTATTCAGATTCTTCAGTCTTTCAAGATGCAGTGTTGGTAGGTTTGTTTTTCCAAGAATTTCAGCTAGGTTATCCAACTTGTTGCCATACAGTTGTTCATAGTACTGTCTTATAACCCCTTTTTATTTCTATAAAATCAGCAAGAATGTCCCTATTCCTATACATAATTTTAGTAATTTGAGTTTTATTTTTTCTTGAATTAGTGAAAGGTTTGTTGATTTTGTTGATTCTTTCAAAGAACCAACTTTTGGCTTCATTTATTTTTCTATATTATTTTTCTATTCTCTATCAGGGCTCTAACCTTTATTTGATTCTTTCTGGTAATGTTGGGTTTACTTTAACCTTCTTTTTTCTGGTTCCTGAAAGTGTAAAGTTAGTTGGTTGAACTCACTTCTTTTTAAATTGAATTTTGATCTCTATCAATGTGTGTGTGCACACCTGTGTTTCATAGATTCTAAGACATATTTTCATGTATTATAATCTGTGAAGTCAGGATGTGGTGTATAATTACAATGAAGGAAAATTGTTTGAGTTTGATTAGGAGGATTTTCTTTCTTAGTGGTATATAGTGTAACTTTTGATTAATGGTATCTTAGATTTGATAAATATAATACTCATATAAAAGCTTATAATGAAAAATTTCAGTCAACACCAGCCCTATTCCAATCTTTGTTTCTGTTCCTCAAAGGCAAAAACTTTCAAATTTTCTTGGTACCTCTGTTTATTTCCAGATTTCTAAGTTCAGTATCACACTGTTTTTTACTTGTTTTGTTTTTTATGGTGTTGGGGTTTGGACCTTGGGCCTTGAGCATGCTCAACAAATTCCCCATTCACTGAAGTACACCCCCAGCTCTCAGACTATTTTTCTTCAATTACCTGTTCACATTAGAAGATGAATTGCCTTTTTTTATTTTCAAAACTCCAATGTGTAGATGCATCATCTCCTTTCAATGTTTTTTTTTTTTGGTATGGGGATTGAACTCTGGACCTTGCGCTTGGAAGGCAGGCAGCAGAACCACTGAGCTAAATCCCCGGCTCCTTTCAATGTATTTGTTATGAAATTTTATTAGATTAATAGTGGACTTTTTGCAGAAACTACAGAAATAAATTGGTGCTGAAAGCTGAACCAAACCAAACCAAACAATTTTAATTCCAGCAAAAACAAAAAATGTGCAACATGGCTCACCTGTGAACAATATTACAATTTTTACAGTGATATAAACACTGAATATTAGTTGTTGTACACAAGAACCTGGATTATCAGATGATTCCACTGCAATAAATCTGTCCAGAGAGAAATCTTGTAATATGTGGGTTGTCAGCAAAATCCATACTTCCTCCATGTTGTAGTCAGGGTTTTGGAAAGGGAATACATTTAAAACAGGACAATAATTTATAGGATTATTTTATGATATTTACCCAAAAAGTCAAATACAGAGGAGTGCAAGAGATTAACCAGACACTACAGGTCCAAAGAATTCAGTCAAGGGTCTGGAACCCAGCAAGTTCCCACACAAGTGTAGCTAAAGGCTTAGAGTCCACGGCAATGTCCTCCATGAGTCTAGCCAGTGTCCTAGAGCCCATGGCAATGTCTTATGCTTGTCCATATTGAGGATCTGTACCCGGAAGGCCCAAAGGCCAGTGATGTAAGGCAGAGAACCTGTGCCAGTGGGATGAAGGATTTGTGCTACCAGGTTGAGGGATCTACACTGGAGCCAGGAAGTGATGCTCATGGTGAGGATCAGAGCTCTCCTGACAAGAACAGCAGCCATTCCCAGCGCCAGCAAGGCCACAAGCTCCTCTGATGAGAGAACAGCCAAGTTTGCATTAGGAAAACCACTCACAGCAAGCTTCTCCTAGTAAGTCAAGAGCCCACGATCTTCTCCTCCAGTTCTCTTTTTATAGCTATTGGCAACAATCCTCAGATAGATCTTCCACGCCCAGACCATGCTGCTTCAGTTCAGCGGGGCATTACAAGCTGACCACTAGTCAATCCACCACACTCCATAATATTAGTTTGATTAATTAAGTGCTAAGATAAATTCTGAAGTCTAAGCATTCAGGAAAGAGACCTGAGGAGTGGAGTTCAGTGGTAAAAGTCTTGCCTAGCATGCATGAGGCCCTGGGTTATATCCATAGCACCACGGTGTGGAGGAGTTTAGGAAAGATCAGTTATTGGAAAGGTTGGGGGAATCTTAATAGATGAAGTGGAATATGGAATAAGTTCTAAAAGACAAGTAGGCCAGTCAGAAGCTGAGGTGAGAAAGAATCAAATGGAATAGTAATTAAATTCTGTAGTTCAAAGAGTGATTGCTTTCAGCTGATACTATTGCACAGCTGAGTACAAAGCACATCTGTATGCCTCTATATAGCCATAAAGCAGCTTGTGACATTGGTAAGTCACTAATCTCTGAGAGACTCAATCTCTTCAACTTAAAAACTTATCTCTAATGTCCCTCCCAGGTATAGTTTCTTTAAGGTAGTCTCTATTAAGATTCTTTTGCATATGACTTTTTGAGTGATGAATTATAATCAGTAAATGACTAGCTCATGGGAGGGAACTTGGTAGCTTTGAAACTACTCACTCTCATGAGAATTCTAAGTATTTTGTTATAGGTAATTCAAGGACTATTTGCATTAAATTTTATATGCATGCTGCTTTCTTTAAAAACCTGTCCACTTGCTAGACCTATGTGTGGTATGATTTTTCCCTCTAATCCAGTAAAAAGCTAAAATTTGAAATAAACTATTTTGAAATCCTGGCCTTGTTTCTTCCCTTTACACATAGACAGAGGATATCATTGAGGAAAGAGAATAGATTGCTACTTCATGTAACATCATTATGGCTTGTATCCTCCCAAAGCCTCATGCACTCATAGGTAGGGCTTTTCACAGGTGGCTGGATCTAGGGTGTGTGAATGTGAATGAAGGGTATGATGACTAAATTGGGTTATCATAGTTCTGGGTGTGGATAATGGGAAGGCCTATCTTGGATGTGGGTGGCACCATCCAAAGACTTGTAGCTGGATGGGTTAAAAGGAAAAGGAGGCTTGCTGCTGCTGCTCACTGCCTCCTGCCTGCTCTGCTATGAACAGTTTCTCCTCTGCAATATCCCTCTGACATGCCACCCTGCCTGGGAGACAGCTGACTATAGACTGAAACCTCTACAAATTTTGAGCTGAAATAAACCTTTCCTCTTTTAACTTGTGGGTGTTGCATATTTTGTTCCAGCAATGAGAATGTAACTAAGCCAAACATATAAGTGTGTCATTCCTAAATGAGAGAACTCAAATTAATTTATTACATACCCACTTAGTGTCTACCATGTACCAGATCTGATGCTCACTGAAATAAACAGTTTCTGGCTTGCAATTGTCCATGTCCTCATACAGAGGCAGTTCAATAAACCACCAAGTATTTTACACTGTGATATATGGGAGCACAGAAACTGAGCCTCCATAACTGACACCTGTTTTGGCTTGTTTGGCACACTTTCCTTTTTTCTGAAGTGGCTCCTTGATTTTTCTCTGGGAATCACTCCTCCTCCCATTCCATGTACTTTTGAGTGGAGCTGCAAGCATACAGTTCAAACATTGATAATAAGATCATAACTTTGGGGCATTGTGATTGGCTTATGTACAGCCATATGATCCCAGCCAAGCCAAGCCATCAGGCAGGCTACAATCAGAAGCAATTTAGCAACACAGCATAGAACATTCAGAGATCAGCAGATATTGTGCCATGGTTGGAAAATTGGATTTGAACAGGGAGAGTTGGGAAATGATAAGCAGGAATGTTTTTTTTTTTTGGTACTGGGGTTGGAACTCGGGACCTTGTGCTTGTGAGGCAGGCAGCAGCACCACTGAGCTAAATCCCTGGCCCATAACACACCTATCTCTTTGTTTTTGCCTCTTTCTGGTGTTTGTGTGTGTGTGTGTGCGTGTGTGTGTGCGCGCGTGTGTGTGCTGGGGATCGAACTCAGGACCTTGTGCTTTAGAGGCAGGCAGCAGAACAGGAATGGTTTGTGAAGGTCATTGTATGTTATACTAAGAATTCAGACTTTTTCCTGATGAAATGGGGAGCCAGTAGGTGATTTAAGCAGGGAATTCACAGTAACAATTTACATAGTCATATTAATGCTTCCAGGAAGGTTAATGTGCTAGGGGTGTGAATAATGGGCTCGGGGAAGTTGAAGCAAAAAGCAATAGAATGAATTTTAAGATGCCACAGTAGGTGTCCAACACAGAGGTAAGGAAGGACCTGGACCATGACTGGTAGTGGGGGCAGAGAAGACAGGCTAGGTCAGGGGATAAGGAAGGGGGCTAGAGAAGACATACATGAAATGAGTAACGTGACAGCAACAATTTGAGAAACTGTTTTGGCTATAGCTTAATTTTCAGGAAACAAAAACCAAAAAATGTTTCATTTTAGATAGTGTTCTCAAAGTTACAAATCAGCTTAACATCTTAGGAAGCAGATTTTTCTTCCGTAGTTACTGAGTGGGATCCAGAGATTCTGCATTTCTAATAAGCTCCTTAGATACTGCCAGTGCTGTTAATTGGTTGGCAAACTTCACTTTGAGTAGCAGATATTTAGTATTCTCTGAGGTGTTAACAGGTCATTTAAGTAAAAATTCTAGCAGACCATAGATGTAGGGGCAAGAGTTTAGAAGAAAAAGAGAGGCTTGGGCTGGAGATATTTGGCACATAGGAAATGATAATGCCAGAATATGAGGATAAAGGCCCAGGACCAGTGTTTGGAGAAAAACAGAAAGATACACTACCAATATTTAAGAGGCAGTTGGAGGCTGAAGCTTAAGAAAGTCGAGAAGTAAGGCCTGGAAATGTAGCTCATTGATAATGTGCTTGCTCTGGGTTCAATCTGTAATACTGGGGGGAAAAGCTAAGAAGTAGATAAACCTAGGATGCCAAATTCTCAATGAAAAGCCTTTAGTTTCTAAGCTTATTATAATAATAGCTTTTATTGAGCATTATATTCCTGAAATTGTGCTAAAGATAATCAATTTTCTCAAAAACAGCAGGTGTTTTTCTCTAATCACACCTCATCCCTCTGAGTTAGTGGAAAATTAAATTTTGTTCGATATTAGGACTCTACTCCACACTGAGGATCATGTGAAGATTCCAGGGGATTTAGTCCAGCACACTTGGAGGAGGCCCTCTACTGTTCATTCAACCTGGTTACTACTAATATGTTCATTTTCTCACTTCCTTAATAACTGCTTCCCTGATTAAAGGCCAAGCTTGAGGATGGGGCCTTGGTCTTGGTTGGAATCTGCTGTCTCACGTACTTAATGGTGCTACACATCCATTCTCATCCTAGGTTCTGACAAGTCCCTCACGATTAGGCTCTCCACATTCAGAGCCTGAACTCACCTCTTCTGCTGTTCCCTTCTGTTGCCTTTCACCTCACCCAACCTCAAAAGCCTCTCACTACTCTCCATTGTGCGCACACAGAATTATTTCAATGGGTGTTGGCATTTTTGGTATAAAGGGGCTTTATCTTCTGCTCTGTGGCTGGAGAAGTCCCAGATCTTGTATTAGAGTTATCAACGAGTAACATCCAATCATTCTCTGCATTCTTTTACAGAACTGAAAAGGAATTAGATTACCATTTTAATATCCTCATAAATCTGAGACCTCTACAACTGTCTCATGCACAATTCCCACTTCTTAATTTAATTTTTGGTACAGGGCCTTGGGCTTGCCAAGCAGGGGCTGCACCGCTGAGCTACATCCCCTGCCCTACGATTCCCACTTTACACGTTGAGGATTGCATTAATTTAGAAACTTGTTTCAAGCCACACAGCTAGTAAGTAACTGTAGGGGCTCTAAGCTATGTACCTTGGATTCTGGAGCAATAAGGATGTGGTATTATCACAGATCCTATAAAAATACCGTGCTGAAGGTCACATGTAATAGGCAGTAACTAGACTCAAATTATCATAAACTTCATATACAGAGGAGAAGTTTCTCTGCGCGCCTCAGATAGAGGGCTGGAGTTATTTTAATCCTTACAGCAACACTGTCATGATTTTATAAAGAAGTTCCTTCTTTTACTCTTCCCAATACTAACAGTTCCTTCCTTTAACCTACACAAAGAGCGTGCTAGTGACATGTCCAAGGCCAAAAAGCTAGGGCCAAGTCTGCTTGCTCCCAATATCGTATTCCGTCCATCGCACCAAAATGACGAGGCTTGCACTTCCACCCAAGCAAATTCCAATACAAATACACTTCAATTTAGGAACGCCCAGGATAAAAATAACCTGGCACATGCGCAGTGCCATGAGGCTCCACCCAAGCGACTGAGGAGCCTTACTCACACCCATGCGTCAGGCGGTTCATCCCGCCCCTTTCACGCCGCGATTCCCGCCACTCCCCGCCTCTTTCCCGCCCGGAAGTCCTGTAAGTCTTGACGGATGTTGTTATGACTCTGAGAGACACGTGAGATACTGCTACGTCATCACCAGGCACGCGCAGGAAACATGGCGGCTCCGGCGGGTGTTGCGAGCGGGAAGGTAGGTAACGGCCTCAGGGAGCTCCCTTGGTTTCTTCCGGGACCGGGGTGCTCTTGCTGGCTGGCGTCCGCCGGGGAGGAGGAAGGAGGGACTGTCTTGATCTGGCGCAGCCCGTAGGGGATACAGAAGACGAAGACTTGGACGTGATGTCAGCTGTTTTCTCAAGAATGCCGGTTCAGCCAGAGAGTTAGAGACCCAGTTCCTTTTCCAAAGCCAGCTGGGCCTCGACTCTATCCTGCTCTGCTCCGCCCCAGAGCACTAGGTCTATATTTATATTGGCTTAACGAAGGGACAGGTGCTTCCCTAGCTCCATTTCCCCCAGTTCTGGTTTTCTGTCTACTCTCCTGACTCAACGTCTTTTCTCTTTGAGGCGTTAACCTGACTTAGCTCTTCGTGTGTTTCATTTTGGTGAAGGCGTCTAAACCACTTCTTGAGCTGAATGGGTGCTCTGTATCTGTGCCCTTAGAAGAAAAGAATGTATTGGTTTAACAGATTGCTAAGTTGGTTGATAGCTGTGAGCAGAAAGGCATGTAGACCGAGGGAGCTCCTGTGCTTGTCTGGAAAGGCATTTGTTAAAACATTTTCCAGATGTCTCCGGGGTGTTTCCGTGGGGCTGTCGCGCTGTTTTACAGAGGTTTAGTAACAACCTCCTAGTTGGTTAGGAACTGGGATTGGGTGCGGAGGAGATTTCATTGTATATCGCCAATTCATGTTCCTAGGGCACAGCTTGCGCGTGGTTAGAACTATCAACTTTATGAAGTGCAATTGGCGGCATTCCCCAGTGCCGGGGGTGTTTCGTGAACAGCTGGGACTGACTGGTAATGACTCCGAACGCTAGCTTTTTATTTGTTGCAGATAGCTTCCTGTTTCTTGAGTTTCACTCATCTTCTGCCGTCTTACACTCATTTTCAATTATTTGACAGCGTTTGTGTTTTTTTTTTTTTTTCCTATGGAATGTCAGGCGAGGTTGCAGCGTAACAGTTATGTCGTGGTTTTGCTTTTGGTCTAAGTGCGACCTTGGTAAATTGGACAGTTATGACTTACTTGTTTTTCATACTCTCTATCTACAGAAGTGAAGTGATGCCCATCATTACTTCTTGTATTTGAATGCTTAGTAGTACTTGAAACTAAAAAAAAAGCCTTAAAAATGTTACATAGTTAGTGGCTCTTTTAAATGATTGATTGGACATTCTTGTTTTTTTTATTTTCTTTTTGGATTATACAAGCTCTTGTTAGTTTTTGTCTTTATTTTAAAATTCAAAGTCTTTTAAAATTGTTTATCAGTACATGTTTGGAGTACATTCGATTGATTTATAATGGGGAGTTTGGGTACATAACACATTTTTTTTGTCCTCTTTCTCTGCCATCCCTCTCTGCTCCCTCCAACTCTTGTTCCTTTTCTTATTTGCAAAAATAATAATAAAAAATAATTAGTCTTGCATTTTCTATGTTTCATCCCCTCTAATTCTCATTCATTGCAAATTCAAATTATTTTTCCATGCCCAAAGCTGCTCCTTTCCCAAATAATACTGTTATGACTAGAAAAATCCACGTAGTCTTCCCTCAGAAAGTTCATTTCTGGCACCATGGCATCATCCCTCTGGTTGCGTGTAAAACAAACTTGGAGGCATGCATTTCTGTAATAAAATCTAATCTGTAGCCAACTCCTGACAGTTTTACCTTTAAGAGTTGTCTTAAATTTGTTGGATATTCTTTACTTTAAGTACATGGTTCAGGTTTTAGTCTACCTCTGATCTCTGAGTTCTCAGCTGATTTTTTTTCCTTATCCGTAGTGTGCACAGTACCTTCTCTATCATCACTGGAATTTTTTAATGCAAAAATCTGATTGGCTTTTGTTTTTAAAAAGAAAAGAAAAGCCAAGCCTTTACTTTGTTGCTGTCACCATTAAAATAATATTCAAAACTGATTAATAAGACGTAAAAAGACATTAATTTTATGCTTTCATTTTTTCCAATTTTGTTTCTTTGGGAAAGGTTATATGAAAGAAAGTATGTGTTTATCTCTCTACCCCTCCAAAGTTCAGCTGAGACTGTCAAGTTGGGGGTGGGGGGATGGTTTAGTAAAGGCTCACAGCATTCACTTGTGGTACTTAAAAAAACCAGAACTGAAACCAGAAATTAACCCAACCAGAACAAAACCCCACAGATGATGGGCTACAGTTCTGCTGAACTAGAGTCTCATTGTTGATGTCTAGGATGTAACTTTTCTTGTAACTCTAATTTATGTGCTTTGAGTGTCAGCAAATGATGGAGAAAGATAATTTCTCATGCAGAAAACTAGTAAAGAGTAACAGTTAAGAGCTTAAATTCTGGAGCCAAATTGGTTTCAGAAACTAATTTCACTTACTAGTATTTGTACTAGCTATTGTTACTACTGTTAAGGTAGCTCTTTCAGTCTGTCTTTTTTTTTTGGTATTGGAGATCGAACTCTGGACCTTGTGTTTTCAAGACAGGTGGCGGAACCACTGAGCTAAATCCCTGGGCCTCAGTCTGTCTTAAGATTGTAAGGTTACTGTTCATTTGGAAGTAGTTGAATGGTGCCAGTTTTCTGCTAAGAGATTAAGGCTGCTCTTATATATAAAAGCACCATAGTTATTCAAAATAAATTAGAAAAAGGAAGCAAAAGAAAAGTTAGAAACTTAGAAGTACAATTATTAAATAAACTGTACTTTGGTGAGCTACAATTTCCTGTAAGTTTTCTAGCAGCGAAAGTAAAGTGGGAAATCTGATCAGCTAATGAGAATTTCAAGACCATTGGTAAAATAAAAACAGAAAACAAGACCTCTAAAACCAGTTTCTGGAGATAAAACCAGAGAATACATCTTTTGTGAGGTCTTTCTACAGTGTATTATAGTGAATGTGATTATATAGCACACTATTTTTTTGGTAAAAGAAAAAAAAAGATCCTCTAATGCCCTAGTTGTGTTATGGTTTCCTGCATTTCATAGGTAGTTCAGTAAGTATGGGATACTGATATGATGTCTTCTGTTCTCTGGTGATTTGGATAAATCAGGGAAGGTGTTTGTCAGCATATGTGGCATGTATTTGTTAGGCAGATATTTTGATTTTATTAGTTGGGCTTTTGAAAGTGGGCTTGAGTTTGATAACCCTGATTAGTTCTTAGAGTTTAGCTAATTTATGTTGGTATATAAGTGTAGAATCATATATTTTAACACTCAACAGTCAATATTCTTGTGACTACTGAGGAGAGAAATAGGGACACTGTCATCCTGCTTCTAACAGCTCCACAGAATTGAATTCATGGAATTAGTTGAATTACCTTTCAGTAAAAGGGGAAAAAAGAGATAGCTTGAAACAGTTTTTGCCATTATTCCAGTGTCTCAGATGATTACAGTTACTTTTATTCATTCTGTAAATACTTATTAATCACCTGGTTTGTTCCAGACTATGTTAGGCATTGGAGATACATAACTCTTGTCCTTGGAGTTTATAGACTTCAGTTCTTAGATGAACACTTTAACAGTCACCCCTTCCCTTATTTGAATGAGAAATGCAATGTGAATTTCAGATCCTTGAAGTGGGTGCTATTTTTAATGAATGTTTATATTTTGATGACTTGTAGATTGGCTAATTGTCATGTGGTCAATCCCTTGGCTTAGATCCTGGCACATAGTAGGTATTTAAAGACAAGGAAAGAACAAGGTGGAGAGAATAAGAAGGGATTAGTGAGATAGGTGGGTCTACCAATAGCTCTTTTGTTTCAGAATTGAAAGATCCTGCACTTTCATTTACTCAGTCTTTCTATAATTGTATTAGAATTTTGTTCTATTGAAAGTAGCTTGATACAGTTGGGAAACTAGCTGTTGTTTTCTTAATCAAAATTTGCGTTGAGATTTTATTATTTATTTATTTATTTTTTTGGTACTGGGGATTGAACTCATGATCTTGGGCTTGTGAGGCAGGTGCGGTGCCACTGAGCTAAATTCCCAGCTCTTGCTTTGAGATTTTTAGTAAGAATTTATTTTGTAGCTTAAAATTGGCACCGTCTAGTTCCTTTTAGGTAAACTTATAGTCCTGTACTTCAGAAAGGTAAAATTTATTCTTAACATCTAGTAGATTTTCCTGGAGAACTTTTCTTTTCCTGTACTAGATCTTGCAAGATGGTAGCTACCCATGATATAATATTGAATGTCTTTTTTCTTTTTAAACCTTAGTTTTGGTGGTGCATATTTGTTTAGACTAGATGAGTGATTATAATCCAACATTTATTTGCACTGTATGGAGGAAGAAAATCTTTGCATTTTTTTGTGTTATAATGTATGTGTAGTTGCTAGTAGAAATCATTCATGTAGTCATTTTTGTATCTCCTCAAACTGCTAAATTATTACCATCTCCTGTCCGACATTGTTTAGCACATTGATGCCCTTAAGAAGCAGTATATTCACCCTTCATTGAGAATTGTGCCACCCTTTACATCTCAAAGGTTCATTCTTCACTCTCTGAATTCCATCTCATGTTATCTTGCAGCCACTTGTATGCTACTTTTTTGTTGTTGTTGTTCCATAGCCATTACTAATGATTAACATGTCCCAAATAAAACTCATTATTTACTTTTTTCCTTCTGTATCTGGTCTTACTAAATAGCCTCTCATCTGCTTGGTTTTGTCCTTGATTTCTCTCCTTCACCTCCCACATGTGATCAAAGTCCCTTCATTTTGACCTTCTAACCACCTTTCTAAGCCATCTGCCTTTCATCACCCCCATTGTCACTGTCTTAGTTCACGCCATCATGAATCATGCTCTCACTGGATTATCGCGGCTGTTCATTCTTGGCCCAGCAGCCAGCATGTTGGGTTAAGAAAGGCACATGTGACCATGCCATTCCCCTGCTAAAACTTTAGTGGCTTTTCTTTGTCTTCAGGATAAATTCCAAACTGCTAATTTCTTTAGCACGGCTAATAAAACTCTTTGTGATCTGAACTAGTCTCTATTTTTGTTTCTACTGTTTAGACTTTACTTTCTGGTATTTGAATTTTAGCCATGCACAGAATTGCTTTCTCTTTAACATATATCCTCTGCCACAAATGTGTACTTCTACTTCCCTTATACCTTATTTAGTTAAAATTGTCATTCTCAGGTCTCAGCTTCCATGTTACTGTAGCTAAGTCTTCCTGATTCTTACTCTGCTTGACTCTTTGACTCTTCTGAGTCTAGATAAGATATTTACAATGGCCTCCTGCAGCCCGTTGTTACTTTTATATGTTGTTATTGTCAGTTTTCTGTCAGTAATTCCCAGTTGGACTGTAAGTGTGTAAAGGCAGTGATTGAATCTTTTTTTTTAATGGTGTTGGAAATCAAACCCAAGGCCTTGCATGCTAGGCAAGCCCTCTACTGTTGAGCTACGTGCTCAGTCCCACAGTAACTGATTCTTGCTTATGTGCACCTTGTAGCCTGCTCTATGCCTGGCATTCCATATATTGAAGAAATCATTGAAAAAGTTTTCTTATTCCAGTTCCTGTGTATATCTTCATCACACTCCAGTATGACCATTAGTCTAGTCAGACACTTTTCCCTAAGTCTGTGTTTTTTCCATTGATAAACTTTTATTCCTAGCATTGTATCGATGTTTAGTAAATGTGCTGAATGTATAAGTAAAGAAAATTCTAAATCAGATTAGGTGGAATGGTGCGGGGTGGCTTGAAGAGCTTGGATAGGCTTGTGCTCTTTTGAATGATTTAGTAGAAGTTATTTGTAGAGAGGAGAGTTAAAAGGTAGAGGGAACAGAATTCACATAAAAAAAGGCCCAAATGGTACACCCTGGGAGGCTACGCAGGAGGATAGCAAGTTCAAGCCCAGCCTGGGCAATTTAGGGAGAACCTTGTCTCAAATAGGTAGATAGACTGGGGATGTAACTTAGTGCAAAGACCCTGGGTTCAATCTCTACTGCCAAAACCCCCTCAAAAAACAAAAACTCCAAAACAAAACAAAAAAAACAAACAAGAAAACCCTTTCAGGGAACAAATTCAAAGTGGCCCAGGTCAAGAAGGCTGTGGTGTTGGGGAGTATCAGGAGGTGTAATGTCACTGAAGAGGTAAAGGGTGGAAGTCAGAAGGATTTTAAACTCAGTTATGATGTGATTAGATACACAGTTTATAGAGATCAGTTTTGGTACTGGTTGTATAGTACACACTTTACACAGATTTTTTTTTGTTGACTAGATTAATGAGAGGTCAGTGTCAGAGGAGAAGGTTGAGAGGCTTAGGAAACAGAGCAGTGATGGCAAACCTGTGGCATGCATGCCACAGCAGGCTGTTTATATCATTGAAAGCTTTAAAAGGTTGGCCATCACTGATACAGAGTCAGCATAGTGAAAGGCACAATAACTAAATATATGGAATGTCTTTGATAGAGTTTGGAATACCAGAAAGTCAGTTTAGACAGAGCAAAACTGAGTTTAAGATACCTATGGTTATTGAAGTAGGGCTTAGATATTTGGGCATGTAGCTCACTAGAATATCTGGGATCACATTGCCATTTCCTGATACTTTCTCTAAGCAAAAGCTTGAATTATCGTCTACTGTATATGCCAAATGATTTTTAAAGAAGTTGAATTTTTAAACCTTTTTTTGTTGTTAGATTAGCTTACAAAATTCATATAGTTGCTAAAGTTTTAAAAATGTATGTTATGTATATGTAGTAGGTTTTGGATTTCCATGTTTGGAGAGATTTAGGGCAAGAATTTTATCTTAAGCCTACTTGTAAGTTTTAAAAAAATTGGTTTGAATGTTTTTACTTACAATTTTTGAAAATAAATATTGTAACAGTTGAACAGTCATAATACAAATAAAAACTGATTCCTACTTAAGTATAGAAACAGTAAAAAACTGTACTACTATATTGTGCAACTTAATCTTTTTTTCACATTTTTGTGTCAGAAGAGTTGTGTCTTGAATTGGGTGGTGCAAAAGTGCAGTTTGGAATCTGGAAAGTTACCTGTTTTCTTGCTGCATTTTTGCTTTTTTAATTTTAACTTTTGCTAAATTATAGGTCAGCATTATTCTAAAACATTTTCCATGGGCCCCAGAGCTTTTTTAATGTTGTTTGACATAGTTATTTTACTAAAGGGAAGAAAAGTTGCAGTTTTTGTTACTGTCACCAGACCATCATCTAAAGCATTATAAGTGTGCTTAACTGCTTAGGCATCTTTGCAAATATTTAAGAATAAAAGCAAACTCAGAGACAGTTTTATTCCAAGTGGAAAACATTCCTCTTTTTTGTACCTTTATTTATTTATTTATTTATTTATTTATTTATTTTCCCCATTAACTTTATTGGTACATTTTAGG